>SSNR01000102.1:105111-137265 GCA_006937965.1 Callopanchax toddi | reverse complement strand
CACAGCATTTCAGAAAAAGAACATCATACCAACAGTACAATATGGTGGTGGTAGTGTGATGGTCTGGGGATGTTTTGCTGCTTCAGGACCTGGAAGGCTTGCTGTGATCGATGGAACCATGAATTCTACTCTCTACCAAAAAATCCTGAAGGAGAATGTCCTGAAGGCCATCTGTTCGTCAACTCAAGCTGAAGCGATCTTGGGTGCTGCAGCAGGACAATGACCCAAAACACACCAGCAAATCCACCTCTGAATGGCTGAAGAAAAACAAAATGAAGACTTTGGAGTGGCCTAGTCAAAGTCCTGACCTGAATCCTATTGAGATGTTGTGGCATGACCTTAAAAAGCAGTTCATGCTAGAAAACCCTCAAATAAAGCTGAATTACAACAATTCTGCAAAGATGAGTGGGCCAAAATTCCTCCAGAGCGCTGTAAAAGACTCAATGCAAGTTATCGCAAACGCTTGATTGCAGTTATTGCTGCTAAGGGTGGCCCAACCAGTTATTAGGTTCAGGGGGGCAATCACTTTTTCACACAGGGCCATGTAGGTTTGGATTTTTTTTTCTCCCTAAATAATAAAAACCATCATTTAAAAACTGCATTTTGTGTTTCCTTGTGTTATCTTTGTGTTATCTTTGACTAATAGTTCAATGTGTTTGATGATCAGAAACATTTTGTGTGACAAACATGCAAAAGAATAAGAAATCAGGAAGGGGGCAAATAGTTTTTCACACCACTGTAGCTCTTAACTAAATTGACAAGCTAATGACTAGTCACAGCAGGGCCAGTCCCACAGTGAGACCATATCATCTTAAAGTGCCCATGACTCCATATTTAAATCACTTTATATTAAACAGGTGTAATCTTTGATGCCTCTAGATTAGCGTTGCACCATTATAACTCAAAATGCGCTGTAATTATTTCCTAACGAGCAACTCAGAGATCAGAAGAAAGCGCCGCCTTCCGGTTCTGCTGGGTTTCTCCTTATTTGGCAGCCTGACACTTCTGCTGCAGCAGGGGGCAGTGCCGTCGCGTGAAAGAGAAACGAAACTGAAACTAAACACTACACGGTCTATGGGCATTGGGCAATGCCTCGCTCCAGGTGTCGTGAACGTGCATGTGGGAGGAGAATTTACCATATAAGCAAGTCTGCATCACTATGATCTCATAGCGGGCTGGAGTGAAAAAAACGGTTTGAAACCTGGGTCTGAAATCTTGAAGAGCTTCTCACTGGCTGGACTAGGAGACCGATGGACGCTGTTTTTTGCTCTTTCTGGCAGGTTTAAGGTGAGAACTCATCGTTGCAACATGATAGATAAGTCAGAAAACATGGAAAACCATGTCATGGGCACTTTAAAGCAACTCTAATCTCAAAAATGTTACAGCAGTCTGCGTGAGCAGGGCTTTATAAACCTTTATACAATTTTACATCTGGAATACAAACTTACTTGCAGCTGAAATGAGCAGTCATGCTAGCTAACTGTAGCGCTTCAGATTCATTGTTTAACACTTCCAGTTGGAGTTTCATAATAACTAACTAATAATAACAGCTGTGTAATACTGAAGTGTAAACTAGCTGCTGTGAAACGTTTTAGGATGGAAGTAACTCCCTCTGGAACTGGCTCTCCTCAGACTAGCTGCTAGCTTGTCAATCCTCTCAGAACTTGTCTCCAAACTGAGCTCGATCAGAGAGCTATTTATAACCAATGAGATAAAAACTGTTCTCAGAAACTCACATCAAATGATCTGAACCATCCCTTTAATGAGTATATTTGTGGTGACAGATCAGATGATGATGATGATGTCACCTCGTTCTCCAGTTCCTCTCTTCAGTTTCTATAGGTCTACAGTAATTTGGTTCTCTGTCACTTTTAAGAGCTGCTATAAGAGTTTAATTTCCTCAAACTCCAACAGATTTCATAATGCCTGCTATGAAACGCACTTGTCTTTAAACAGCGAGGTTTTTAAATCTGCAACCAGCTGATCACAGCAGCCCTCACGACCTCTAGAGCTGACTTCAGACTAAAATACACAGGAGTGGGAGAAGGGTGCCCCGCAGTTTTCCAAATATGCACGACTTAACGTTAGTAATAGTGATAAATTTAGTGCTATTAGAACTACTCGTGTGTGTGTGTGTGTGTGTGTGTGTGTGTGTGTGTGTGTGTGTGTGTGTGTGTGTGTGTGTGTGTGTGTGTGTGTGTGTGTGTGTGTGTGTGGGAGTGCATGGGAGATTGTGAGTTTTTAGAGGAATAAATGTTATTGTTCAATCAGTTACACATAAAGAATTATCACAACACAAATTATGCCGAGAGTTTTAATGTGGCAGGATTTATTACCTTGTTAATGAAACATTGCTGGGGGTTCACCAAAGCAACAACTTTTGAGCAGGTTAGTAGGAGCACTGGTGCCCCTCAGGGGTGTGTTCTCTCTCCACTGCTCTTCTCCCTTTACACCAATGCCTGCACCTCCGTGGACCCAGCAGTTAAACGCTTCAGGTTTGCAGATGACATCACGGTCATCAGATTCATCCAAGACAATGATGAGTCTGCATGTTGAAGGAGGGCTGAACAGCTGGCGCTTTAAAGGAGACAGAACAACCTGGACTGTGGAGATGACAGTGGATTTCAGGAAAGATCCCCCAACACTGCTACTTCTCACCATACCCAGCTGCCCTGTGTCACCAGTGACGACCATCAAGACCTAAAGTGGGAGGACATCTCCTCCATCCATTGAAAGGTCCACTGGTGATCAGGACTTCCTGCAGTGGATGATGCCAAAGGAGCTGTATGGTTTATCTCCACCATAGTATGGTTTGGTGCAGCCACTACAAAGGGCAGAAACAGACTGCAACAGACAGCTGAAGATCACTGATACCTCCACTGCTCCTCCTCTGGGACTTCTACATCTCCAGAACCAGGAAATGGGCAGAATAAATCCTGCCTCACACCCCAGACACTATGGTGTTGAGCTCCTTCCTTCTAGCAGAAGATTCAGAAATCTGCAGACCAAGACTGTCACTTCACTCATATCCTCACCATTCTAAACAGCTGATCTGTTTTAGATCGAGCTCTACCTTCAGTTTAGTACTGGACTAAATTATTTTCTGTTGATACCTGGATGTTTACAGGACTCTCCTGTGTATTCAGTCTTGTTTACTGTCTATATGCAATCCCTGTTAAAAACAATTTATCTGCTTGAGATCTACCAACAGCTGGAGTCCAGTTCTTGTGTGTGTTACTCACTTGGTCGATAAATCAGATTCTGTCACCCCAGTACCTCACAGCTACAACACAGGGGTCATGTCTGCTTTACTGAAGACAGAATTCTGAAAATTAATTGTTCAAAAGCAATGTTTAGTTTTTGTGATTTTGAGGCCATAAAAATCCCAAATAGCTAGGAGACGTTAAAATCTCATAGTCTCATGAGGATAAGAAGGAGAGCACCGAAGTGTTGTACAGCAAGAAAAAAATAACATTCATAATAAAGTCCTTATTGAACAGATATTTTTAAAATTCTGAGTGAAGTTGTAAAATATTATCGTGTTTTTATCTCATTTCTTCGTCAAAATAATTGTCCATCTTAGGTGAATGCCATAATATCACAACATGGAGCAGACAAGCTCTAAAAACCTGTTTTCTCTTTTGTTACACCTGATATATGTTGGACTTGTAATTGTGTCTTACCTTGAAATTTTTGTAACTAGAAACAAATTTGATCCCTACATGTCCCACATGTATGCACTAAAACAAAAATATTGTGACGTTTTATTCTTTTCCTTTGCAGGTTGTTGTTTATCACAACTGATCTGATCTTTTGAATACAACAGACTCACAACAAACAAACAAACTTCTCACAAAAAACTTCAAGGGTAAATATTTAGTAGATTTCTGCTCCAGTGGGGTGTGTTTATTACGTTTATTCCAGAGTGTGGTTAAAAGTTTTTCCACCTACACAACACAAAGGATCAGTGTTTAGATAACTTCTTCTTTTAAATGGTTCCCATGGCAACCAGCTGTCAAAATGGTAAACACAAACTGTGTGTTTGTTGATACTTTCTGTCAGTCTCACAGTCACAGTCATGTGTGTGTCATCTTAATGACTTATTATATTTCACCAGCAGATTTTTCATGGAGCTCTTCTGCCTGCTTTAGATTTATATTTCAAAGAGTTTGTGTGTGATGAATTAAACAATTATAATAAAAATATATTTCTGGTAAAAGAAAAATACCATCCAACCACTGTATTTTTTTACATCTACACAAGTTAATAAACCCACAAATTATTTCACACACTCGCTTGAGCACAACAGACCTCAGCAGCTGTCCTGACCTTGAAGATAAATACACCCTTGAAAAATGTTTCTGCAATTCATGGCTGGCAGTGGTCTGTTATACGAGCAGCATTTCAACGGATCCAACTCAGGCTACATGAAAATAGATATGGAGTCAATATGTGGTGCACTTACTCACTCACACACACACACACACACACACACACACACACACACACACACACACACACACACACACACACACATACATTTGTCTATGCATTGTCACGCTTGATTGCACTTTTTGTTTCTGCCTTTTTCTGACACTCAAGCAAATATTTGCACCTGTGTTGTTGTTTTTCCCTCCCACACACACTTTCTGTCTCTTTCTTTTCTTTGTGCAGTTGACTAATGTTCTCACTCTGCTCTCATGCATTAACGTAAAGAATTTAATCTCTGAAAAATAATAAATCAGTCAAGCAGGCACGCTGTCACTAGGTGAACTATGAGGCTGTTTGTTTTCACTTTGGTAAAGCTGTGAACTGATTTGTTACTGTTGAACAGATGTAGAGTTGGACAGAAGGTGAGTTGTGAGGAAGAGTGGAAATGTTTGTTTCTTTTTTTTTAGAAATCCATACATTTTGTAAACGTTGGACGTTTTAAACAGAACTGATACCACCAGGTGAGACTCCTATCAGTGATCAGCACACAGGAGAAACTGTTTTAGGTCAGATAATAGCTGAAAAGCTACCTACAGCTTTACTGACACCTGGTGTTGGAAGCAGGAGCATCTAAACTTCATGTGCAACCAGATTTTATTCTAGTGAATTTCATTTAGAGCAGCAGTCTTTTCTTTTTCTGTTCACAGCAGTAATATGTGTGAGGCCAAAATTAAACTAGAATGTGTTTGTGTAAAAGTTAGAAAATGTGTGTTTGGCTTTAGATTAAAAAGATTATTAAAGGGATACACTCTGTGAGATGTAGTGTTTTGCATTTACTACATGTGTCTTATAGCTCAATCCTCAATGTCAAAATCATCCAAAATGTTTTTTTTATACTTTATTTAAACTTCAATTCATTTCTCACATCACTGCTTTCCAGCAGGTTAACTGTAAAAGCAGTGCTCCTAAACTCTCACGCTATTGTTAGACAGAGACTGTTCAACCAAACGAAACGAACCCAATAGTGAAAGTGATGCTTGAAAACAGCAGCTTATCATGACATGCTGTGCAGGCGACACCATGATGGCAATGTGGATTTAGTAAAAGAATGACAGCTGGGGGACACACTATGGCTTGTGGGCCAGAAAGATGCAGCTGTTTTCTTTTAAAGTAAGAAAACAACATTCTATCCAGTCATGGACTGGTCATCTGGTGTACCAGGAAATGCCCGATAGGCCAGTGGTGATTTTGGGCCTGCCTGGGAGCTGATGTATTACATTGCAGCATGAAGCGCGCAGTCCATGATCACCCACTGACAGGGCGCTGCTAAGGAGCACTCATACAGCCGCGAATCCCCAGTAAAACACAGCTGTGCTGCAGCGCCTCCTGTGCCTTAACTGCCAGCACAGCCACCACTCACAGCAACGCCCCCTGTAAATAATATATGGGCTGCCATGGCCATATGCCAGGGATGTTTTGTGGTCCCAGTCCAGCCCTGTTTCTGTCTGTGTTGGACTATAGGGATGTTTTGTAATGAGTAAAACAGCTTTTACCAGTTCAGCTCCTTTAACGTCTGATTCTGATCAGTGCTTTTAAATGCAGATTGCAAATATCTGAGTCTGAATCTATATTGTGTATTGTTTTTAAAAGGCTAGTTATAAATGTTTTACCTGTTTCTTGCTGTGTTTTTAATCATTGTTTTTTTTATCTTGTGTTTTAAAGCGGCTCTCTGGAGCATTTTTCTCTGTATCAAAGTTTTCTAAATGTTTTAAATGATATTTCAGGTCTAAACTATGATCTATGGGTTGAGTTCCACAACATCTGTCATTCTGATGAAGACCCTCCTTCCTCCTAGAGACCCCTTTCCATTATTTCTTGCCGCCGACATTTTTCAGCCAATGAAATTCAAATTTCTGCATTGTCTGAACATGCACGCGCATCGACCAAACCTGTACCAGTAGGGGGCGCTGTCGCACAGGACGCTCCGTGTGTTTCTCTGCCGTCTCAGCCGTTCAGTGAGGACTCACAGCTCATTTCTACTAAAAACCTACCCATTCTCCAGCTAAAGATGGATTTATTTTTATTTTTAAACCTTTCACCTCACAGAATGGCAAGGCTTGACAGGATTATGCGTTTATTTTGGTCAGAAAGTTCATCCAGGGCCGAGTCAAGTTCAGCTTCAGAGTCCAGCAGCAGCTCGCTGCTAACAGAGCTAATATCAGAAGCAGCAGGGACAGAGAGGGCTCATCAGACCCTCGTAGTGTTGTTGGAATAAGATTGTGAACTGTGAGTGATTAAACCCTACACATTGAGCTGTACAGTTCATGTCCGAAGTATATGCGCAGTGTGCACGCGCGACCGGACGCGCGTGTCGAGATGTTTTGAGGAGGAGCCTTTGGACGCTAGATTCAAAAACTGCTCTCCTGATGAAATCCTCCGGAGTGCCGCTTTAACTGTGTAATCCTGTAACTTGAGGTTTTACGTGATGCTCTCTATTTTTGCCAGGTCTCTGTTGGAAAATTGGGTTTAAATCTAATTAGGATTTTGCCTGATTAAATACAAGTTGAATAAAAAAGTTTCAACATTTATACATTTGTTATATACTTGACTCTTAATGATTATGTTGTGGTTTTATTATTTTTATTTTTTGTCTTTCACAGCGAAACAAATCTCTGTGAAAGAACCCAAAGTGAGCCGGTACCAGAAGGAGATCCTATAAGTCCAGTAGAGTTTATTTTTTACATGTGACAACAGTAAAATAAAGCTAAAATTCTGAAGTGGTTTTGGTTTTGATGCCACCAGAAGTTATCAGTGGTCCCATCTGGCCACCCCTTTGTAAGATCTCTGTGCGCACCTGCTGACCACTGGTGCGTTCACCAGACTGATCTAGTTATCAGTGGCTTCCTTTTTCTACATTTCCCCGCCCTTTGCAGCAACAGGCGGAACATCTGCTCCACCAAATGAAACGAACGCACCGCGGTCACAGTTTAATTATTAAGGAACTCTCACTTCCTGACTGGTTGCGCCTGTTAAAGCTGTCCGTTCAGTCGGAGCTGTGCTGGTGAATCCTTCATCTCTCTATCAAAAGCTTGTTTCTCAGGAGAAAAGGTTCAGATTTCAGGAACCGACGCTGTGCGTAAACATGTCGCTGCCGCAGCAGATACGGGACGAAAGGTGAGCGTTGGACCAGAACCCAGTTAGAACGCATCAACCTGAACAGGAAGTTACTTCACTTTACTTAGATGGAAACAAACTAAAATAACAGAAAGGGCAGTTGGGTAATATGTGCAAACTTTTGGTGGCTTCTGTATGAAGTTCAGAAACTATTTCACGTGTTTTCTATCAAGTTTGAATTTGTAACTGACTAAAGATTTGTCACCTAAATCTGCAGAAACCTTATAATTTGTTTTTGTTATAGTGACTTCGATCAGCTGCCTCATAACATCCCTGTCAGTGCTACCATTGCTGACATTGAGGAGAAGAAAGGCTTCATCGACTATTATGTAAGTCTTAAACTTTAAACTGAGCACTCAGAGCTCTCAAACCAAATGTGTCTTTTACCTAAACATGCAGCTTTCCTGTTAAAGGCACATGTTTCAGTTCATTTCAGGCTTTGTTTTCCCCCCCAGAGGTTTGTGATCGAGGTGAAGACTAAAGGAGAGGGCAAGTATCTGATCTACAGGAGGTACAGAGAGTTTTTCAACCTTAACCAAATCCTGGAGAGCAAATACTCCCCCGAAGACCCAGATAAACCCGGTCCCAATACCTGCATCCAGCCTTCTCTTCCAGGTGAGTGCAGGAATGATGAATATATGGTGTCAGAGTTGATCTATCAGAGAGCTCAGAGGAAAACTGAGATATTTAATCCTCAATGACCAACTAGTTGGAGAAATCTCAGACTTGAACCTCAGAGTTTTTCTTTTTTACTTCCTTAGAAGTCAACATAAAAGGCAATGATCTATGAATAAGTATAATATTTGCCTCAGAAATGTTTAAAATAAAAACTACTAGTTAATTTCACTCTGACTGTAAAACAGAAGCATCTAAAAACCATTCTGACTGAGTTACATATTATTACAGATGTAAGAGTTTTATTCTTGCTTCATGTTTTTAATTATTATCCATTTGTCAGACAGTCACTATTGTGACATTCAAGTGATTTCCTGGCCATTTTGTAATGTGTTTCTGTAAATAATGACGGTCTAACTGGTAGGTCGCTAGCTTCCTGAATTTAGCTTCAACAGGACTGATGTGCTAACGGCTAGTCTGAGTGCAGCCATTTGAAACCAATAAAAACAAAAAGAAGAACAGCAACTTCAATGTCCTCTGCAAATGTTATTTAATAAATGTTACACATGGATTTTGCATTATATAGTGATTTACATGGAATTATGTGTTTTTTAAAGCGTAGCTGTCAGTAAAATGTAGCGTAAGATACAGATAAGATGGTAACTTAAAGGGTTTCCTTTAAACTAGCATATTCAAACTTTGTTTAGTCAAAAATGTGTTTATCTCACATTTGTTAAAGTGTCTTTACCTAATTCACATTCGTTTAAACTACAGGGATAACGTGTTAACAGGAACAGCAGCAAGACCGAGATAAAACTTTACTGAAACTAAAATAAAAATAAATAAAACAAAAAAGCTCCTCCAAATAGCTTCATGTGCATATTTAATATGTTAATTAGGCCACCTGCTCCGTGTTGCTTATGCTAATTCACTGTGTGGAGCTAGAAGCCAGAAAAGGTTCATTTAAATTTACAGTAAAATGTATTATGAGATAATATTTTCACCTGCTGTCAGGTAACGTTTCTGTGAGTGTCAGAGTTTGCAGAATGATTTGGGAGAGATTTCAGGATGATGGCTGGTCGTGATGATGCCTGTCACCTGTTGGCAGCTGGTGATAACAATGTCTGCTGCTGCATCCTTATTTCTACAGCATGTGTGCTGCAGTACCAGCAACAACACTCATGGCTTACATGTCACATGTATTAGTAACATCTATTGGTTTAATTTTAGAAAAAGAGTCGGGTTCAGTGTAATCCAGCCTCTAGTGCTTTTATCTGGGTTCGTTTCTGCTCCGTTTCTCTGTAACTTTCACCTCCAAATGCTGCGTGCTCATTCTGCTCCATGCATATGGAGAAGAACAGATTGGGTTTGTGGTGACAGCTGGCTGGACTTCCTCTCTGTGGCTGGAAGAACAGAGCATGGTTTTGAAACATCTGTGTTCACTGCACCTGTTCAGCAGATAGTTTCCTCTCTGTTATCAGAATGGACTGGTGTATGTTTAAATTAGCTTTATAACCCTGAAACAAATCGGATTTAGCTCGGTTTGCTGTAAAATCCCAGCTTTGCAGATACATTTTTATTTATTATGTGAGTGCTTCAGGTGATCAGTGCTAAAACCCACTCAGGGCTCTGCTGTACAAAGTCAGGTTCAGACTGTACGTCTGCCTCAGTCTGAGAACAGCAGGTGAATTGAGGGATTATTAAATGCTTCAGAGGAGCTACAGAAACTAATTAAAGCCATAAGGAAAGCCGAGGACATAAACACATTTTCTGCCTTAGCAGTAATTTCCAAATTTTTTGTCCAGTCATCATCACTACTGCTGTATGTCTTTAACAGTGACAATAAAAACAGAATTTTCTTCATGTAACTATGAACAGTAACATGGTGACTTCATGTTTCTGAACTGTTCACTCTTTAATGGCTCTTTTTGACACTGAACCTGTTGAACTTCAGTGATGTTTAAAGCTTTAAGAAGAGAAGTGATCAGGCAGTTTCTAACGGGAGAATTAATAGAAGCTTCAGCATAATAAAATATGTTAACCCATAACTCTAACTGGGGATTTTACCTCACTTACTGCTGGTTTAGACAGCTGGTAGACGGCAAATAGAAAGGTGCAACACTTCATAATGTAGACAGATAAAACAGACCCATTAGTGCTGATTTTAAAACTACGATAACAGCAGGTTGAAGGTTTTGTTTTATAAAGCGTATTTATTTATTTATTGCTGTTTATTGAAGTATTTGTTTCCCACCCATCTGAAGCTGATCTTACTCTTAGATTTATCCATGCTTTAGTCATCATGCGCTGCTGTGACTGTTTCTCTTCGTGACCTTGGTGGCTCCACTTTTATTCAGCTTATTGTTTTTCCATAAGTCTGTATTGGATCTGCCATCAGTGTCTGCATTGATTATGGGAGGCTGGAAGCCAGCATCTGCTCCAGTTAAAGCCTGGAGACTGAGCACGAAGCTCAGACAGTTGATTCAGGAGAGGCAAATGGAGGAGTGTGTGTATAGGTTTTATATATATATATATATATATATATATATATATATATATATATATATATATATATATATATATATATATATATATATGTATATATATATATATATATACATACACTGTAATAACCAAATTGTAGTTGTTGTTAATCACTCAGAGGTTTCCTTTAGATTTCTTGACTTGCAGACTCTATATTATTAGATTTACTGTCTTCTATGTTGCAGTAGAAGTAAAAGAATCTGATTTTACAAGCTGGTTTTTCTACATCATAAAACTCAAGTGTCACATTACATAAAGAAAACTTTGGTAGTTTATTGCCTTCCTGACTTGAAGTTTAAACTTAAAGGATTTTAAATTAAGGAATTCATTTCTGCAAATATGTTTATTTTTGAATATCTTTTTATTATTCCTGAAGGCTCCAAATTTCAAGAGTTTCTCGGATTACGTTCACATCAGTGCCTCTGAGTCTGCTAATGTCAGCATTCCTATATGGTCACAAAATGTATTTATTTATTTATTAACCTTTATTTAACCAGGAAATGTCCCATTGAGTTTCAGAAACTTAATTTCAAGGGAGTTGAAGATGATATGAGATTAAGATCACATTGAGATGAATTTATTGTTTCTAACATAATACTAATGTCCTAGTTTTCATAATTTCACTCCTACAATGTCACAGTTTCATGTTTATTTGGTGTTCTGTGACTTTGTTAGAAATTATCCTCTACAACACCGACCTATAGTTTTAAATGACTTCTCAAATGTGTTCTTTGAAAGAACTCGGTCAAGAAACAGAGCCTTTATTTTGAAAATTATAATACATTCTTCACCGACCTTACGGCTATGTCTTTTACTATTTTTGGGGAAAGTTCTACTTTTCCACAAACTCAGATTTAGCATCTGCCACTGTGGAGTCTGCTGTATTAATTGGAGAGCCAGATCTCATCAGGATGAAAAGGGAATAAGAACGACATGGGGGAGAATGGAGGGAGACTGGGGAGGATGGGTGATAGGCACACTGGCAAAAAAATAATAATTATGGGAGAAGTTTCAAGTCGTTTCTGGTTCAGCTGATTAATAGAGGTTTATCAGTGTCAGGGTTGGTGTTTGTTTCTCTTTTCTTTACTTCTCAGTGGCAGCTACATGATGGATTTTGCAAAACATTGATGAAGCACTTAATTAAGGCAAGGAGGTGGTGCAGGCAGATGAAAAAGTGTTTCATCAATAGTAAACGAGTGGATTTGTGTGATTGAGTGAGTTATCAAGCTTCAATGAGAACGAGATGAAGGACACTGAGAGAGTGGAGAGAGCTGATATTGTGTCTTGAGGGTCATTAGGACCAAATTTGATTTAACACCAGTGTTTAATGAACATGAATGAATTGCTGCTGCCAGATTTAGAGCCTGAGAGGTCTTTGGTCTGCCTCATAATCTTTGACTGAATTTGGTTTGATATCAGGGGTGAAGGATGATATATGCACATTTTTGTCAGGGTAATTTAGGATGAAATAAATGTGTAACTATATATAAAACCTAAAGTTATTATATGGCATCTTTACTTTCTGTAGATAAGTACTTGAATTAATGTCAGAATCTAAAAGAATGTCAGATTCAGGACTAAAATGTTGCTTAAATAAGTTTAGTTGTTTTATCCTGGCAGATTTAGTGAATTTTCATAAGTTTTCAGGGGAAATAAATCTTAAACTTTACAACTGATGTGTGTTGTGAGGTTAGCATGCTAACATACAAAGCTAAAGCCAATATAAAACCTCTTGTCAGCATTTTAGCATGCTAATGTTAGCATTAGGATCAGTTTATAAACAATAAAACATTGCAAAGTTGTTGTTTTTGTTTGAAAATCAGCTTTGCTCAAAATTAGCTGTTTATATTTTCGTTTTACATGTATGCAATGATATGCCACTTTTGGTGCAAACAGCAGCACTTAGCATCATCAGATTAGCCTTTAAAATTTTTAACCTTGTTATTAGAATCAAAATTAATTTAATAAAATAATATTCATTATATAATCAAAAGTAATATACATAAACACAGTAGTAAACTTAATAAACATAATAAACTTTTAATTGACTGAGGAAAAACTTATATTGGCTACAGGAAGCTAGCTGATGCTACTATGCTAGCTATGCCATTTTCTTCTTAAATCACTGCTAACCCTAAGTTGAGAAAAATATGAGAAAGAAAACAAGTGAAAACACTTGTAGTTAATAAAAATACAGTTTACTTCCCAGATTTTTTAAACATAACTTTCTTATCTTTAACTATGAAAACAGGAAAAATCTTCATTGGAAACAAGCAGGAGATTGCAGAGAGCAGAATCCCTGAACTCAACACGTACATGAAGGTAATCACATCTCATTTTATGCAAAGTGCTTTTTTATAGTACAAAGGGAAGGATTGTTGGCATGTGTGCAACCTTCTGCAGCGTGAGGTGCAGTAGCCTACATCTTAGTGGGCTGAGCGATTCTGTAGGTGGACTCGGATATTTCAGCAGTAGTTTGGAGATGGAGCTCAACATGTAGGCGTTGCTGCTCTCTTCTCTTTGCTCTGCCCTGTGCCCACATCACGTCTGACTGACTTTAGTTGTGGGACTTTTGACATGTTCCACTGTTGCTCCATCGCTAAAAACATGATCAGGTTCTCGTTCTCCCACTCACTCACTTCTCGTTTCTGCTTTATTCTGTTTTTTCCCCTGCAACCTACATGACTCTCACTTCTCAAACTCTTATCGCCTTTGCTTGCCTTACACTTGTAACACTCGTTGCTTCACCTCGTCTCTTTTTGCCCTTCCACTTCTCTACCATGACACTTCCACCACCTGATCTCTCCTTCTCCTCATCCATCACTCCTAAGAACATTACACCCCTCTAGATTTCCGTTGACATTAATCTTGATAACAAAATGAACACTAATTATGTAGAATACAGTAAATTATGAACACTAATGTTATTTGAAAAACTCTTTTCTTTTTAGAGGTTGTTGGGTTTGCCAACATGGATTTTACTGGACGAGAATCTCAGGATGTTTTTCTACCAGACAGAACAGGACAGTCAGCACCAGCCACGAGCCCTTAGACGTCTCCGGCCACAAACCCGCAAAGTGTGAGTCTCAGCTGACTGACAAAACCCTTTTTCTCTACGTCTTTTCACTACAAGCCCACAGACTACACAAAATAAACACATCTTTTTGAAACCGCAACTTTAAAAAAATGAAGCAAGTGTGTGCAAATGTTACATTTTACCTGTAGGACAGGTTTCTCTATAATGTTGTTTCAACCATAAAGTCGAACAGGCAGCAAGGTTTTAGTCATTTTGCATCAAAATTACCTCTGTTGACTAATGAATGCTTTAAATGTGTGCACTGCAGCAAACATATGATGTGTTTTTTTTAGGGAAGTCCAACAATATCAAAACTAAATGGTCTAAAACGACAAGAAATCAAGGAAATTCCCAGACAATTGCAAGAAATAATATATTTTTTTACAAATATTACTTAGGAAATAACCCAAACAGTTTGTGCAGAACATGTGGTGTGGGGGAGCAGATGTAAAACACAAAACTAGAGGTAATCAAAATAAATGAACAATCTGAAACATTCAGGTTACAAAACAGAAATGAGAAACTGCACAAATTCACCACGATCTTGGTTTATCAGCTGATGTCCAAACTGTTGATTAATGAGTCAACAGCTCCAGTCAGAAAACATCTCATACTGTCTAAAACACCTGAATTCATCAGAACAAACACCAGGGTTTATATTGGATATCTATGACTATGGTTATCTGTTTGTTCTAAGCCCTGGTTTTACTGCTGGCGGCCATGTTTCTGCCCCAGGAGCTAAAACACAGAGCAGCTTTGTAGCTCAGTGGCAGGTGACTCTTAGACACGCTGACCTGAGTGATGAGGTGTCAGATTTGTGCTGCCTCACTGGCCATAGCCTCATACCTCTTCATCCCATCATGAATAAATGGAGCTAAGTAAACAATAAGGAAACACGACCACGTGGATTTGTGAAGACTTATTAATCTTCTTCATTCTACTTCTTTGTTTGTAACGGTTCTGATTGACCCATTCTCCTGTGGTCAGGTTACAACTATAGGAGATGTGGTGAAACCCTCTCTCAACAGGAAATTACGTAAAGCGAACTACTTCCCCTGTTCTTTCATTATTTTGCTTTTATGATCTCAAATTATCATTAGTTTTTTTTATTTAAATGTTTAAAGAAAATGACACTTTGCTACATATACAGTAATATGTGACCCTCTTTAGGTGTTAGGTTCTCACAAATGATAATTCTCATTCAGTCTTATAGAAAAGGTATTGCTTCAGGTAAATTAAAGCGTTATTCTCTTGATGCTAAACTTGTGCTTTTCAGCAACTTGCTCCATTTTTCTGCCATAAATAATTTAGTTTTACTTATAGTATGTACAGTTTTTGGCAGATTTAAGCTTTCAGAGTAGTGGATCACTAACAGGACGGTGCTTCCTTTAAGTTGTTCAGTCATCACTAAAAATACAGGATAAACGTGACTAGAACTACTGTATAACTGGTGGAGATTTTCACTTAGATTTTATTTTTCTGTCCTCTAGGAAAGATATCAAAACGCCAAAGAAGGACCTCTTCTCTTCACCCAGAGCCGAGGTACTTGTAGCTGCTTATTTTTGTGTTGGAGTGGAGTTGTAACCTTAAAGTTTGAAAACCACACAACATTCACCAAATACACCCAAGAAAAATCAGTATAATCTGGTCACCTGTAGCTTGACTCAAAATCAGAAGAAATACAGTAGAGCATTTGTTTAATGTCATTATGAAATATTACAAGGAAGCCTCATTCTTTAAAGGCAAAATAAGAAATTAGGGATGACTTAAGTAAAATCTTCTCCCTCTGCTGTCTCGACTCATCCCATCATCTTCAACATCTCCTGAAGTGTTGTCCCTTTCTTCTTCCCTCTCAATGGATTTTTTTAACGTCTCAACCATCCCCCTCCTTTACTGCAGCTCCCTGTTCTTTATCATTTCCTCTTTCTGTGATTTATTCGTAGCTTCTGTAATGATGTAAAAAAGAGAAGAGAAAGTCTGAAGGTGGGAGGGTTTTTAAGGTGGTGCTGCTGGTGTGGTTTATGTGCTGGAGGTTGACCCACCAATTAAAATATCCATAAGAGAAAGATTAGAATTAATCTTTGTACAATTAGCCTCTTGATGATGATAAATGAACCAAACTGAAAATGTGTTGTTTATTTGCACAACACTGAATGAGTTGACTTAAGGAATTAAAAAAATATATTTTAAAGATGTAGTGAAGCTGTCCCCATTCTCATGAACTCGCTGTCCTGACAGGCTGTGAATGTACAGCCTCCACAAACACAATATTGTAGCATTTTTGAGAAAAATGAACACACACTGACTTGATTAAACAGCCGCTCTGCCCAAAAACTACCAACTCGCCACAGTGATCCGAGAGCGAGGCAGGCTCAGGCAATGCTGCAGCGTTGCCAGATTGGAGATGTTTAAGTAGTTTTAGCTTTAAAGAATCTAACACAATTACCGGTAATAAAACAAGCATCTCTTACACAAATTCCATACAACAAAGGGCTCAGATTATCATTTTATGGAATGATTGATCCAGAGTGTTAGATTATCCTACAAATACGATAATTATCTACATCTGGCAACACTGTCTGCAGCGCCACCTAGCATACAACTCCCCTTAGTGACGTCACAGGTCGAGATTTAAAAAAGTGTTTTTAGAAACTTTGCTGAAAAGGGGCACTTTTGACTGTAAAAATGGTTTAAAACGATGTATTGTAAAACAAAATACCCTCAATAAACATTTCAAATGATATTTTTGGACAGCATTTTATCTGAATTAAAAAAACCTGCAATTTGCTCTTTAACATCGTTGCCTCGCAACAAGAAGGTCACAGGTTTGAATCCCGGCTGTGACCTTTCTGCGTGGAGTTAGCATGTTCTCTCCATGCATGCGTGGGTTTCCTCCAGGTACTCCAGCTTTTCCCACAGATCACAACATGCCTGATAGGTTGTTAAAAGTGTAAAGGTGATTTGGATAAAATTGTCTGCTAAGAAAGCTTAATGACTAGTCTAAATGCAGCCATAACCACGGTGGAGTCCTGTGTTTGTGTACATTTGTGTAGTTGTGTTCATGGTTTTGTTTGTTCGGCCTTCATCAGAACTCAGTGTCTGCAGGTGAAGTGTGTTTTTTCAGCTCTTGAACTATCTCTGCTTTATCCCCTCACAGAAGCATTTAACTTTCCTAACCCTGTGCTACACACACACACGCACGCACACACACACACACACACACACACACACACACACACACACACACACACACACACACACACGAACACACACACTCCAGTGATCTTTTATCACCAAACTGCATTTTCCTCCCTCCTCTCTGTCTTCTTACCCTCTCTCCCACACAGAAGTAAAACACCGATGTACTCTACTCATGAAGCTGTCAGCCTACTCAACATTTATTTTAGCTCCATCTTTTTTTCTCTCTCTCTTTCTGAAAAAGTGAGCCATCCTCTGAGTGTTTGCGTACGCTCTGCTCTGGGCTTTCTCCAGCGCAGGAAAGTGGTTATTAGACTCAGTCCAAACAGTGATCAATGGCTGGTCTGAGCCTCGTGGATGAGGGGAGAGCAAAGGCTTTTGCTGGAACAAGTGCTGCTGTTTATCCTAACACACCTTTAGCTCCACTTGGAATTAGCTCAGGCTTCACTCCAAAGAGTGCGACGAGTAATTGTTGTGAGCTGTGCTATGATGAGCTTTAAACAAGGTCAGTGAGACAAAATGCTCTGAGTTAGTATGTTTGTAA
Organism: Callopanchax toddi; assembly: GCA_006937965.1. Lineage (NCBI taxonomy): Eukaryota > Metazoa > Chordata > Actinopteri > Cyprinodontiformes > Nothobranchiidae > Callopanchax > Callopanchax toddi. The sequence goes on along the minus strand of SSNR01000102.1, from coordinate 119,683 downwards.
CATTCATAAGCCAAGGGCATGTTTTTCTAATCAGTTTATTCTAGTGGGGTCGGGCAATTGGATGAATGTATCGACGTATTGGACACCCCTGCACTACAGCATACTGTCATTCCAGGGATCAGAGTAAATGGACTATTGCGCCTCATTTTTCCACCACCTCCTATTTTTATTTTGCCAAACCTTGCAACCAGTTCTGTAAAAGAGACATTGAAAGTTCGTAGTGGCTGTTCTACAAATACTTATAAGACCACTACTTCTTAGATGGTGAAAACACTGATGCTTCCTTCATTTCAAAAAGTTTAAAAGAAGGATCATCTTGTTAAAAGAAGGCTTTATAAGATAGAACTAAGGTTACATCCAGTAATCCATCCAGTAGGGAAGTATTTAGCAATACCAACTCCATTATCACCATCACTTATTGATTCCATTCCTTATTGATTTTCATTCAGTTAGTGAATAACATCATTAATTTTACATTTTTATTACATTAACTAAATGTTCATTTGAGATTGAGATTATTCATAGAGTATGTTGTTGACGTTATTACAATAAAAGGACCTGGAGATTAACTTTACCTTGGACAGCTCTCCCTCAAGAGTCACCACCGTTGCTAAGCAGCATATTAAAGACTTTGTATTTGTGCAAATTATCATTAGTAGTAGTATTTCCCTTGTTGAGACCAAAACTCTGCATGTGTTGCAAGTGGCCCTAGTATCGTCTTTTTTAGTGAAAAACATACTTTGGAGCACTTCTGCCTCAATGCTATCTTGTATATATTCTAAACCAAAATATGGACAGAGTTCCCCGTTAGTGTCAAAGATTTCTAGCCCAAAAACCTATTAATAAACTAGCACAACACACAAAAACCATCCAACTGATACTCTACTAGGGTTGGGCGATCAGATGAATATATCGACCATCGGTGATTGGCTGAGCCCATCGACGCTTGTGCTGGTTGATCCAGACACGTACCCCTCATCACCCTGGACACAGGTCCGTCCGCGCACAGCACCTAGTCCACTGGGCTGAACGTATTATTGGAGGGGATGCAGCGCTATATCTGCACCCTCAGATCAAATCATTGGTGGGGACAATTCAGTGATTTCTGGGTATTGGTGGGACGTCACCTCTGTCCATACCATCACAGATGGACAGTGCCAATTTTATTTTTCTTACTGTTATATTTTTTTATATTATTACATAAACAATAAAATGGATGATTATATAGTTATATTAATATTAGCCAATAAATAGTTTTGTTTATATAAACTGGATTTATTATTATTTCAGGCCTTAAAGTGATAATATGCAACTTTTTCATATTTTTACATCTTTTCCTTGAGCCAGTCTGTGCTAATACGACCCTTTACAGAGTTAATGAAAAGTCGCTTAGCCCCATCTGGTGATTAGATCCGGAATACCACGATTGCAAGATCTCCGTCGCCGTCACGGTACCCAGGAAGTCACGTGCCTCACGACGGTTAGGCTAACCCAATGTGGCTAGCTGTTATGCTAGCGCTGGAGTGTTTTTATCTCATGATTCCTGCTTTTTTCAATCTCTCCCTGCTTGAACACAGCTGATTTCATTGAAGGAGTAAATAACCACTCCTGTAGAAAGCTATGAAGGCTGAGGAGACATTTCAACAGGTAGATATTGGTGTTTAGAAGCTGAAATGATCTGGTAACTTTTTAATGCAGTGATTTAAAACGGACACCAGAGGGCGCCCAAAACAAGCAAAACTGCATATTATCACTTTAAAGAGTTAAAGTCTTCCACGGCACATTTCAAAAACTCTTAGTGGACTTAAGGTCTGGACTCTGAGTAATTCGTGTATGTATTTAATCATAATAAAAAAAGCTTCAAACTCTTTCTGATTGAACACATTTGTTTCATTTGTCAGTAAACCTGCTTACATTCACTGTGGTGGACACTCAGCCATTACCACTGAGGACTATTTGCCAAGTCAATTACTTTGGATTGGATCATTTCTTTAGTTGAGAAAGGAAAAAAAAGCTGCTTCAAGGAGCCTCAGAATGAAATATAGACACAAGAAAACACAAATTATTATAAAAGGATAACAAGATGGGAGATGATAAGGTTAAAGAGGCAGACAGAGATCTGAGAGGAGAGACATGGAGACAGTAAATTGTTCTGTCACATCATATTTGGTGTTGGAGTGGGAGATAGTTGCCCCCAACACATTTTCACATCATCCATAAATTACTGCAACCTGCAGGCCTGTGGTTATAAAAAACAATGTGTGGAGTAATTTATTAAAAATAGCAGCCCTGGATTCAAAGACTGTGTGTATGTGCGCGTGTGTGTGTGTGCGTGCGTGCATGCATGCACGTGTGTGTCTCTCCTCGGGGTGATGGTAATCTCAGTGGATTGTTAATCCAACATGCTCCCTTTCTCCCAAACTTCATTAATCTGTCTTCAGCCTGGTTGGTTCTCTATTTCTACGTCACGCGCACACACACACACACACACACACACACACACACACACACACACACACACACACACACACACACACACACACACACACACGTACACACACTCGAATACCCAGGCAAGAATTTGATGACAGATGGATTTAAAAATGTAATTCCTAAAATTTTAACACGTCAAACTCAATTTATGATGCAATCTCTCTTTAGCATCTTTTCATCCACAGCGCCTTCATTCACGATATTCCAAACATTTGAATTTTGTAGTTATAAAACGTCACTGTCCATTTGTTTTTGCTGCCACCTAGGGTTGATAAACTGTAAGTGTTGTTTCAAGCTAATAACTTAGATTCATGTTGCTCATATAAATCTGTTATGCAGCACAGACTCAACTTAACAAGAACAGAAACGATGACGCTGGACTCATTTTTACTTTTGGGCATTTTAGTTCAGTGCTACAGCCAACAGACATGTCAGTGAAAAAAAACATTTTGCCAGTTCCTTCATCCATCGGACACAGATCAGAATGTATTCTTGTGACTATTTTAGGCGACCAATTCATTTTTTTTTTAATTGACAGAAAAATCTGATCAAATGCTTCACAATGTCCATCTCAATCTTTTCCACTGAAAGGGAGAACATTGTGGCTTTTAAAGTTGTGCAGAAGCACGTAAGCTTCCATCTTACTGTTTGCCTTTAATCGTCCATTCCTGTCTCATTTTTAAGTGCATCTTCCTCTGCAGCTTTAGAAAAACCCCTTAAAAACCCATTAAAGCCTACTGTTTGTTTGGGATTGGTGTTTGTAGCCGTACGTCGTACAGCATAGACTAAGCCCAGGTCCTCTTTAGAGCTCTATAGGTTAGACAAGGTACAGTAAAAACATCATTCAACGTTTAACAGGACATCAAAACTGGATTTTATACGACTGAAATGGTATTTGATATATTTTATGTTTTTCACACAATCACAGTTTAGGTCGTTTGATTTGAACAATTTGAGCTAGTTTTTTGAGTTTGATGATGTCACACACACGCACGCACGCACGCACACACACACACACACAAATTTTTTAACCATCAACATTCCAGCATGTTTTAGTTCCACAAATCATTCACTTCTTGTTCAGTTTGATCATCAAAGCCTGGGCTTTTTCTCTTCCGTTGCCCAGCTTGTCCTATTCTCTTAGACTGCAGTGTGCATCCTGTAGCTCCAGTAGACTAAAATTAAACCAGAGCTCAGTTTTCTCTTCAACACTGGGAATGAAGGGTCTTTTTAACTTGTCGTACCTCCCACATAAAACACTGTAGACACATAAAAATGTCTAATTGTGACATCACATTATTTTGCTGCTCAGAGTTTAAGAAATATTTTTATATAGTTTGTGATTTTTGCACAGCAACTGTTAGAAGCTCAAGGATTTGTTCTATTCTGCAGTAAATACATCAACATATAAACATAAGTAAAGTTAGACTCAGAAGATTTAAATTTGAAGAGAATATCCACATTTTTTACAACCTTCTCCTCTCTCTCCTGACATCAGTTCCGTTAGCATCAGCGCATTATGTTTAGGTGAGATAAATTAAAAACCTTCATGGGTTCTTACCTAACCTGCATGTTTTGTTTCTTTACTTCAGTGGCCATGAGTTTGTCTTTGTGCAAATAATTAAGACTAAATCAACATTATGGAGTACCTTTCAATGTGAAGAGAAGAAAAATCCAAACAGTTTTCTGCAGCACTGCACCTCTACTTAACTTTAACTTTTCTTATCACCCCCTCCTCTTCCACCTACTCCTCCTCCTCCTCCTCTTCACCTCCTTCCCACTGCTTTAACCGCTCCTTGTTCTTTTTTTAGTTTCTGTTTCACTCTGATTCTCCAACTATTTGATCGTTTCAGCATCTCTCATCAAATGTTTCCCCAATTTCTCAGTATTTATTTTATATCTTTTTTTCTTTCAATCTTTGTTTCTGCTTCAGTTGCCTGATGGACTTCTGCAAATAATGATGCTTTTGAGTATATGATTAACACCAGCAACAGCGTGCACGTACAGTATAAATTTGGATTATTGCTAGAAGGCTAAAGATGACTATCTTGAGAGTGTGTGTGTGTGTGTGTGTGTGTGTGTGTGTGTGTGTGTGTGTGTGTGTGTGTGTGTGTGTGTGTGTGTGTGTGTGTGTGTGTGTGTGTACCAAAGCACAGGAATGAGTTTGAAGATGATGGCTCTACTGAGTTCTACTTTAAATGCAAATGCACTCTGGCATGCTTTAATTCTGGACACAGATGCTAACAGGAAGGCTGAGAATCCAACGCTCCTTTCAAAATTACATACACGTTCTCACACACACACACACACACTTTTCCCTGTAGCTTGCTTGCCTCCTCAGGTTATTGACTTTTCCAATATCCAAATAAAGCTGTTTCTGCATCTCATAGATGCAAGAATACATTTAGCAGAAACGTGAAATTATAGTTACACTCTAAGCTGATCAATATATATAATGATTGCATTATTTTTCTTTTGTTTCAGATATTAAGTAACTTTAGCTTCACAGGAGACATGCCACTTTTTTCCTTAGTAGTTTTTAATGTTGGGTAAATCTGTGCTGTTTTTAATCCTAAAATAAATACTTGAAGCTTTAGCATTCAAACCAACTAATTTGAGCAAAAGTAGAAACAGCTAGTAGGTGTCACACAATCATCTGACAATGTAAATTTTATTTTCACAAGTTTCCTTTTTAGATTAACAATCTTTTCCATGTTTTAGGTAGAAGAATCTTTCACACACTAACACACTGCATCAACACTAAAGTCTTACCTGTCATCGTTCACTCTTTGTGTTTAGTCCGTCTATCTCTCTCTCTGTCTCTCTCCTCTCGTTCCTCTTTTCTCTCACTCACTTGTTTGCTTCTTTCTTCCTTGTTGTCTCAGGCGATGTTTGACTTTCGCGGCAACGGCAAGGCAGAGTTAAACCTGAAAAGGGGAGAAGTGATCTTCCTGCTGCGAAGAGTCAACGCCGACTGGCTGGAGGTAAGAACGGAGAGGGACAGAACAAGGAAGGGAGGCAGGAGGGAAAGAGAGGAAAGTGAAGAGGAGGAGGAGAGGCAGTGGGAGAGTGGAGTCAGAGGGATGGATGGGTAGAACAGAGGAGGTGGAGGGGAAGAAATGATAGAAGAAGAGCAATAGGCTGGAATGTGGTGATAGTAATGAACACTATGGAAAATATGTTTTTATTCTTTTAGGTTTAATGAACTTTAAGCTACTTTTGGTAAAAACTAGAGCAGATAAATACAACTCAAGTTCAGAAGTCAGTAGAGTGAGAGGATGAGGGCCAGGTGGGGTAGGTCAGTACACACAGGGACACTCTTATTACACATATTTGTCTTTTTTTTTTTTACATCGTATCAGACATGCACCTACTTCAGGCTGTTGGCCATGAAATTATAGAACACAGCTGTCCAAGTCTGAATACCTCCAAAACCCCATAAAACTAATATAAATCCCTTCAGCCACTACCATCAAATTAAAGTTAAAGATGATGAATGTCCATTATAATGTACTATAGTTTATGTATTTACCATTTTATTGAGTTGGAAGGAAGATAATAATAAGTTAGCAGTTAAAGCTCCTATGTGGAGAATTTTTCTATGTACCAAAGTTTTATAAATGTTTTAATGATAGTTCAGTTCTAAACTATGATCTATGGGTGGAGTTCCACAACATCTGCAACATCTGATACATCTGAAGCTCTTAACCCATGGATGAGAATGTTGGACCAATGTGGGGTTCAGTGTCTTGCCCAAAGGCACCTCCTTGGAACCATCATCTCCCTAAAGTGGGAGCTAAATTACAGCTGCTTTTCCAAAATGAGCACAACAGAGGATGTACTTCCTGCAGCAGCTTAAGACTTAAGCTCAACCAGCTTAGGTCAGTGATGTTGTTTCTACTCATCCATCCTCACCACTTTCATCACGGTCAGGTTTGCTGCTGCTGCCACTAAAGACAAGAGGAGGCTGCAGCGAGTCATCAGTTTCAGTTTCCCACCAGCTGTTAGACTGTTAAACACTCAGGATACTCTCCCCTCTGACCAAACAAACTACCAGAACATGTGTATTTAATTCTGATTCAACAAATGGAGGATCTGGGTATGAAACATGAATCATCCTTTGAGTGACAGCTGCATGATTTAGAGCTTTGACTTTTGATCCCTACTTTAGTCCTTTGACATTATCTGAAGTGCACCCCGTGTTTTAGAAAATAATTACAATGCAAACTATAGTTTCCCTACACGGTTTGAAGTGTTCAGACTAAAGACAAATACTGTCCTCTTTTTGTTCTTGTGGTGAAATTATGGAATAAAATTAAGCTAAACTAGGCTGAAAATAGCAATAAAAATGAAGATAAAACTGCTCTGATTACTCACTGCACATGCCATCCAATATCACACATTTTAATTAGCTGCTCAACTTATTAAAAAAGCTGCAGTGAATTTCTGACTTTGGCAAATACTTTTACAAAGGAATAAACCCTGTTTCATTACAGTCGACATAAAATATGGTCATGAAACGTTTGATCACAAAATGTGTAAAGTTTTAAAAGGAGTGTTCGAGAGATGCTGGGAAAAGTGTGAGTGGGAGAGGGAAAGAGAAAGAAAGAAGATAGAAGCTGATGTTGTGGGAGAGAATGAGAATCAACATGGAGGAGGAGGAGGATGCTCTTCACCTGCCCCAGGCTTTTTAAAGTGATCTAAAAATCACGAAACAGCCTATTAATCCTCCTGCATTATAGCAGAAACTCTCTCTTAGGCAATTCTGCATTCATGTGAGCATGATGTGTGTTGGTTGAGGTGGCTGAGGTTAATGCAAGACATAAAATACTTGTTAACTTGGTGCCTTTATTGTTAGTGAACAGAGAGCACCTGTGGGTGGGAAACACGACAAATCCAACTAGCACGCTGGTGCATCAAGGTTGTTTTAAGCATACATTTAAATTAAACAGCAGAGTAACACTTTTAGTGAAAATACCAGAAAAAAATTATTCCAAATTAATTAAATCATATTGGATTGCTTTATTTGTATTATTAAATTAAAGAACCATGTCTACAATTTAGACACATGCTTTGAACATTTTCTAGGTTTTTATTTACAAATCATCTTTTATTTAACCAGGAAGTCCATTTAATACATCACATTTGATATGAAATCACAAAAATAAAACAGAATCTAAATGATGCAGTGCAGAGGGAGCATGCATATAAATAATGTCACCATAGTGAAGAACATTTAAATAGCCTAAATAATGTTTACTAAGACTCACCTTCTTTTGACAATTAAAGTCAAATCTAAACTTTACGTTTTAAAAATAACTAAATGGTCATTTTGTACTCTAAGATAAAGGCAGTTGTATAAAATATGGTGTCATCTGCATAAATGTGTACTCTAGCTGTAATTTCAATGTTATTAATAAAAATGGAGAATAACACGGGGCCTAAGATTGAGCCTTGGGGGACTCCTTTAAAAAAATTTTTTTTAGGAAACTAGATTTATGTTCATCTGCAAAAACACCAGTGTCCTATCTGAAAGTTAGCCTCTAAACCAGCCTATAGCGTCACCACTCAAACCAGTATCACTGAGTCTGTTTAACAGCAGCTCACGATCAACACTGTCAGCTGTCTTGAATGGATCAACAAACAGAGCAACACAATCTTCTCTCATAAAGATTACCCAATTTAATCTAATCTAACCAACAAGGCTTCCCATCCAAGCCATTAGTTATATCACTTTCTACCATAGCTGCTGTTATGGTGCTATGACCCAATCAACTTAATGTTCTTCAACCAAATATTGCTATAGTTAAACGCAAATTTCAGGTTTTAAATTTTGGCAGGATAGGGAGTTTTGGATTTATGATGGTAATTATTTATATCTAAAGTAAAAAACAAACAAAAAAAAGAGTAAAAAAGAAACTGAGCTTTGTTTGAGGTAAAATCCTAACAGATATCAGCATACTGTATATCTACAAGACTTCGTGCTCTGCAAATATGAAATATGGTTCATTGTGTAACTAACGTCACATGGACCACAGCTTTCAGCTGCAAAAATAATGTAAGTTATTGACAAACATATTTCTTCCCATAGTTTCTTTGCAGTATATGTTTTGCTGTTAGACTGAGACTTGATGCCTCACAGTTGCAGCAGTCTTTTCCCCCCGGCATCTCACAAATAGAATTCATTTGACTGAGATGTTTCCTGTATGCGTTACCAGCTCATACTGGATGTTATCACCAGCACTGGTATATTTAAACTTAAACCTGTTTACAGAGTGTTTGCTACTGTGTTCTGGTGTAAAATGTGTGAAAGCCTTTTGAAGTTCTTCAGCAGACTCACAAACACCACGACTGTGTTAAAATAAAAAATAAACGCCGTATGATTGTGTTGAGAGCCTTCAACTCCAGCAGCACATTATGAACTGACTAATTATTCCAGAGAACTTCCCTCCAGAGTCCGTTTCTGTGCTGCTTTCCTCTCTGAATCATCTCATCATCGGCCTTCTCATCACTCCATCCTCTGAGACTTCCTTCATCTGATGATTCTTTTTTCCTCTGTGTCTGGTTTTCTTCAGGGTACAGTGAACAATCAAACAGGTATTTTCCCAGAATCCTTTGTGAAGATTATTAAACCCCTTCCAGAGAGCGACTCAGAAGGTGAAGGTGGAGGTCATACATACAGCTGCCTGCGCTGCTTCCTGCTCACCCCGGCTGGAGTTGAAACCAGGTCTGGTGTGTGAGTGCGTGCGTGCGTGCGTGCATGCGTGTGCGTGTGTTTATAGCTTGCTCAGTTTGCGATAAAACTTATCTCCAAAGGCCTGAAATATGAAATGATAATAATTTAAAGATCTACTTTTAAGACTGAACTAATTATTAACCAATATTTACACAATTGTAAAATAATTTGCTTTACTGTATTAAGCAAATATATAACAATATAATGGTAATCAAGACATGAAATTGGCCCTTTCCACCTGTAGATCCTCCACCAGAGGGCAGCAGACATGTCTAGGACAGGATATGCAGGTGTTTTGATGAAAGTACTAATCCTAATACTCCATCTGGTTGCTGTGTTGTGATGTCAAATGGAAAACTTTGTAGAATTTTGTATAGATTTTTGATTAATATCACTGGGAATTATCATCAGAGGAGCTATATTTGCAATTAAAATCACAAAACCGTAGCAGAAAACCTCCAAAATTTTGGCGATGTGCTTCTTTTAAATTATTATTTTTTTCTCTTTCTATACAGAGATGTCTGTGTGCAAGAGGACCTCAACATCCAACCAACATACAAGGACCTGCTGTCTCGTATGAGGTGAATCTCCATCTTCTGCAGTGTTTTTGTTTCATTAGAGGCCGTCTTCACAGGGGCAAACAGAGGTCAGGACAAAGGTTTTAAAGAGGGAGTGTGTGTGATTGGATGGTTTTACTGCCTTCACACCCATGTGGGACAACAGCAGCAACACAGGTGATAAGATTTGATGATCATTTATCTGTGCACAAGGGAAATTATTGTGTGCAACCTCACACCTGTGAGCAAATTACAACACCTATTCCAAATATGTGATAATGACATATTTGATGAAAACCTCAAGTGAAGACTGATACATTGGAATAGACACACACACACGCACAGAAGAATCAGTGTGTATTGTCAAAAACAAGGGCAGCGTACTGTAGAAACACTGTTGCTGCAGCAGAAAGCACAGAGGTGTGAATGCAGCTTTGTTGCTGCATTAAGGACTGATTTCAAATTCAAGTAAGAAGTTGTAAAAATACAGGACTTTAGTTCTAAATTAGTTATATGTAGAGTAGAAGCCTTTCTTTGGCTTTAAGGTCTCTGCTGTATTACAGAGAACATTAGTGACCACATCAACACAAGCACAGGGATAAACCTGCTAAAATGTAATCATTCAAACTGTTACCTAATCACACACACATATATATATATTTGTTGTTATTTAATATATTGATGGCTTAAGGAACAAATACAATATGATGTTTAAATTTAGCTGATTGTCTTGTGAAATCTCTTTCCTGATGGCAACACATCAAACTGGATTACGTTTTCTGAGACCATCTAATCTCAGAAACCTCTTATTAAGAATGAAAACAGTCACTCTTTTTTCCCACAGATTCTTTAAAAGTGCTAAATAGGAACATATTTTGCATCTAATTCTGACAAATGTTTAGTTATTTTCTTTCCCTTTTAAGCAGCCTTTTGATAAAGAATCAATGATTTAAGCCTAGTAGGAATAGGCTACCACGAGTTTTTGATTTGTGCTACAGCTAATTATTGTAGGAAAAGCAATGAAGCCGTGGACAGCTTGGACAGAACTCTAGAGACAGATTCAGTGGCCTTGAACTGCATTAACCAGTTTAGTTCATCTGGGACCTTCAACAATCTCCTCCTCTTTTCTCCTGCAGCTCCACCATCAGATGCATGCATCTTTTCCTTCCTTGTTTCTTCTCTCATTATTTGCTCATTTAGACATGTGAGAGCTACGATGCCCCCTACTACTCAAAATCAACTCATTCCACTGCGTATCAGTTCATTATTGTTTCTCTGCGATCAGGACTAGTTTGCCTGGGAGTCAAACAGATGAGGCTCTGGTTGTGTGTTTTAATATAGCAGTACACTGATTTAAAGTGTGTGTGCGTGCGTTTTGTGTGCAGAAAGAGAGCAGATATTTTTCTTTTGCAACAAAAAAAGGCCTGTAACTACTCGTAGCAAATGAAGAATAGTAAAACGCAGATTGTAGTATGTTGTCAACCATTATGAAAATGTAGAATTTGAATTTATTTTATAAAATCAATATTTATTATATTACACTCATGTATAAAATGATCATTTATTTCCATGCGGTTTCCATCTCTGGAATCGGTGGACATCAGTTAGCTCTTAGCTCTGCTCCAGGTGTCAGAGGGTCTCTGGGCTCATCGTGTGCTGAAGCTGATGATGGTTGCAGCTTCTGTTCTGTTCTGTTTTTTTATTGATGGATTGTTGAAGAAATCTCAAATCTGTTTCCATTTTTCAAGCTGTTGCCTGTTTGTTTATGCGAGATCACCAACGTGACAACATGAGAAACTCCTGATCACTTATAGCATTGTTATCTATCAGATGTTGTTGAAATGCAAACATACAGTACTTGATTAATATTTTATTTATTCATTTATTTAATTTTGGGTGTAATTTAAGTAGACATGTACTGTTCGATCCACCAGGGCGTCCTGCAGCATTCACAGCCTTATTTATTTTTTCGTAAAACGCATTTTGATCAAAGTGCATCAGATCAATACAAAACATTTTACACACAAAATCTGTAGTCGTAAAAATATTAACTTGACTTAATCCTTTTGAATCTGCATTTCTTATCAAATTGGCTCCAATCACACATGTCCCTCGTCTTTTGGATGTGTGTTTTTTTTTTAAAGTTTTTCATTATAAAAATGAATGTTGAGCTATTTGGTTCAACTTCAGTTTGACTATTCTTGTCATAATTCAACTTAAATATTTAAAAGTGAGAATAAAAACATTTTACATTGAAGGTTTTTGGAGAACTTCCAGCTCTGAAGTCTATATTTTATTCTCAGGAATGTCTTCAAGGTGGATGACATTGCGGTGAACTACCGTGACCCAGAAGGTGACCTTATCCGTATCCTTGACGACGAGGACGTCCAGCTGATGATCAAGGAAGCCAGGGATCAGCAGGGCAAAGTCAATAGACCTGTCAATCAGTTTCCATGGGAACTGCATGTGACCATGGCCTCTGACCTCACAGTTTACAGCACAGAAGCCTGAGAGAGGAGGCAGCCAGCTGAGAGAAACACTGAACCAGTTAGAACGAATTCTCATTTATTTCCTGTTTGTTTGAGTTACATCTCAATTAGAAATGAAAAATACAGTACATTTTCTATGTTGTGATTTGTTGTATTAATTATTTATATTACTTTGGTCAAATAGGATTTCAGTTTATTTGCAATAATCTCACAAGTTAGCCCCAAACCAGCTCTGTTCACGATGATTTTAAGATCAGTTCTGAAATATCAAATCAGAAAAACATGGAATTTATGCCTTATTTTCATTTTTAGTTTTGAGCAAGAAGCATTCATTCAAATAGAATAACAAAGCAAATCTTCTTCATGAGCTCCTTTCATTTTGATTATCTGTGTTTTAATGAGCACAGCGTTGATCAGATCATCAGTCTCTGTTCTCATTCAAACTCGCCTCAGGACAGCAAGATATTGCCCTTATTGCCTTTAGAGATCAACTTCGTTATTAATGTTTCTAATATTTTTTAACACTCTCTGGACAGGATACTATGAGCAAATCAAAAGCAGCTGATGTTACTCACTCACACGTAATCAGTACAAGAGGAGCTCATATTTAAAGAAACAGAACCACATTAAAGAGACGTGTTGTTATCAGTTTGTAATGGGTATTGTGTAACCACTGCAATGCTGTTAAGTCTTTGTCAGAGTGGGACTTCTGGACACGTGTAGGTGAAAATGGCGTTTTATTTTAGGTGTTAATGGATGTTTTTGTGACGATCTGCTCCTGTGAGGACCAGCATAAACACACATCTGGAACACACTGACAGCAAGCAGCAAGCCACTAGACAGACACAACATGAACATCCTCTAACCTAACGTTAGAGTACCGGGGTATTAGACATCCTATTTGTTGGTTTATAGAACTCTACTTCCAGTATCAGTGATTGTTTGTTTTTTTTCCTGAAATGCGATTGAGGGTTTTTATTCTGTTTGCTGCTTCAGAATAAAGTGGTTTAATTTTAGATAGAAACTGTTACACAGCCCATAGCAATAAACATTTTATTGGATCATTTTGCCTCATGGAGCCCTCTGCCATGGTTCTCCTGTGTCCAGCTGATTGCTTTCTACTCCTCCAATCCATGCCTTTCTTTTACACAAGATGTTTTTGGTCCATTTGTTTTCTGAGGGAGTGATCGGTGTGGTTTAGCAGAGCTTTGTGACCTTTTCTGTACCTCTGTCATTGCATCTGCTCAGTCACTCTGACGTTCTGTCATTTCCTCTCCACCCTGTAACCCTGACATCCAGGTGAGACAGAAAAAGGCCGTCATCCTGGGAGGTGTTCATGTTCTGCAGCTTTTCAACGTCTAAAATTGCCTTCTGGTGGCAGAGCGGAGACTGTAGATTCACACCTGGAGAGCCGCAGCTCAATGCCCTCTTCCTCTAAATATAGAGTCACTCAGTGTTGTAGGTTAATTGGGTCACATCTTCTACTGAAACGCTGGCTCTGCTGAGTCCATCGTTGAACAAAATATACAGGCAAGGGGACAGAACTGAGCTCTGAATCCAGAGGGATTGAGACAGGAAGGGAAGAAAGAACAGGCAGAAGGTCAAAGATGTGCAGCGTGCTGCAGAGTTTAGAAAATAACTCAAAGATGTGCAGCATGCTGCAGAGTTTACAAAATAACCCAAAGATGTGCAGCGTGCAGCAGAGTTTAGAAAATAACTCAAAGATGTGCAGCATGCTGCAGAGTTTAGAAAATAACTCAAAGATGTGCAGCGTGCTGCAGAGTTTAGGGAATAACTCAAAGATGTGCAGTGTGCTGTAGAGTTTAGAGAATAACTTTAAGAAGTGCAGCATGCTGCATAGTTTAGAAAATAACTCAAAGATGTACAGCATGCTGCAGAGTTTAGAAAATAACCCAAAGATGTGCAGCATGCTGCAGAATTTAGAAAATAACCCAAAGATGTGCAGCATGCTGCAGAGTTTAGAAAATAACTCAAAGATGTGCAGCGTGCTGCAGAGTTTAGAAAATAACTCAAAGATGTGCAGCGTGCTGCAGAGTTTAGAAAATAACTCAAAGATGTGCAGCGTGCTGCAGAGTTTAGAGAATAACTCAAAGATGTGCAGCATGCTGCAGAGTTTAGAAAATAACCCAAAGATGTGCAGCATGCTGCAGAATTTAGAAAATAACCCAAAGATGTGCAGCATGCTGCAGAGTTGAGAAAATAACTCAAAGATGTGCAGCGTGCTGCAGAGTTTAGAAAATAACCCAAAGATGTGCAGCGTGCTGCAGCTGTCTCTT
>SSNR01000102.1:80300-94825 GCA_006937965.1 Callopanchax toddi | reverse complement strand
GCCATCTATAATCAATAACTCTTTATGCATTATGGCTACTGGGGGGGAAACACACCTCAGTGCTTTAGCCAGTATTTCATTTTGCTGTAACTGTTGGCAACTAGTTGGAGACACAAAACTGCAAGAAAATGCTCAAATTTTCATCATTTTTGTCATCACAACAGCAGACCTATCATTCTCTAGTCTACATGATAGACAGGTGACTGCATACTAAAACCCAAAGAACCCTCCAGAACCTTGAAAAGACCGTGTGTGTGTGTGTGTGTGTGTGTGTGTGTGTGTGTGTGTGTGTGTGTGTGTGTGTGTGTGTGTGTGTGTGTGTGTGTGTGTGTGTGTGTGTGTGTGTGTGTGTGTGTGTGTGTGTTTATGTGTCTGCTCGTGGGTAGTATAGTGAGGTCTTTTTCCAGTGTGAAGGTGGTTTGAGATGTCATGTGTGTTTCTTTCAAACCAGCCCTTCTTCATTCTTTCATAGCTTTACCTAATCAGCACCACTTCCCACAGTTTATATGGGTCCCTCATTCTGAACATCCTTATTTTTCCATCCTGTTCAGTTCAAGTGTCTTGAGGGCAAACAATAGAAAACCAGTGTTCTCATACACGTCTACAATTCCTTTTACTTTCCATATGGTTACAAAAAGGCAGACTTGTGTAATTTGTGAAACCGTTTTGCTTCTTATCTGATGAATTCATTGAAGGAAAACACAGAAGTTAGGTTGACATTAAAGTTTTAGAAGAAACCATGGAAAACATTTGTTTATGCACTGTGAGAAAATGGGAATTCAAAAGAGAAGATATGAACCAGAAAAACTTGCTTTGAGGAATTAATGATAAGCACCACCCTACAACCATGTGACTGTTTTCTAATCATATTTGACCTTAAATTATTATTTTTTCTTCTCCAAAGTAGATCATTAATGCAAAGGGGGTCTCTTTAAATCTTTGACAAAAAATTATACCTGATACAACTTAAACCACACACACACACTACAATGTAACGCATGGTTCCTGTGAGATGTACCTTTAATGTAAAACGTATCGTTAAGCTCACAGATGAACACTTGTGTGGATCACTTTTTAAAAAGGGGGCATTTCTGCATGTGCTTAACTTTTTATCTTTAAGATTTATGTGTCCAAAGTGTTCTGAGGCAGAGGGAGTAACAGACTAATTAGACACGTTTCACTCTGTGTGTGTGTGTGTGTGTGTGTGTGTGTGTGTGTATGTGCGTGTGCATGAGATTGACTGCCTCTCCCATTATAGCCACAGAGCAGTGATTAGTCTTGTCTGTGAGCTGATTAATATTCTCCAGAAACACCAGGCGAGGTGAGGGAAATGATTATGGGATGGACAGATAATGGAAAGATAATGCCCCCATGGATCACACTGTCAGAACTGAGGGAGTGTGGGAGGGGGAGAGCAGGAGATGGGGGAGAGAGAAATATGCAGGTACAGAGGGAATTTACAAGAAGAAGCCTGAGTGAGAGAGGTAAAAGCGTTAGATCAAGTTAGGAGAAATAAACAGAGAGATGCACATTTAAGAAGTGTTTGCAGCCTTATATAATCAGCTTTGTCATATTTGATTGATTTTATGGCTTCTTGTTGGAAAAAGTATAGTAGTTTGCCCAGATAATGATTGTAAGACCTCTTACCTGTTTTGTGCTAATGTCAAATGCGAGACAGGATTTATTGATTATCATCAGTATCCATCCACAAAGATACCCTCAAAGTTTAGGGTCAATTGCCAAGAAAAAAAGAGTTTAACTTATCTTGATCTGAGCGTGATCTAAAACTAATGTTTAGAGAAGTTTCTTGAAACCTTGATGGCTCAATGTCCGATCAGAGAATGATGTCAGCAGGGTGGATTCTGGAAGGCAGAATGACTTTAAAGCAAGGAGACAGAGCAACGGAAGGTGCTGTTGATGCAGGATGTTCAAAAAGCGTGAAGCCAAAGGAACTTGAGCAGCATCCAATAAGATCTGCTAAAAACAGGAAACACTAGAGTAGAAGGACAACACACACACTCACACAGATCAGACATAAGGCAACTGAAAACCTCAGAATAACCACACTGAGGAAACTCATAGCTAACAAGGGACAGGTGGGATCATTAGGAAATTAAAACAGACATCAGTGCTCAAAGCTGGGCAATGGCGCTTCTAGACTTTCATACATGTTTAATGGCATACTGCCAGTTGTCATGCACTGCAGTGTCAAGCCCTTTTTATGCTCACTTTACATAAAATGTAAATAGGTACATTTTTGTAGACGTAGTCATCGTCACTGCCCACATGCTCCACATGCTGGCTTTATATTTTCATGGTTGTTGAGCAATGCATCCACTAAAGGGCTGCAGAGTTCAGACTGAACATATTTGTCAGGTTTTGGAGGTTGAAGGAGGACCTAGGCGCAGATGTAAGCAAAATAGGTATTTATTGAGCAACAAAACAGACTAGGGCAGGGGACAAGAAGACGAAGATCTGACAACACCCAGACGAGACAAACACACTGATATACTGGGTGGTGATGACGAGACGAGACACAGGTGAGAGGATAACAATTGGATTCACCTGTGGGAGACAAAAAGGCAGAGGGCTAAACAAAGCACAAGACAGGACACTAGAGGGAGACATATGACACAAGTGAGGTGACATATGACAATATTAGTCCCCCACAAACCTCCATTAGGTTAAAACTCACATTCAAGTAAAGTCCAATCTCCTGTCTGCTGTTCTTTAGGAGACCTCTGTCCCTTTGCTCAGGACAGGTACCGTCATAGATGAGTTTATAGTTAGACACACATTCACACAGCTTCTCATCACAGTGTTATCCATTTCTGTCTTCTTCTTTATTCCTTTTGTTGGTAGCACATACGCTTTTCTGGGCAGCANCACACACACACACACACACACACACACACACACACACACACATGAATGCTCAGACATGGGTGTGGGTGTTCTGGTCTCCCTTCCAGTCCAATCCAGAATAGACTATTGTTAACTTCAAGTGACAAAGAGAGGAAAAGAGTTTGGAAAAGTCCCTCTAACACACACCAGTGAACAATTTAGAGCCAGATTATGTGAAAAATGGAAGAATGTGCTCATAAAGTTTGTGAATCAGCTTCGTCTCTATTGTTCTAACAGTTTTCATCCTGTCCACCAAACCTACAGGCATCTACACCCGTCTGATACGCAAGTGGAGCCCTCATCCATCATCCATCTTTCTTATCATGTTTCCATATTTTCTTCATCCTCTTCTGTCTCCTTGAGCCATTTTTGTCCTTATTGTCTTCATTCAATTCCATTTTTCTGCCAGCTCTTTATAATTTGCGTTATCTCTTCAGTTTCCTCCTCAGACGTACGTACCTTCTGCTACATTGGCATCAGAAACAAAGGAAAATATGAAAGCTTTTGTACTTCAATGACTGTGTATTTGATGTCAGAGCGGAAGTTTTTTCATGACTGTCCAAGGTGTAATTAGAGTTTGTTCAAACAAAGAGCTGCTGCCCTTGATGGGCCTTGTGTGGATAAACTACAGAAGGACCAACACCTTTAGAGTTGTTTAGCGGTGGTTAAGTATCTGCGCCCCCTGACCGAGGCCTGTTTGAGGTGGTCTCTGAGGTTTTCCTCACAGCTGAATCAACATCCTTCTTCATCAGGCTGAGATGGAGCTCTCAGGTGTTCAAAGTGTGTTTGCATGAACTCAACATAGTAAAATCAGAAATAGTAACAAAAATCTTAAATAATAAACCAAAATATGAAACAAACTGGGTTAAAGCTGAATAAATATACCAGCTCTTGAGATTTTTTACTGTTCTAGAACAACACTTCATCATCTGCATAGAGTTTGTGTCATAGTAAGTGTTCACTGGAACCAGGGACATAGTGAATAAATAAACATGTAATAAAAAAGAAGCTGCTTTGAATTAGCTTTAAACCTGTAAAGATGACTCTTTTACTATATTTGTCACTTTAGAAGAATTTATATATTTGTGTAACTGTCAAATATAATTTCTGCAAACTATCGACATGCACTTTCTTTCAAGTTGCACAGAGAAATATCCTGACCCTGATGAAATCCTCAGGCTGAAACGTGTCGGTGGATCAAGTTTTTTCTACTACAGAAATTGCTTTTTAGTAGAACTACAAGTGTTGCTGAAACTTTGACATATTTTGACACAAATACGTTATTATACCATAACAAAGAAAAAGAAAAAAAACTAAGAAAGTAAAAGTATCAACATCTTTTCTGAATTTGTTTAAGTTTTATGTCTCTGACTGGATAAATACATATCTTTTAATAGTGTGCTCTAATAGGTGATTGATGATTCCTGAACCTTGTTTCTTTTTTGCAGCCTGCAGCTAAACATCTGATTCTCTAAACGCCTGCAGTCACCAGCTGACTCTGACCTTCTAAAGGTCGTCAACTTTAATTTAACTCCATCATCGTGTCAGCTCACAGGCCAGAGTCAGACCTTTTATTTGACACCATGACCACTTCCCTCTCTCTCTGCTGCTATTACTGTAACAGTTTGCAATAACAGCTTAGATCACTGTACAACACTGTCAGGTCAGGGACAGGGGTCACCGTTGCATAATACAACTTCAGCATTCTGCTCCAGAAAGGATTAACTGCTGCACAAATATTTGGTTGTAGTTTGTATAGCTCATACACCCTTTAAATAAATAAATGCATCTTTTTTTTTTAAGCAGGAGCAACTCGTTCTTTTGAGCAGAGGAAGCAGAACTTGATAAAACCTGGTAAGAGCAGAACATCACACCTGGTATGTTTTTCTCCATGTTGAGATCAAACAGCAGCGCCTCGTAATCAGCAGTAAAATCATTTAAAGGATGTTTCCATTTATCAGTGACCAGCTGATTGTCTTTTCTCTTACAGAAAGAATAAATTATGTTTTTTTTTTCTTTATTTAAACATTTAAAGACATTTTTTGGACCAGTTGTTTTGCTCAAAGCTTTTTGAACTTTCCTCTGCTTCAAAAACAATTATATTACGTTTTTTAAAAAATCTACAAATGTTCCACAATTTTTCATAGTTTTGTGAAAATATAAACAGTTTAGACACAATGTTGCATTATCTAAGCCAAAAGGGATTTTTTTTCAGTGCTGAAGGCAGGAACCTCTATTTTGACATAAAAAAAAAATAAATTACAACCTGGTGTTGGAATTTATCAACTTGTTTCTCCAGTTAATGGCTGACACATGAACATTTTTTTAGGGAATCCTGAACTTAGAATCTTCTCTTACTTGAGTTACAATTTTTTGCTTCAACCACCAACCTCTACTGATTCTGTCTGATTACACATGTTCAAAGGTTTAACATTAAAGAAGCAAAGAACAAGTGCTATCTTCCTCAGCCCTCATGATAAATGAAATGCCACTGACAGAAAAAAATCTCAGATATGAGTATCTCTAATCTGTGGTTGAAAGATAATGACACATTCTTAGAAGTTTGCAGCAGATGCTCAGAATTCTTTAGAAATCTAAAATATGAGGCAGCAAAAAGATTAAAAAAACAGTCAGTCATGATTCAGTGAGCAGATCCGTCACTATTGTTTGTTCTTTGTGTCGTAACATTGCCTCTACATGCAGCTGTTTGCACCATTTAAAGTGGTGACAGATCCAGGTTCAGATGCTGGTGTTTGTGTGTGTGTAGGTGGGTAGGTGAAAAAAACGTTACACCTTAAATTTAAAACATCCTGGCCGAGGAGAAAGAGAGATACATTCATTGTTTAGTGACACCTCCAGTGTGAGTGAGTGTAGCAGGGGTGAGTAAAAGTGCATCCACCCCCCATAAACAAGTCAGTTTGATGGGAGAATGATCACAAGACACCTTCACTTCAGGACACTCTGACATGTGGGCGCTGATATGAAAAACTGGTTTTACTTTCACACTGAGGATGACTTTGGAAATTCACTCCACATTATCCTGTTTATTGTCCGTACAGCGTGAACTGTCAGCTGCTTCTGAGGTTGACACTTTATCATTGTGCATGAAGATTCAAATCTCCTGAAGATCAATCAAAAGAACAAAACGTGGGAGTGGACAAACCGCAGCAGTGCTTAAGCAACAGTCAAAGAACAGCTTCAGATACGGCAAAGAAGAAGGATCAAGAGAATGTCGTGTAAAGTCTTCTTCTACAGGAAGTTAATTTCACCCACATTAACTTTGAAATAGTTCACAGTCATAGTCCAACACTGCAAACTCTAAAATTTAAACTAAATACACATCCCCAACCTGAGCTACTCATTGGTCATGAAGTTTGGTAGATAGCATGGTGTGTCATTTGTAGTAATATCAATTTGTTTTTTTATTTTTTATTTTTTTTTACATCCGTTTGGTTCTCTTCAAAGTGAGATCAACTGCGGTGACATGCACTGTATTTTATTCCACTTACGGTAAATTCCTAATACAGCTTCTGTCATTCACCTTTTACATTTTAAGTCACAAAGAAAAAGTCTGAAGTTGTGACTGAAACAGAATGCGACCGACCGACCGACCGACCGACCGACCGACCAACCAACCAACCAGCCACCCAGCCAGCCAACCAGCCAACCAGATAGGAGTACTTTATCAATTACACTATACTGCCAAAAATATTATGACATCTTTGAATGCACATGAACATTAGATGTAATATCATTTTCGATCTGTAAGGTTTTATATGAACCGTATTGCTATAACAGCTTCAGGTTGACTGTTTATGGGAATTTCTGACCATTCCTTGCATTGATGAGGTCATGTTGGACAGTCAAATGTTTTCACACCCAACGTGCTCATCCACATCTTCACTGGAACCTGAATTTATTGATTTTGAGGGATGTCGTTAAACTTACTGCAATGTGTGTTACGACCTGACCACGCAGCAGCACACACATAGCAGACAGCAACTTGGTTAGCAACTTAGAATTAAACTGGTGTGCATGAAAGTTGTGGTGCAAAATAATAAAAGAAGCTCAGTCATTAAATCAAATGGGCTAATCACTGAAGCGTAGTTCAGATAAATGATTGACTTTTGTAAATTTACCCCGCTGCCTGCAATCTGCAGCATTATTAGAAAAGTTAAAAAAAACTGGTTCACTCAGTTCAAAGCGTCTTCAGATGCTCAGTGAGTCCTGACACCATCTGTAGTGTGTATTTGTGTGTTTATGTCTGTATGTGTGTTAGTCTTTAGTCTTTGATGTGTACTGTATAGGTCTGTGCATGTCCGTCTCCCTCTTTATATTGCTCTGAATCCCTCTCCTCTGACATCTGGACTGGTGTGAAACAGCTGTGTCTACTGCAGTCCCCCCTGGGATTTACAGCCTGCACACACACACACACACACACACGCACACACACACACACACACACCCTCACATAACCTCTGGTTTCTTATCTTTCCTCAACATCCAGCTTCATGCTACGCTGTGCCTAATTCATCTTCCACCTTTCTGATGAATCTTTGGGGATTTCAAGATGCCTCTGGATAGAAACTTTGTGGAACATTGTGGACGGGTTGTGTGTGCAGGGCCAAGTGTCTGTATCAATCTGTTTGGCAAACAATTCAGCTGCATGTATGAAACTGCATCTCTCCTTTAATGCCTGTTGAAGGTGCTTATGTTCAAGCACATACATGCGAACACTAAAAGTTTCATGTGTTCAGTTCTTATGCATCCCCGTGGCAAACATTCCTCAGTCTCTGATCTTTCCCTCCTTTCATACCTTTCTTTCTCTCCTCCGTTTCTTTACTTGTCGCCATTATAAGTGTCACCATGGTGATTCAGGGGAAGAGAGGCCATTCACCGTGTGGGAGACGAGAGTTCAAACCCCGGCCCGGCCACGTGTTGAAGTATCTGTGGGCAAGATCCTGAATCTCCCACTTCCTCAGACTTCAGTGGAATTTGTTCATATTTCACTATTTTGCACTAAGGTATATACATATTCCCCTTTCCTCTTTTCTCAAGACAGCCATCTATAATCAATAACTCTTTATGCATTATGGCTACTGGGGGGGAAACACACCTCAGTGCTTTAGCCAGTATTTCATTTTGCTGTAACTGTTGGCAACTAGTTGGAGACACAAAACTGCAAGAAAATGCTCAAATTTTCATCATTTTTGTCATCACAACAGCAGACCTATCATTCTCTAGTCTACATGATAGACAGGTGACTGCATACTAAAACCCAAAGAACCCTCCAGAACCTTGAAAAGACCGTGTGTGTGTGTGTGTGTGTGTGTGTGTGTGTGTGTGTGTGTGTGTGTGTGTGTGCGTGTGCATGAGATTGACTGCCTCTCCCATTATAGCCACAGAGCAGTGATTAGTCTTGTCTGTGAGCTGATTAATATTCTCCAGAAACACCAGGCGAGGTGAGGGAAATGATTATGGGATGGACAGATAATGGAAAGATAATGCCCCCATGGATCACACTGTCAGAACTGAGGGAGTGTGGGAGGGGGAGAGCAGGAGATGGGGGAGAGAGAAATATGCAGGTACAGAGGGAATTTACAAGAAGAAGCCTGAGTGAGAGAGGTAAAAGCGTTAGATCAAGTTAGGAGAAATAAACAGAGAGATGCACATTTAAGAAGTGTTTGCAGCCTTATATAATCAGCTTTGTCATATTTGATTGATTTTATGGCTTCTTGTTGGAAAAAGTATAGTAGTTTGCCCAGATAATGATTGTAAGACCTCTTACCTGTTTTGTGCTAATGTCAAATGCGAGACAGGATTTATTGATTATCATCAGTATCCATCCACAAAGATACCCTCAAAGTTTAGGGTCAATTGCCAAGAAAAAAAGAGTTTAACTTATCTTGATCTGAGCGTGATCTAAAACTAATGTTTAGAGAAGTTTCTTGAAACCTTGATGGCTCAATGTCCGATCAGAGAATGATGTCAGCAGGGTGGATTCTGGAAGGCAGAATGACTTTAAAGCAAGGAGACAGAGCAACGGAAGGTGCTGTTGATGCAGGATGTTCAAAAAGCGTGAAGCCAAAGGAACTTGAGCAGCATCCAATAAGATCTGCTAAAAACAGGAAACACTAGAGTAGAAGGACAACACACACACTCACACAGATCAGACATAAGGCAACTGAAAACCTCAGAATAACCACACTGAGGAAACTCATAGCTAACAAGGGACAGGTGGGATCATTAGGAAATTAAAACAGACATCAGTGCTCAAAGCTGGGCAATGGCGCTTCTAGACTTTCATACATGTTTAATGGCATACTGCCAGTTGTCATGCACTGCAGTGTCAAGCCCTTTTTATGCTCACTTTACATAAAATGTAAATAGGTACATTTTTGTAGACGTAGTCATCGTCACTGCCCACATGCTCCACATGCTGGCTTTATATTTTCATGGTTGTTGAGCAATGCATCCACTAAAGGGCTGCAGAGTTCAGACTGAACATATTAGTCCCCCACAAACCTCCATTAGGTTAAAACTCACATTCAAGTAAAGTCCAATCTCCTGTCTGCTGTTCTTTAGGAGACCTCTGTCCCTTTGCTCAGGACAGGTACCGTCATAGATGAGTTTATAGTTAGACACACATTCACACAGCTTCTCATCACAGTGTTATCCATTTCTGTCTTCTTCTTTATTCCTTTTGTTGGTAGCACATACGCTTTTCTGGGCAGCACTGCCCCCAAGATTTCTATTAGAACAACTCAGAACACGTCCACCTCTCTGGCAACAGACAGAAATATGTACCAAATGAACACAGGGGGTGGACAGAATGCTCTTTGTGTATTTAACATTGTGCATTAATAGGCAAAAAACATGGATCAAATATCAGCAAAATCATTAGATGAATTCAAACCCTCTAAGGACAGCCGGTAAATGAGGCACGCTGAAGAAGGTAGAGGGAGGCACTGGGGAAGAGGATGAGCATCATTGAGGAGTAAAGAGAGGTGACTCATGAGGAGGAAAGATAAGAACAGGGAGATAAGGGAGGTGCAGATACAAAGGGACACATCTGGTGTCCAGTTTTTCCTGCGTCTGTACAACCTGGCAAATATCCGACAATGTACTGCCAGCGTGACCTCCTCACTAACGAGTGGATCAGAGGAACATCCGGGCTCAGAGAGAGGAGAGACTGAAGGGAGTGGAGTAAGGAACTAGGCGGTTGAGTTGGGTGGTGCAAAGTGAGGGTGAGGAGGAGAAGAGCTGTTGATTAGAGGAGGAGGAAGTAGGGAGCTGAAGGATAAAAACAACAAATGCTCAAAATATGTAACTTTAGAAGCAGACTTGACCTAATCTATTGAAATTGAAACTATGTTTGCTTTAAACTTAAGAGGCACTGTCTTTTTAAAAATGTCCAAGTTTGGCTCTTTAAAACGACCAAGAGATGAAAAACGTAGTGTTATGGGTCAGAAGTTCATCATGGGTTTGAAGTCTAATCAATCTTTGTGTAACTTTTTGGAACACGGTTGCATTTGTGCCCTGAACTATTCAGTGAAACAGCACTGACATTACTGTTGTCATTGTTCCCTAAAATATGTGCATATTTGCCAACATCTGCCATAATTGTCTTCTCTTTTTAAAACCACGACCTCATAATTGACCTTTTGTTTGTGTGTAGCCATCTGTGTGACTCCAGCCCTCCAGTTGAAGCAGATGAGTCTTCTTGGGGAAAATGTGAGTGCTGTTCATTGTTCCTCGTCTCCCTCCGTCTCTCTCTTTCTGGTTTAAACTCCTGCTCCATCACTGGAGTAAGAAAAACTCTGGAATTTGAAACATGCAGTTTGTACTTCCTTTATTTTCCTCATGTTGCTAAGGTAGCACTTCCTGTCTCTGGTGCTGGGAAAACAGGGCTCCAGTGCAGAAAAACATGCTCCACGAAACATGTTCTCACAGAGACACATGACCCTCACTTCAACAAATACAATGTGATGTTTGTAAAGGGCAGGATGGAGGATGCAGATGCTACAGATCCTAAAGAAGTTTGGTTCATTTAGTTTGCTCATCTTGTCGAATCCAGCAATGAATAAACCCTTCAAAATTGGGACTAAAATTGCCAAGGTAATGGTGCTCTTGGGCTTCAAAATAAATTTAAAAGGTAAAAAAATGTTTTTATTGTGAAATGTTTTAATTTTACTTGCTCAACAGTATATTAAACATGTAATTTTTAAAACAGCAAGGTATTTATTTATTTTTTTGTTGTAGAAAATGATCTGTAAATCTTTGTAAAGACAAAAAAGGAGTATTTTACTGCTTTTTAGTATCACTATGGGGTTAATCTATTAAAGTTAAGCTTTTTCAGCTGTTAGACCGCATTAGTAAACTCTTTAGCTGATTTTAATTTTTTTTTAAGTCTTCATTTGCATCAACAGTCTGTGCTAGTGAGTTACCGTTCTTGAATTGCAGCCGAGGGCCACAAAAATATCCTTCAGGGACATGAATGGCCCTCAGGCTGCACTTTGAGCTCCCCTCATCTAAACCAACCAATGAGAGCACTAGACCTGTTAGGATCAAATAATTCTTCAAGATACAATCACATTTTCTGCAAATTTATATATTTTTTAATTGGTTTTTAAAGTCTGTTGCATCAGATAGATTCACTGAACATGTTCTGTAGCATTAATAATCACAGACTTCTATAACTGTCTGATGCAAACCTGATGGAAGTGTAAAAGTTTGTAAAGTAGTATTTGCTTGAACTTCTATGACATCTTTCAGGTTTGAGTTGTTTTAATTTTAAAAAAGTCTCAAGAAAACATCCCACTCTGAGTAGCTGTTAGCTTGATTTTGTCATAATTTTCCCTTTGATTCTCCAAATGAAATTGTTCTGACCTCTTCCTGTGTCCGTTCACCAAACCAACTTCAAAAAGGCTGAACTGATGCTTGAAAACAATTCATATTGATGAAGAAGTTATTGTTTAATATGATTACATTTTCAAAAATGATATTTTTTTATTGTCTTAAGAAAACACTGACAATAAAACTGCTTTGTTTTTGCTCTTCGACTCCCTTTCTGCCTTCTTTCTGACGATCACACCAGGTTCGTGACCCCGGCTCGGCCACAAAGGGACTCTGAGACGCCGTCCTGCTGTCGTTCTGTCAGACTCATCTTTTCCCTTCAGCCTCTGGTCCTGACAGCCTGTGACAGTACAGAGAGGGACACAACGCAAAGTCACAAACAGACTCTCTTTCTTTGAGTCTTTGTCACTTGCTCACAAAAATGTCATTGTCACCATGAGTCTTTGGTCCTCGTCAATTTTCTGAGTAGTTCCCACAGTTAGACGAATTCCACTCCTCAGCTTAGATCTGCAGAGTACCGTGAAGCACTGCCAGCATCAGGGACAGCGGTGGAACGTATTCTCAAAATAGCTTCTTAATAAGTGAACATTAAACTATTAGCACCACATATCAGACTTATCTTAAAATCTGGAGACAAATCACTGGAGCACAACTAGGTAACGAGGGCGTTCGAGAAGGAGGTACAAAGTGTGGCCTGAATGTAGAAATGACATGAAGATCAAGTGATTCGTGGATACGAATGATGTCGTTATGTTTGGTCAAGTATATGCTGACAACCAGATGGTGTTTATATTTTGGCAGAAGGTTCGTGTGTAATGCTTCTCTTTGTTTATATTTGAGGTCAGTTTCATTAGATAACTGTTCAGGCTGCAGAAGAGCATTTTACTTGTATTACTTCAGTTATCATTAAATCAATGAATTAGAGAGTTATGGTATACTTTCTCCAGTATTTCCGAGAAACACATTACGTAGAAAATGTTAATGCTTGCATTTGACTTGGAAGTCTCTGTTGTTGCAGTGAACGGTTCCAGTTGCAGCAAGAGATTCACAGTCATCGTTTGACCCTTTGGTTTGGTCCACTAAATAAAGGAATACACAAGATTCAAGCTGCTAATGTGAGCTTCCTTGTGAGCTTGTTTTCTTAAGGTGACACAAACAGAAACAAAGTTCATTCTGTTCAGGTCATGTCATACCAGGTATCACACAACAGCTGTCAGACACCACGTGAGAAAAAAAAGTTAGGGACTAGGCTGTGAGAACTGCAAAGCTGAGGTCCTGGGAAAGAGCACATTTCTTGGTTTTTGCAGAGTCTGTACAGATCTTTTAGGGATAAGGTGAAGAGCTTCGTCATCCATAGGGGAGTCAAAACAGAACCGCTGCCTCTTGATGTCAAAAAGAGTCAGTTAAGGTGGTTTGAGCATTTACTAGGACCTCATTTTGGAGATTCTTTGGACCTGTCTCATTTTGAGGAGACAACCTTGAACTGAGGGGATTTTATGTCTTCTCTATCCTGTAAAGACTTGAGGATTCTGAGCCTGACAGCAGTGCTTGGGTGGAAAAAAGACGTAAAAAGTGCACTCTGTGTTTGCACTAATTAATGCCAGTACCATATAATATATTTTAAAGCTATATTAATATTATGTTATAATTATAATGCCCAAACGATGTCCAGATAAAAGGTTACACACCATCATGTCTTGATATTCACATAGATAATCTTCTAGCAATCTGAACATTATATTTTTCCTACAGCTATTGGTCAAAGTTACCGTCAAACTTCTCACATCCCAATCGTACATGAACAAGATGTACCAGACCAAGCACATTCCAAAGATACCAGAAAGATCTGCTATCAGTGTCCTGATTCTAGAAATCACAAGACACCCTAAGAGGTAATGATTCGCGTTATTTTTCACCGCACCGCACCATGCCTGTGCTTTATCTTTTGTCTCCACATCACCTTGTGTTTCCTGTTACATCTTTCTATTCTAGTCAGCCTCGTTCAGCCCACCTGAGCTATTCGTAATTATCTCCCTGTCTCACCTGTGCACTGCGCTATTGAAGCTCTCCTCAATCTTCCTCACCTCTGCTTCAATCCCAGATCACAGATTCTCACCTGAGCTTCTTCTGTCTTCCTGTGTGTGACCTGGCCTGTGTTCTCATCATGTTTCAGATTTCTTCTGTTAGGGTCTCCCATGGCAACACGTCCTCAGGGGGGAGGGGTCAGACTAAGAGGCATTCAAAGACTTAGAGGACCACACCTGTAACATGGAGACATGGGAAACCTTCTGGGGCTACTTAGCTTATTAGGTTGTTGTGTTGATGTCAACATAAAAGAAAATTGAGTTTTGTGAGAAGTTTAAAAAATGACATCTGTATCACTTTAAATGAGGGTCTCAAGAAAGTGTTATGATTTATATAAATTGGTCTCCTTTTAAAGGGATATTCCACCAGAAAGTGATTTTTTGTACATTGCCATATTCCTCATAGTTAGATCAGTGGGCAAAACAATTTGTAAACAGCCCAGCTGTTTTCCTGATCCAGCAGTACTCCTTTAGCTTTAGCTTAGCGTAAAACACTGTAAGTGAATGGTAACAACTAGCATTGTGAGAAAAAAAGTCCTTAAAACTCACTCAGTAGTGATACTAATATTAATTCTGCTTAGTGACCTCAATAAACGTACCGAATGTAAGTTAAAATAAAAAGTAACACGAAGGAATTACAGGTACTATTTTAGACTTGGGAGAGGAGGGGAGAGGAGAGGA
>SSNR01000102.1:1631-80290 GCA_006937965.1 Callopanchax toddi | reverse complement strand
AGGAGAGGAGAGGAGAGGAGAGGAGGGGAGGGGAGGGGAGGGGAGAGGAGAGGAGAGGAGAAAAGGCAACTGAGACAGGTGTGTGCATCTGAAAACAATCTGAAACACTATTATTAAACACAGTTTTATTAAGTAAAAAGCTTTTCTTAACCTTACATTTATTTTCTATTGATGGTCAAATACTTTAAGGATTTAGTGAAGTTTAACTGAACTGATTCTATTTTTCAACAAGAAGAGAGAAAAGAAAACTGGGAGACAAAAGGCAGAGAGACAGAATGACAGCATTGGAGAGCTGAGAAGTAAAGGGCTGAAACATTACTTAGAGGGACATGGACATATTTGGGGGTGTGGGGACATGTCCCCTTCACTTTTTAAAGGCAGTTTAGAGCCCTGTAGTTTTACTGTCTAAAAACATAGTTCCACTATATTACATGGATACTGGATGTTGTTTTCAGGTAGGTTTAATATCACGGCTCTGTTTAAACAGTTTGAGACCCCCCCCCACCACCACCACCACCTTCACTTCACTTGAAATCACATTTTTATCTTTGGTGAGACAGGAGAGGAGGAGAGAGACAGGACAAAATATTTTCAGCCATAGTTTGATCTTTGAAAAATTCTTGAAAATTTGATTCAAATCTCATCTTGTGACTTTTCAGTATTGTTACACCCCTACTGATAAGAAATCAGAAAAAGAAAGACACCAGTTGAGTTTGTGGAAAACTTCTAAAAGTGTGGAATAAAAGCGTATTTTTGTTGCATAAATTTGATCTTTGAAGTTTTCTTGAAACTAATATTAAATCTTGTCTCGTCTCGTCAACTCAATGTTGTGTCTCGTCTCGTCTTGTCTCGTGAGTTTTGGGTATCGTTACACCCCTAGCCTATAGTAGCCAGTATTTGCATCTTTGGGGTCGCTGCATGAAAAATCACTGTCTGGTGGAGAATCCCTTTAATCTCTTTCCGTCTGCCAGATCAAACCCTGTGACAGTAGAAATTCAGCATTCCTTTCCTGCTCTTGTGTATTTTGTGACCAAATTCAAATCCCCAGAATGTTCTCACCTTGGACCAGTTTCAGCTGGTTCAGAATGCATGTGCTAGGCTTCTGACTCTAAGTCCCCCAAATTCCCACGTCACCCCACCAGCTTCACTGGCTGCCCATCAACTCCAGAGTTCAATTTAAGATCCTGGTTCTGGTTAATCGGACCCTACATGGACAAGCACCCATCAGTGATCTTCTGCATCCAGACACCCCAGCAGGTCCCTGAGGTCTGGCGATCAGTCTCCTGATTGTGCAGAGTACCAGGCTAAAAACCAAAGGAGAGCCCCAGACTCTGGAACTCTCTCCCCCTGAGCCTGAGATCACTTGACTCAGTGGACTCCTTTAAAAAGCAGCTCAAAACCTACCTGTTCAAACAAGCTTTTCATGAACTCCTGTGAATTAGCTTTATTGCTCCGATGTCTCAGACTGTTGTGCTTATCATCCAAACACTGTGTACATGTGAATAGACTGTTTATTATTGTCTCATTTTTTAATTTCTGTAAAGCACCTTGCGATTTGTCTTGAGAGGTGCTATACAAATAAAACTTCTTCTACTTCTTCTTGACCAAGACAGATTTCTACAGCTTTTCTGATACCTGGATTTAACCTTTTCATAATCTTAATCATAATCATTTTATTTGTCATTGAACGTGTTACCTGGTACAATGAAATTGCATTTCAGTACAACCTGACCAAGATTTGACACACAGAACATTTAGAACACATTGCAGGAACAGGTAGACGCCGACGCTGCTCGAAAAGCGCATCCTTTTTATGCAGAAGGGGGAAGTTGGTAAACAGGAGGGAAGTTGCGTAAGGATTAAAAAAAAATCATGATTCAGTCCTCTGCCCTCCTTATCGGATTTCAGAGACTTGAATCAGGCAAAAACCGCCGCACTACTTTCAGAGAGACAGACTCAGACAGTACACGATGTAGGTAGGGAGGGGACGGGATCTCCAAGGGAACCCGCGAGGCCGCCGCACCTCACCCGCACCTCACCCTTTTCTATATGCCTTCATCTGCCTTCCTGTGTACGATATTGCCGGTGTTCTAACCACATTGTTTAAGTTTTAGAGTTTATTTTGGATTCTTTGATTGTGTGTGATGTTCATAAAGTTACACACAGACTGAGGAGGAGTGCTGAAAGAATCCATAACTCCGCCTTCTCTGATGTCCCTGTAACTTCCCTTCCCGTCGCTTTAGCTGCAGGTCTTCAAGTGGTGTCCTGAACAGTAAGCATCACTCTTGTTCAATTAAACATATTTAATTTAAATACTTACTCTGGGTTGTGGCTGAATTTCCGCGTCCTCAGCGTTTCTGATAACAAAGAGGACCCATCTATAATTCAATTGGACAAGTAATAAACAGTAAGTTTGTCATGAAGGCAATATTCATACAAAAAATGACATAGTGTCTTGAAACATTGATTTATGTGGATCCCATTAGCTCCTCTTTCAGTAACAAACAGGAAGACCTGAATTCTGACATGAGCTAAAAGCTCTTGCACTCATCTACTGTCAGAGTTTCCACTTCACCCACCTCACGCTGTTGATATGCAGGAACATGCACTTACACTCAATAAAAGGTTCACAAGCATTCCTTCGAGGAAATATACTGTCTGCAGGATCCACTGCAGAGACGCCGTGCTCAAGAATGTCAACAAGTGTTAAAGGGTCTGCTTCTTCAAACACTTTGCAAATTATATACACAAAATTGTTGTAGGTTATAGTTTTTGGATGCATGCCTAAAATATTTCATCCATTTCCCTTTAAATGTGGGTAAGAGGTGTAGGCGGGAAATATAGATACCCCTCTCTTTTCTCAAATAACCCCTGTAGTGAGTTTTGGGTTTTTACCTGATCAGAACACTACCCCATCTGACGCCTTTGGGTGTGAAGGAGCAGTGGCTCTGCTCTGAGCTCCCTCCGGATGATGGAGCTCCTCATCTTATCTCTAAAGCTGACTCAGACAATTCTACGAAAGAGGCTCATTTCAGCTGCCTGTATCTAGGATCTCAGTCTTGTGATGACGAACCAAATCTCATGACCACAAGTGAAGCTTGAAACTGGAATTTAAGCTATCTAAACAGATTGTAGCAATACTTTCATTACTGTAGAAAAAGCCTCAATCCACAGGTGCATCTCTCGCTCCGTCCTACTGTCACTATCCTGCATGTTTGAGATGTTTCTTTGTTTCAGCACACCTGATTGGAATCGATGGGTGATTAGCAGGATTCTGTAGAATGTGAGGACCTGCTGAACAGGTTATTCAACCACTGAATCCGGTGTGTTGAAGCAGGAAAACCACTAAATCATGCAGGATAGTGACCCTCGAGGACCAAGATTTAACACTATGGTTTTAGATTTGTCGTATAAATTTGGACTTGAGTGAACCCACTTTGTCTTGTTCAGGGTCCTGTGGTCCATAAGTGAGGGACAGGATTCAATCTGGTCATCACAAAACTACAATTTCTTCATGGGGGAAAAGGTTGGCCACATTAAAATGGGACACAACATGTGCACATGTCCAGAGTGAAGGGTGGGACAGGCCAACAGACATAATAACCAACGGGCCGGAGTGGACAGCATCGGATTAGAGAGTGACAGAGGAGAGAGATCAGGGTCATACTGAGCCAGAGAGTTAGGTAGAGCTGATCACAAAACTAAAGAGTGGAACGCATCAGCAAGTAAACAACAGATGGTCGTAGAGACAGCAAAGAAAGTTTCATCTAATGTATTTCAGAATAAGATACATACAGTCTGTATTTTCTCTGTACTCATCACCCATTGCCTCCCTTCAGGTTTCCCACCTTCACCATTCACACCTGTGCTGCATCAGTTAATCCTCCTCCTCAGTACCAGTCCAGTTCTCTGGTCACATGCTCTTCATTCCTTCTTGTTTTCTGGTTCATGCTCCATTAGTTTAGCTCTTGTTTGCTGCGTTGTTTATTTTTAGGTCCATCATTAAAGTTTTGCTCATTTCAATTTTCTGGTGTCTTAATCTTTAAGTGTCAACTTATGAAATGTCCTCCTTTGTGTGTGTTTTGTAGGTTCATGAAAAACGTTTTGTTTCTCACCTGAGGAGCTTTATCAGTACTGAGAGGGTGTTACTCAGTCTAACCTTCTCTGTGAGGTGGTTATTGGGAAAAATCGTGAGTATTTTTTAGACACTGCTGCTGTACAGAGAATGACACTGTTTTTGTACTTCATATGCGTTTCTATTTTATTTATAAGGTTTAGTTTGGGTTTAACATTCCTGTATTAAAAGATTCCTTTGATTTCTTACAGACTATCTGTTGGAGTATGAGATTTAGCTTTTCTCCCTCCTTACCGTTTGGATTTGTTTCCATCACAGATTTTTGTTTGTTTTGATTCTTTATTTATTAAAAGTTTTTTTCCATCTCTTTTCTGCCACTGACCCGTCAGCTGTCTGTGTTTGGGTCCTTACCTTCATTCTGACACAAAAACCATAAAAACGACCGAGTAAGTCCATCAGATTTTGGAAGTTTCATCTGATTCACCACAATCAAGAAAAACAAACAGCTTCTGAGAATTGATTACTTGAACAAGTGGCTAACGTTGCTTCTTTTATGAAACTGAAGAGTGTTTCTGAGTAATGAGGAATAGCCAACGTCTCTGGGAGGAAATCCTTTAATACAGCTGAGATCAGGGCTGTTCTCAGACCAGGGAAATGCTGACCAATAACACACCAAAAATAGTGTGAGCACATGAATGTTGTCATGTTGAAATGATCATTGTTCCTCAAAATGTTGGGAAAAATGTTTAAAAAGGGTTACTCAGTATCTTCCCATTGTAAAGTTGGTTTGTTCCAAACCCAAAAAAACCCCCAACATTCTCAGCAGTTGAGTAAAATGTTACACAAAAAATAAATGCAGCAATGATCTAAGTATTTAATAAAAAGGTTTATTTAACCAAAATAAAACATATCTGATAATGAATCATTCAAACATCTTGTGTTTTCCTCAGCTGCTTTAAAAACTTCACAGGTTTGATATTTTAAAATGTGAATATTTTAAGTTTCCTCCTCATGTTAGTCTTTTCTTTGCATTGACTAATCCTTTTTTTCCCCAGCAAACTTCAGTGGATGCTACAATGTTGTTTTATAAATGCAGAGAGGCTGTGCAGCCAAAGAACCCATAAACATCATTCTTTTTGGCAATTTTTTTTTAAATATGGGTTTTGACATTTTATAACCTCTGTGCATAAAAAAACGTTTATGAAATGCTTAGGAAGCTAGTTTTACAAAATTACCTTAAAAAAGCAACATTTTAAAAAATGATGTGACTTCTGCAAAGCAGCCCATCAGGAAAAGCGTGCATGTTTTGAGGATGTGTGCACAGTGTTGCAACCTGGATGCCAAATTACACCACATCCCCCACGAAACCAGAGACCGATATAGTGCTGGTCAGAAAGCAGAAGTTTCTCCTTTTTTGTGACTCTCCTTGTGTTTTCATGCTGAGCAGCATGATGAGAAGAGCGTGATGTAACACAAGGATGGCAGGAAGAAGAGAGGAATGGAATTCAAAGCTCAGTAAAAAAGTAAAAAAACGCTCACTTCTCGTTTCACTTCTTATAAACCTCACTAAATATCTGAAAACAAGATGCTTAGTTACTGTATCCAAGAGCTCCTGGGATAAACAACTTAGTTCTCAAAATACTTTTGTCCTCAGGTTATAGTGACTTCAGAAGAATTTCAGCTTTTTTTCTACAAAGACTTAAAATCAAGGTTAATAAACAACCGACTGAAGGTCTTAGAGCAAATAAACTCTCTTAGTCAACTTCAAACCAAACATGCGGAAGTGGACAGCACACCTGTTCAGACCCTGAGGGACGAACCTCTTATGTACCTCGTGGTAACGTTTCCCATGAAGTCGATGGAAACTATTTACTTAACAAACTTGAAATGGGCAGTTAAGATCTTAGAAAGCAAATTCCTAAAAAGCTTTTTACATTCTGATGGCGTCCAATAATGTTCACAGACTGTTGGACGCAGCACTGATATGAAGGGTGACACATAGTTGTTCCTAATGATTGTGATTTCCTCATACACACACACGCACGCACACACAACCATAATTGTGACTCGCGCTTCTCTGAAAATCATAACAGGAAACTGAGCAGGAAGATGTGCAGAAAGATTGAGGATCGAGCTATTGTCTGACAAAGCCAAGTGATGATAAATATGGATAAAGAGTGACAGCTGAGGATCTTTGTTTGCAAGCTTTTGTAACTATTTGTAGAATATTTGGAGGACCTGACAGTTTCAGTTGGAACATTTTTGGACAGTGAGGTCACTTGGATTCTGCTGGTTTTTATACAATGAAAACCTGGAGAATAAAGTCTGGGTAGAATTTGATTTGTAGCCAGTTTAAATGGTGTCATTTTAAAATTCAACTTTTGAAAACTTTGCTCTGACTCTGCCAACTGGCTTTTTACCAACATTAGTTTTTGGAGTAAACTTTAGCTTTCTTATTTTCTTGACTAAGGTTGTAAATGTTTATTGCCCACCACCAAACAATGAAAAGTGTACAATAATGTGATAATAACTTTGTGTATGTGTGTGGGGGGATGTATCACATGACACTGGATTATAATAAAACTCAAAGTCTGTTCTATCTATAACTGATTAATATTTGGAATCAATCTAATTTAAAAGGGCTGCCATAGTTGTAGCCAACCTAGAAATAGCAACAACTCAGTCAGTTTTACTGTTACTAAGTAAAGATTTGTTGTGGTAGTGGCTGAAAGTCATTCCCAACACATATTCTGAGAACTAACTATAGAATAATATTTTTGTTTGAAATGTTGTCACTGTTAGAGTCAACGCTGTCAGTCTTTTAGTAAAATATCCCATGAGCTATTGGGATAGTTCATGAATGCAGATCACTTGAGATCTTATGATATTGAGTGAGGTCATTCTTTTATTATCAAGCTTTATCCTAAATGGTTAACTCCATTTCTAAGTTAACTTATTTCAAAACTCTGGGATGAAAGTGGGCAGGTATATGCATCTGTTGTGTTTGAGATGTGGAGTTTTTAGCATGAGGAGCCATGTGGAGCGACTTGTTTTTGGAGGAATTGCATGCAGTGCTCACAGCTCTGCAGCGTGCAACTTATTATTCAGCTTTAAAGTAAATCCTAACTTTTTTCCTGCCTAAAAATCTGCGATTTAGTATTTGTCACTGGTTACATCAGGTTTGTATGAGCTAACCAGTAGCATTTTGGAACAGGTAGTTATTGTTTTTATAGCTCCTGAGTAACTAGTGAGTGATTGGAATGATGCCATCAATAGTACACAGCAGCCATTCTTGTCACAACTTGTCGGAGTGTTTACTGAGTCAGTTCAGTAGATAGATGAAGTGTTTTCAGCTGGTCACACTTAACTGCTCTGAGCGGCTTATCAAGCGACACAGCAGGAACAACACGTTTCAAACTTTTACAGTAGGTTTGTAAATGTTTTGTGGATGGATGGAAACTTTGATGATGAGATTTGATTTGTTGGATAAGATATGCTTTTTAAAGAGTAAATATTAAATATAATAAGTGTGGTTTATCTAAGATACATTTGTGTTGGAAATGATACATTTAATGTTTAAAAAGAAAAGCTATAGATTTTAGTAGCTGATGCAAAATATTTTTTAAAATGTGTTTTATTTACACGGGTGAATCAGCAAGATGTTGAATAATTTGCTGTTTTTTTAAACAATATGTGGTGGAATAGGTTAGCAGGCTGCACTGTGGTACAGTTGGTGTACTGCTGCCTCACATCAAGGAGGTTGTGTGTCCTTTCTGCTTGGAGTTTGCATGTTCTTCTCATGCAGGTTCTCTGGCTTCCTGACAAAAACATACATGTTATCTTGTCTTTAGGTGTGAGTGAGAGTGTGGACAACAAGTCTTCGATAGACCGACGACCTGTCCAAGGTGTCTTCACCTCTCACCCTGCAGCTGGAGATCATTAGCAGCTCCCTGCAACCATCACTGACTGGATGCAGAGGTTCAGAAAATGGATGGATGGATAGATGGATGGGTATGTGTGGTGAGAAAATTCTTATCCTGATGGGGTTTTTTTTTTTTAACATAAAAAGACATTTAAACAGGTCAGAGTGAAGGTTGGGATTAGATGCTTCAGCTCTGTGATTAAACTCAGTTCCAGTCCGAGCAAAGCCGGATTTCTTCTGCCCTCATTGTTCTTGTTGCATTTATTAATACAAGTTCAGAATAATGTTCACATGGATGTGCACGTGTGGGTCAGGGTGAGCTGAGGACAAAGTTTTGAGTGTGTGTGTGGATGGGTGGGGATATTAGACAAGGCTGTGCATGGAGTCACAACACCCCCTCAGCAAACAACAAGGAGACCAAACTGCCAGCCCGACCCATACAAACCCACTCACACCACATGACACTATTTAGCAGAAGGAGACTGTCTGTGTGTGTGTGTGTGTGTGTGTGTGTGTGTGTGTGTGTGTGTGTGTGTGTGTGTGTGTGTGTGTGTGTGTGTGTGTGTGTGTGTGTGTGTGTGTGTGTGTGTGTGTGTGTGATCACTGGGGTGGGGTGGTCATCTTGGTTTCCTCTAGAGAGTGAAACAAATGGATTTAAGGAGATTCACTTCCCTGTTGGGACAGACAGATAATATTGACACAGTCTGTCACAATAAGAGTCAGACTGAGCCAAAGTTTCCAACCCGTCAGGGCAGAGGGTTTAACGGAAATCTTCCTCTGAGCTAAATCTAAACAGATAAATAGGATTTTTCACTCAAACAAACAAGTAAATAAATCCCAAAATCCATTACTAATTCAGAGTCCAAACCGTATCTGTTGTTTTTTTATATCCAAACAAACGTTTGTTCACGAGACTTCATGAAAATGTGCAGAAAAGATAACGCTATAATGTTCTTTTCACAAGTGCTATCATGGTAATCCTTTTAATCAGGTCCTTGGGGCCGATGAGTTTTAAATCCTAAAATGTAATTTGATTTTCTGAAGCCTATAAACATCCCCATTTGGTAAAAGGGATTTGTGGATTCTTTTAAGCGCTGGGAATATGGATTTGTGATCAGATAAAACTAACAACATTCTTTTTTCAGTCAAGTTTTCATTAAATGACTGGAAACATCAGAGGCTTTTGATGAATTTACCTCAATAAAAAGGTGGAGTTGTCTTTATTCAGTTTGACTTGTTATTCACACTGCAGCTTTAACAGAAATTATTCTTCTGCTATCCAGAAAATGTAAAATCAGATTCTACCTATATGACATTTTTTGATGATAAAAGGAAACAGAATGACCTATTAAAGGTATTCACTCCCTTGAAGGTTTTACCTTTTTATTGCTAAATCAATCATTAGCAACATCCTTGGTCCTCTTTTACAAAAGAATTTGTTTGAGTAGTGGAATATGTCGTGTTTGTGATTAAGTAAATGTTCTGCTAATCTGAAAAAAGTGATGAGCCAGCAAGATGTGTGTGTGTGTGTGTGTGTCCATGCTGTCTGCATATTAAAATCATCTAAGTGTTTATCTGCTCAAACTGTGCCCTTGCTGCCGTGACCTCTCCTGAAAATGTGTGTGTTCTCAGGAGTGTGTCAGATGTAGGTGGACCGACCGCGCTGTTTACACAGGGCACCACGGTGTGACCCCGGAGGTTGCCGGTGGCCGTGATTGGCTGCCAGCTACCAGCTCATTAAGCGGCCAGCGTGGGGACACGGTGCCAGAAGACACACTCTCCATTTGTTTCACAACACATGAATACAGTCACACACACTTGTGAGAAGGACACCGCAGGTATGGCAGGCAGCCACGTGCACAGGTCCACACTGGCAAACACACACACACACATCATCATCTTCTCAATCCATCAGTAGCAGAGGGTTTATGCGGCCCTGGTGAACTGGCTGAACTTTGGCTCACCCTTATTGGTTGATTAAACCCCACAAACTCACACCTACACTACTGCTGGCTGGACCAAACCACAGAGGCCGACATATGTTGGACCAGAAGACAAGTCCTATAAAGAACTCCAGACATTATGCAGAATATTTTGCAACAAAGTGAATAATTACAAATTAACAAAAAGAAAGTTGCAAGAAAAACCATTTTGGCTCTTTATTGGACATCACTGAGTATCCAAACAATAGAGGAACTAAAATTAAAAAGTCTGGATTTGGTTTTGAATTGATGACAAGTTATTTTTGACACAATCCAGTGGGTGTAAAAAGGGTCTGGTCAGCAAAACTGCTGAGAACGTTTCTCAGTCCATAAAAAATCATTTCAGGATGGGGAGGGGCCAATCAAATCAGCGAGTCTCAGAAACAGCTCCGGCCCTGTTTTCATTCCTGTTGCTAACATCATTGTACTCAGCAGGTTAAAGGACAGAGTGAGAATGTAGCAACATGTTTTCTTTGTCTGCAGCCTCCCTTTACGTGTGAGTGCTATTGTTGCATGTTGAGCTATACTTTTGTTGAAGCATTGCTGCTGCTTTAACATGAATTATCACCAGTAAATATTATGGTTCAGTGTGTTTTGTTTTCTGGTCAATAGTTGGATCTTGGATTGAGGTTTTTATGGCTATGGAACCTGGACCATATGTGCTGAGGGTGTGGGAGTTTACCCAACCAATCCATATGTGTTTTGTGGATCTGGAGAAGGCCATGTCCCCAGAGACACCATGTGGAGGGTGTTCAGGGAGTTTGGGGTGGGCGGCACTTTGTTAAGGGCCATTCAGTTCCTGTACTAAGAGATCGTGAGTCTGGACCACATAATGGCAGTAATTAGGCCTGTTCCTGATGCAGGGTTGGACTCCCCCAGGGCTGCCCTTGGTCACCAGTTTGTTCATAACCTTGATGGAGAGAATTTCTAGGTGCAGCCATGTTTTGGAGGGTGTCAACTTTGGTGACAGGAGGATCTCGTCTTTGACTTTTTGGGAACGATTTGGTCCTCTTAACTTCACCAAGCTATGACCTTTAGCTTTTGCTAGGGAGGTTTGCAGCCAAGTGTGAAGAAACTGGGGTGAGGATCTGCATCTGAGGCCACGGTTCTCGACTGATTAAGAGTGGATTGCCTACTCCAGGCCTGGGGAGAGGTTCAAATGGAGGAGTTTAAATAACTTGGGGGTTTGTTTAAAAGGGAGGTAGGGAAATCAACAGGTGGATTGTTGCAGCATCTGTAGTGATGTGAACATATAGAACCAGTCTGTTGTGAAGAGGGAGCTGAGCAAGAAAGCAAGGCTCTTGATTTACCAGTTGATCTACATTCCAATCCTCTCCTATGGTCCTGAGCTTTGACTAATGACCAGAAGAACAAGATCTCAAATCATCCTTAAAGAAGACAAACTGATGACAGAATTAGCTTCGCTGGGGAAATATAATTGCACCAACATACAAATACATTTTTTCTTCTAAATCATTATGTCACATCTCTACTTTTATACTGATATGCAGCACTGTGCAAAAGCCTTGAGTCAAGCCTTGTTTTTTTTAAGATTTTGTTTAAAAGAGTTTTCTAGAAGCTTTTTTGGGCTGGCAGTAGCTCAGTAGTTATAGGGCATACATATTACAATGTCTTGAAGGGTTGATGGTTCAAACCCTGCCCTGGCTGGGTCACCTTGTTGTTGTGTTCTTGGACAAAACACCTTGCCTGCTGGTGGTGGTCAGAGGGTCTGGTGGTGCCTCCAAAACTCAAAGGATGAGCAAATCGTGTAAGAACCCTTTAAAAAAACATGCTTTTTGTTTGTCAGAAACGACAAAATCTGTTCCAATGCTACGTCCCATTGGGCGAATCATTAAAAACACAATGACAAGACAGCTTGCCACAAAAAAAAAGTATTTTAGCACCAAACAGATGCTCAGAGCTCTTAGGTTTTTGCAGGTCCTGGTTCAGGTCTGGTTCGGAACTCATTCCTGTTTCTACTAAATGCTAATTTGCTGTATTTGTTCTTTTTAGGCCTGCAACTTCTGCCTTTTGTCTTCCAAAACACAACACACTGTCATGGTCAGGCACAAGGTCTGGACAGAAAATAAACAGAAAATCCAAAGAAAAAAACTCAAAGATCTTCAGAAAGTCTCAAGAGCCTTTTGATTAGGACCACGTCAAATTATTGCAAGAAAGTCTGGATCATTAGAAACCAACTATAAATGAAATAGGGGAGGTTAAATACTTTTGTACGGTACAGTTTCTCTTTTTGGTTTTTATTGCATGTTGTCATTTCTTCATCATGTCTCAGCTGTCACCTCCCTGACGGGCCCTGAACGCTCATTGCCTGTCGTTTCTCTTCTAGCCATTCCTGCACCGACACCGTCCATCTCTCGTCTCTCTTTCACCATTTGATACTCCTCTGTTGACATGTCCGTCCATGGGTTACTATAGCAACCAGAAACTCCACTGACCCCTGCTTTGCCTTGCGTGATGGTGCTTCATGACTTAGTCACAGCGCAAAGATTAGCAGATGACTGTGGAGTACAACAAACACACTCATGCACACACACAGTGTATCTGTGCATCTACCAATATTTTGCATGCATTTTCATCTCCATCACCATGTGACTGCTTAAACACAGAGAATGCTTCAATATTCCTTCAACATTTTTATTTTATATTAAAAATAACATTCGTTACAGTAACAGTTGTACAACCAAATATTATAACCTTACATATTTGCAACAATAATTACACTTGAGAACCAGAGGACTTTATATCCTCCTTTTTTTTAATAAGTTAAGAAATAAACTTTGTAATTTTCCTCTGGAAATTATTTTCTAAAAGTAGTAATTTTTTATACAGCTTAGCTACAGCCGGCTAACAGTCTTTAGAAGCCAGCCACAGCTAATTTAGCATTAGCTCACAGAAGCCAGGTCTTTAAGACTTATGGATATTCATAGCATGTTTATCAAAGCAGGCATTTAGCTGTTATTCTAGTTTTTCACTTCGATCTGGCAGTAGTAGAAAAATGAGCAGGTTATTGATTATTTCCAGTAAAGTTAGCTACAGTACACAGCAGAACACAGTCGTCGTAGTATGATCAGTGTGCAGCTACTCCAGTGTTAGATGATGTTAGACTCAGACATTTTAGGGTAACAGTACAGTAATGTTTGGCATTGAGCGCTAAGCTGTAGTTTCCAGTGTTCCAGTGATCCAGCCCCAAATCGTGGATTCAAGGTCTGTCATTTGTAGAATGATGTTTTTAAAGCAGCCAATCAATGGCTTCCATTAGTCCAACGTCATATCAGCTACAGACAGGCTTCCATTAATCCTCCTTGATGCAGTTTGTGGTTCAGGCAAACAGCAACGAGTGAGATCCAGTGTTTAGTGTGGCAAATGTCCTCCAATCTGAGGGAGTTCACAAGATTGCACTTTTTAAATCCAGAGCAGAGGCTGCGCCGTAGCATCTCTGGAGCCAGAAAGGCGACTTTCTTTGAAGGTGTCTTTTTGACAAACAGCTGGTCTGAAAGTCCGACCTTCAGGAAACGTTTCCTGTC
Source organism: Callopanchax toddi (assembly GCA_006937965.1). Lineage (NCBI taxonomy): Eukaryota > Metazoa > Chordata > Actinopteri > Cyprinodontiformes > Nothobranchiidae > Callopanchax > Callopanchax toddi. Next base: position 66,766 of record SSNR01000102.1, on the reverse strand, counting down.
TCTGTTTCACCTCAGAGCAGCGTGTCAGGCTCACACCCTTCAGTCTGCTACACCATTTCCTGTTAGAGAAAGAAGAAATATGTTATATATAGAAATATTTCTATATTTGGTTAAAAATGTTTGAAAAACATAAAAAAATAACACAAAAATAACGAGATGAATTTAAAAGTTTTATTCCAGAAATTACATCATCCATCAGAAGGAAAAGGATAAGTTGTACATCAGAGATCAAAACATGATAAAACCCAACCCAGAGTCTAAAAAGGGCCGTCTCCCACCCTATGGGTAAACCCCAGTCCCCTCCTTCCTCTCACCTTCAAGATCTTAGCTCTCATCTCAGATTTGCTCAGGCGTTTGCGGTGTTTCCTCCTGCGGCGAGGGGAAGCCGGTCGGAAAGGTGTCTGCTGAACTGAGGCCGACCTGGGAGCTACAGTATAGGATGCTGGAAGAGACAGACCTAAGATCAGTCGTGTCGTCTCAAACAGAAACTGTATTTGTCTCAACACAACCCAGAATGCACCTTTAAATCTAAATCTGTGTCAACATACTGACATATCTAAAGATTTCCAAATATGTAAAACAACCTAGGAAGTACTTTTTACTAAAAAAAATACAGTTTTTCTTTCATTCTGACAGTAAAAACTACCTAAATACTGAATGACAGTGAATATTTGTGTAGGTGAATCTAAGCTGTAGAGACATCACTGATCAAACTAATTAACAAACTCACACTGATATTAGTATAAAACCCCCTCCAGAAACCTAATCATGTTTCACAGATTAAATCATGATTATTGATTTTAAACTGATTGATCAGTCATTATAACCATTGAAGGAGTACCTGTTTTCATTGGGGTTGGCTTTGGATGAAGGAGAGATGGTTTTTCTGGTTCACTCTGTACCATCTCCAGAAGCTTCTGTCTCCTCTCCTCCTCTGTTAAACAACCTTCTTCCCCGCTCACATTAGAGTCTTTTCCCTTCCCCTGATTGGCCGGTTCTGCCCCAGCCGAGTCGCCGCTAACTGTCGACCCACTTTCCTCCCTGTCATTCCCCTCTTTTTGACTGACTTTTTCAGTTTCAGTCTGTTTATTCCTAATGACCTCTGTATATTTATAGCCAGTCACTGAGTCTTTTTGACTAACAGAAGGAAGAGGGGAGGGGTTTTCTTTAAATCTGGGAGGCTGGGTGAGGCTGACAGGTGGCGAGGCGCTGTCTGACTGAGGAGCATTGAGCCAGTACTGTGTCCTTCGCTCGTGGCTCTCCGCTCCTCTGTGGTTGTGCTGAGGTTGTTGATGGTATTGATGCTGATGCCGCAGCCTCTGCTGGTGCTGTAAGAGCTGCTGCTGCCTCTGTTCGTGATCAGGATGATGCACCTCCCCACCATTGTTTGATGTGTGCATGCTACCCTCCTCGCGGCTCCTGTCGTAGCCGCTCCCGTGCCCCGCTTGCTGCGTGCCGCTCATCACGCTGTGCTCCACTCGGGCTTCAGAAGGCCAGCTGCCAACTGACCCGAGCATCCCAGTCACTGCCTGGTGCACACCTGTCTGTGCATGTGTGGGGTTTTGATGCACTCTGGGCTGCGTCCAGCGCACCAGCTGAGTGTAACCGCCCTGCTGCCATTGCCTCGCCACCGGCTCTTGCTCCTGCAAATGGTGACGCTGCTGGTTGTGCTTTAGGTCATCGTGGCGATGGAGGTCCGCCTTGGAAGTGAGAGTCTTAGGTGAGGCGGGGTGAAGAGGCCGGGGAGGGGTCACAGGAATGTGGGAGGATGGCGGAGGCTTTTGCGGTGGAGGTGGAAGAGGATTGGGGTTGCTCTGACTGGCAGAGCGAGGGATGGAGACGGTTGAAGAGGAAGATGAAGAAGAGGAGGAAGATTTGCACATGCATCTGACGTGATCTTCCACTGAGATGATGACGTTTTCATAGTGGACTTTTCGGTTTATATACTGGATCTTCAATACCTGAAAAAATAGAAGTAAGACGCAACAAATAAATAAAACACATTCAATTAAGGTCAAGACATAATGGAGCAGCTCATCTAAAATATGATGCTTCAAAACATCCTGTACATGCAAAGGTTGTGTAATATGAGAATAAAACAATACTAGGTTGATAAACAAAGCCTTCTACTTGATGGCTGCTTGTCAAGACTTGCTTCTGCTCTAAAGTTCAAAGCCAAATTAATGTGGAGATACCTGTTCTTTAGGTTTCTATGGAAAGACCAAGAGGAGCATGGGAATTAAAAATGTCGAAACAAGAATATCAATCACTTGAAGCGATAAATTCTTATTACAACAAAGAGGGACCTCGATGCCACTTTGACCTCACGTCAAACTGACTGATACCAGTGGAAATGACGAAGCTGATTGCAGAAACTTTTAAAAATCCAAGCAAAATCCTATGTGGACATGTGTGGGGTTATGCATGTCATTTAAACAAGCTTCTATTAACACTTTAAGTTACCTCTGGAAAAGGTTAAATAGAGATGGCAAAACTATCAATATGACCTGCAAACAATTAATTTTTCTAATTAAATTTAAAATCTGATTGCAGATCTTTTTTCTCTTCATAAAACCATGAATTCATGTTAATATTCAGACGAGAGAACAGTACTACTACTACTACTACAGTACCAGTAAAATACTTTCATTTTGTGTGAATATGAATCCAGATAAAACTCATGAGGAACCAAAAGCTGGGCAAAGATCCTTCCTCTGGTCAGTGGTCACACGTCAACCTGCATCTCTGACTGAACTAATCAACTAACACAGTAGGGGTTCACTTTAGTAAACCTTCGCAGCAAAGTGGAGTAAATATTTAGATTGCTTCTTGTTGCTAAGCAACGACTTTTGAGAAAAAGTTTGGGCTCTCACTTCATGCAGAAAAATAATAAGCTGATGTTTGATGTTGGTTTTGTCAAGACTGCAGATGCTGGTAGACAGGTTTTCCATCATTCCACATTAAAGTGATCCTTAATAAAAGCCTGGATAGGAAATCAGGAGGGTTTTCCCAAAAAGGCCTCCTTTAAACATGTTCCTACTTTTCAGTTTGTGTAAAAAAAGAAAAAGGATGATTCTGTTTCAGTAAACCAGATTTATATTGTTCAAACTCCCAACAAGTTTGACAATTTGCCTAAATATTAAATGAATAGTTCTTTATTTTAGGACAGACTCCATTAAGATAAACTGAAAATTACATAAAATGTTTCCTCGTTAAGGATTCCTTTTGAAAATAGATGAAAATTAAAAATGTTGTTTTGCTGCAAACAAATGAAAGCTGTACCTGCAGATATCTGCTGGAGGTCACCGTGGGGACACACTGGATGAGCCTGTTGTTGCAGCAGCCTGAACATCGCTGCACCTCTATGCACGGCGGCCATGGTATGAAGTTGGCGTTGCGGCGATCCAGCATGGATCTTGTCACTTCCATCACCTCCGTTCGAACTATGCATTCTGCCCGCTGGGCTGGCTCTGCCTCCACTTTTAGGACCGAGGAAACGGAAGGAAGGTTATCAAAAGTAGGAATTAGAAATGCAAGAACACAACATGCAGAAAGGCTCACGGATAGACGTAACCTACCGATGCTCCTAGTGTATCGACCATGGGTGGAGTTTGGAAACGTATCGTGCACGTTCTCTTCATCTTCTAAAAAAAAAAGGACAAAAGGAGAAATTGTGGGAAACTTCAACTTTACTCTAAAACTCTACAACATTTAAAAATCCCTTTATTCTGTGAGAAAAATGTGTAAAACGTGTGAGGGAGGTCATCGGGCAGTTTTCTTCATTGTTCACTGCTTTGAGGAAGCCCTTTTTTTGTACCCCTCTAAAACAATTAGGCTATTTTCTGCCACAATTTGTCTCGCCGCTGTCAAGAATACTGCCGAAGAGAGATATGAGTTGTTAAATATAGCTCGTGCATGTGCACATATATACCCAGATTTCACGCTGTAGCCCCTAAGTCCTAATTATATCCCCAGTGTGGACGGCTTTGCACACGACGCTGCTTGGTTGCCTGTTAGCTCTAATTAGCAGCCTGGTGCTTGAAGACAGCTGTTCCATATTGTTCTAAGAAGCTCGTGTGTTTGAATAAATCATGTAGAGATAACAAACAACTGACTCATTTAAATCTGTACCAGTCAGAATTTGGTTTTTGGTCAATTTGAACCAAACCCCAGCTCACAGAAATCCTTTTCTTCCTTTCTATTTAACGGTTGTGTTTAAATGTCACATAAACACACGATCCTGAGATAAATGAGTTACTTGATGATTAAAACCAAGATAAATTAGACGTCTATTGTTGCCAGGTAATAAAAAAATATGGCCAAGCGTTCCTGGTTCACCCAAGTTACTAAAAACTCACCTCAATGTTTGATGTGTTTATAATTTGAATCTCACACAGAAATCCCTCCAAAGTGTCTCAAGCATGAGCATTACAAACATCAGAAAACAAGTCATTAAATCATTGAGTAAAGCGATGAATAATTCAGTTAAACTCATCTCAAACCCCTGATCAGATTGCATAATCTCTGAAACTAAAAGTAAATGCAGAACAAGCTTATTCCCAGTAAACCCCCCCATGTCACAGTCACATCCACGTGTTCTGATTTAGCGTCCTTCCTCCTAACTGTTCCTCCCTGCTTTTATTTCGGGGTGTTATTAGTGCTTTATGTTACAATTAAAGGTCCTTCTATTAATGTATGAGCGTGTGACTCGGCTCCTCTGAAGTATAAGTCCATGTTACATTTTTAAGCCGCCTCCCCTGCTGATCTGCGTGTGAACAAGTTTGTTTGGACTCTGTTGGGGTTGAGGAAGCGTGGAGAGGGCCGGTCTGTTTCTGTCACACAAACACACACATCCATAATTCAAACCTTTTGAGGAATCCAGAGCAGGAGAACAATGCAGTGACCTTGTACTGGAAGAACACCCCACCCCTCCCTGTTTCAGGCTGTCCAACACACAAGGTTGTTGCTACTCTCTTTTCCCCACCAGGCTGCGGTTGCTGCTATCTAACCGTCTGATTAAACACATTTCTTGGCGTGTGCACTGATCATCCTGCATTCCTTTTTCATCAGAGTTCTGCACATACAGTGCATGTTTACTTCCTCTACATCAGTTTTATTATTGTGTGCATGTGCGTGCGTGTGCATGCAGGTGCCTGCTGGGTATCGGTACCTATTGCGTTTGTCTCCTGCTGCAGCAGTAGCTTCAGGTCGTCCACTGAGGAGATGGGAGAGTTCCTCACCAGGTCGACCAGCGATGGAGGGAGTGGATCACCCTAAAAACACAAACAGACAGTGATGTAATGTCTAATTTGGGCAGAATGTTAATTTAAGGTAGGATACAACATATTTGACCTGGAACAGTGCTACTGATTCACACACAGGTTGGATTTGACTAAATCTCTGGACAAAATAAATCACATTTGTTTTTGTTGGAAGATTTTTAGTAAAAATATTAAAGTGACTGTAAGGAGGGCTGAGACAGTCATTTTTATATGAATATGTTTTATATTTAATAAGGTAAGTGTATCCTATCTCTCTGCCCCGCCTACACTTTCATTGTTGTTATCACTTCTAATAATCAGAAAAAAACCATGGTGTCCTGATCAATTCTCATTATTGCTTTTTACAGCTGATAACAATATTGTAAAAAAAAATGAGCTAAATGTGTGCTCCCTCCCCCACTTTTAAGTTGGTTTAGTCTAACTTTATGAATCAGAGACTGGAGAAAGTGAAAGTCAGTTCTCTTTAAGTATTAAGACAGAACCACACCTTTTTCTGAGAGTAAATCTAACAGAATAGAGTAAAAACATATTATGTCATTCAGGAGGGCAAGATGCCCAGAGGGCTACATCTGTGTGAGTATCCTGTCAAAGCATTTAGTTTTAGAGGTTTAAAGGTCACGTTTAGTTGAGAGTGGGAGGAAAGAAGTCATTACAGAAGCACGACTTGAACCCTGTATGTTTATTAATCATGAACACACATTTAAATGAGCTAAACCACTAAAACTGTAGACGTTAAAACAGTGGTGACATAGTTTATAATACTTCTGATTTTGCTTCCCTGTTTTGTATTATAAGCAGGTATCTGGGTAAAGAGTGAATTAGGAAAAACAACTGGAAGGAAGAGGATCGTCTGACCCTTCAAATCTCCACTGCACTGACCACCAAATTCTCTGTTTTCTTTGTAAAATATTTTGTCCTATTAAAGTCTAATTTTTTATTGATAATTTCACCATCAATCTTCTTTTAACAGGAATAAAAAAGTATAGTATGTTAATATCTGCTGCTAAGTAACCATAGTTTCACATCGATGTCTTCTTTCCTGTGTTTTCCAGTTCAATATTTTCACCACTATTTAGTGTGAGTGTACATGAAGGACCATGGTGTAGGGGTAGGTAGGGGTATTCAAAGTGTCCACATGCATGTCCTTTAGTTTATAAGCTAAACTTAAACTTGAGAACTTAATTCTGTCTTTTTCGTTTGAATAAGCAGGTCTAGTTCATCCAGTCTAATGAACCGTGACAGTTATGTTGGAATAGATAAATTAGTTTTATAACTTTTTCATTCAATCTTTTTAAATGAACATTTGAAGCCATTTTTTAAGTTTACATGTTTTATTCCTTTGGGGAAACGTAGTGAAGGTGAATGAGGGACACAGGGAGAAAGAAAGAAGGAAAAAAACAATAAAAGTTTAGCTTTTTAGTATCAAAGTCCTTGATCTCCAGTCAAAACTTGCTCCAGTTTCACTTCCTTCACTGAGGGAAACGGTGGTTTCGATTGGTGTTTGCTGCTCCTGTTCTTTCTCTGTCCCTGTCTGTTTACCCACAAACACCCTGCTGCTCCCATTGTGACACAAGTTAGTCTCTCTATGCTTCAGTTTTCTTATTCTAACTGATTTATTTAAAGATTACTGCTTAAAAAAACACATGAAGCCAAAAATCTGGAAAATTTAGCTTTTTTTTTTAAACCAGAATTACACAAGAAATGTGTTCATTTTTAAAGAAAGGAGATAAACGTAATGAGCTCTTGGTGAACGCCACTGCAGGGATTTAACGTAGCTGTTTGTGATAAAAGACGTGTTTTTTTTACTAAGATAAGAGGTAGATAACTACAAACTCTTTGATGCATTTTGCTGTGGTTGGCTGGATACCACCTCTGGGCACTTTGAGCAACACTTGATTCAGTCATGTGTCAAAAAAAATGACAAAACAAACCAGGGAGTGGCAAAAATGTGATCACAGGAAAAAAAGAGCCCAAATTAAAGTATTTACTTTAAAATGATAGAAAATATGGAAAAAAATTCACATCCTGTTCAAATGATTTAATTCATAAAGAGTGGGGATAAGAGTAGTTTAAAGAGCTGTTGCATAGAAAATATGGTCCTTTCAATTTTATGATGCATGTGTTAAAGCTGATACTCCACTTCCTAACACGTATTCATTCAAGTTTAAAACATTTATTTAAAAAAAAACTGCACAATAAGAAAATGCAAATATTTTTCTAATTCTTATTTTGTGTTTGGTCTGTTTTTCCACTCAGTTGCAAGGTTAATGTTTGAAATGGAACTAGAGACTCATTAGACTCGTTTCAATGCCTGTATGAAAATTAGGCTGCAAATCTGGAGCGGATGACATGGTACGTGTCTGCATTGAGCACAGAATCTGGAGCGAAACATTTTTTCAAGAAAACGACACAAAAAAATGCTATTTTTCTTCAGGGTCTTCCCTAAGGGTAATAGAAAAAGATCTTCAGGAATTTTTTTCAACTGGAAACACTGGAATTCCTTCATATCTGTCATATCTGGCTGTGTTTATTTTCACTAAAGCAGAAACAACTGATTTGTTTATTTGACCAGTTGTGACAGTAAAATGCTGCTGGCGCCAGGGTGTTTCCATACTTTCCATAATGCTTTGGAAGCAGAAGGGATTAAATTAAGATGTGCAACAAAAATACAAACAACACAACTGTTGCTAACTTTTGTATTAAATCAGAGCCGACTGATCAGAGATCAGTTTGTGATCTGAGTTTATGGTGTCTTAGTTCTCTGCTGCATCCTGGTTTTTATTTTTTTGTTTTCAAAAATGAATCATCTAAAACTTTACGAAGATCTACAAAACAACCTCCTGTCTTTATTAGTTTTGTGTCATTTTCCTTGATGTTAACCACACAAGTAAGGTTTTCCAATTGATGTGATTCAGTTTGAATTTTAGATTCTAATAAATAATTAAAAAACAAATTTATTGATGGACAAATGCTTAAACACGTGTTTATTTACATTTGTTCAATTAAAGGGTTTTAAAGCCAGTTTGAAGTGTGAAAAAACATAATTACTACATTACCTGACTAACAGCCTGTGTTTGGAGAAATAGTTTCTATGCTTCATAACAAATAGTCCAAATGCAGCCAAGACAAAAAACGATTACTGCTGTCCACTAAAACAGCACAAACCTTCTAAATTTCACAGCAGTTCATGCAGCATCGTGTTATAAACTTTACACCACCATCAGTTTTACGTCACATGGTTATTTTGGTAGAAATATTAAGAGATTCCTCCTGGTCTTGACCCCTGATGCACTAGAATTAGGGCTGGGCACTGAAACATGGTACTTCTTTGGTACCGACTGAAAGTATTCGGTAGATAGCGGTACTGAAAAAAAGGTACAGATTTCAGCACTTTTACAATAAAATATCCATGTAAATAAGGCGTTTCATTTCATCCAGATCCGCTCCACGTTTTGTGAGGCGCGGAGGAGCAGAGCATCCTCCCACAAAAACAGCAGCCCCGCTGGCCTCCTCTCCCTCTGCACAAGTTGTCCTGCACGCTAAGTGACTTGCGGGTTAAAAACTTAAAAAATATCTAAAGTTTGGCTGCATTTTGGAAAGGTAAACAGGAATAGAGCAAAATGCAACCTATGCAATAAGATTTGTGAAAACAGGACTACCAGCAATTAGTCAAAGCAACTCCTCGTGAATGGATTTATTACCTATCGAAAAATATTTAACAGTACCCAGCCCTACCCAGTACCCCAGTGCTGCACGTTGCTACTGCTGGTGATATTTACTCCTGTTAATAACCAAACACTTCCATGTAAATGACTGTTTCATGTGAAATGTGTTTTCAGATGGTGGCAAATTTGGTCCCAGCTGTGCTCATTAGCCACTGTAGGACATAAACCCTATTTCTCTGAGCTGAGGCTGTCCAGGAAGTCATCTACAATGTGTAGATGAGTAATTGTTCATCATTTCATTCCAGAATCTGTTTAGTGAATGCAAAATGTCTCAAATATAATAAATTGAGCACCTTTGATCTCAGTATTGACCTAATCAGTCAGGCTTTGTTATTTTTTTCCATGACGAAGCAGCTCTGCCTCAAATGACATCCTTTTATTTCTGACTGAATCCTCTGTTGTGTCTGACTTTGTCTGATTTGAAACTCATTTCGTGTCCTCCTTTTATCCCCGCTGAGCTCTCCCTCCTCTCTCCTCTCTGTCTGCTTTGTGGGCGGCGATGGCTCAGGACACCTGGATGACTTTCACGAGCCACTGGCTGACCTACTTAAGCAAATATACACTCGCACACACACTCGCCCCCTCTTTTCCCTTTTACATACAGATGCTTAACCACTGTCCGCCCAATTTGTCAAGAGAGCCTCACGCACGCACACACACACACACACACACACACACACACACTGACAGTTTTCACTCTGTAACAGGCTATTATTACAGTCCCAGCACTTATCTCAAACACACACATGCACAAACACACCATTAGAGAGGAACACACATGCAGGAAATATCTCGTGGATGAACAACTGGTTTAAAATAAGGCCTTCAAACTGGACAAATAACTGGTTTCAGAAGATCACCTTATATTGTTGTGTTGCTATCTACCACACGAGCACGTGCACACACACAAAACCGTCCACTCCTGCTGCTTCTGCTCTTTGTGTGGTCTATAGACTTTTCTGCTGCTTTTTTCATCTCGTCCTGCGCGGGTGTCTAAGTGAGGCTATAAGTCAAAAGACTGTTGTTAGGATGTCATGATTTACAAGCAGGTCATACATCTGGGAGACACACACACACACACACACACACACACTGCAGTGGAGTGAGGCTGTAAGGTTGTGAGGAATGTTTGAGGAGAAAGGTGAAGTGTAATGGAATGTAATTACAGGGCCAGTGGACCGCTCACACACACAAATGTAAACAAAAGAGGAAAGTTTGTAAGGTAAATCAAAAGCAAACAAAACCTGTGTCGAGATGGCGGGAATGAGGATAAATGGTGCGTGAGGCGAGCATCTCATGATCGCACCGAGTCGTCACAAACGCACGCCTTCTTTTATCAAAGCGGCGGCAGATTGCCAACTTTCTGCTGCATAAACTAAAAACGACTTGCTGAGCTCAGTGCAAACTCTCAATCTCACACGAATGTTCAGAGCAAACAGACACCCCCTACACGGGCTGCGTCCCACCCCTGGACCGCTGCAGAGACGAGGGGACAGATGATGGATGGAGAGACAACAGAAAGGAAGGGAAAAAAGAGCGCAGAGAAAATGAGAAAAGGAGGAGTTGAGATAACAGTGACGACCAGGAGAAACACGCAGATCGGATTTTTACACAATTATCTCGTTTCAGAGCCTCAAGACAGATAAAGCGCTTATCTTTTACATCATAAAGTCTGACTTTATGACATTTTATGAAAAAACAGAAGCATCTTGTGATGGAATCAAACCAGAAATGAAGTCTAGATGCTTCATTTTGATGCTGTAACATTTTGTGACCTCATTTTGCAAAACTTTGACTCTAATCTGTTAACAAACAACTTTCTAAAGGCTGGCGGATATTAGAACAGCTCTAAATCACCACTATAGTTGTTCCTGTCACACTGGAATGCAAATAAACTGCCTGCCGATGTGTAAATAACCGCAGTTTGTTGAGAATGAACGATTTAAATATTCCAGGATTCATCTTCGTCAAATTGTTCAGGTAACCTCATGCAAACAAAGTGATTCGTTTTAGAAAAAGTCATTTCATTCATAAAATCATGACTTACTTATCTGCAGCAGTGTCACAATAAAAGCCCTCCAGCTGTCTGTCGTCATCTATAATTAAAGAGTCACTGTAATAATTTGCATAAACATTTGATTTATGTTCTATCATTTTGTTATTGTAAATTTTTACATAAATTATATTCCACCTTTTTTTTTTTTTTTTTTACAAGTTTTGTCTTTTATGTTAAGATTAAATTTTGCATTTGAATTGATTATGATGTCATCACTGATTCAGACATTTATCCTCATTCCCTTCATCTCACACAGTCCACTGGGTGCTGACAACATTAAAACCCAAAGTCACAAACGAACGCTCTTATATCCCACTGCACATTTCTCTCTGATGACGTACACACACAAAAACACGTACGCAGCTACACACACCCAGCAACGCATCCAGATGTGAGCGCACAAACACACACAAACTCTACGAAATCCCTGGCAGATTAGTTGTTGTTCTTATGTAAAGTGGATCAAGCCAAACGGGCAGCGGCCAGCTTGTCTGCAGAGACAATTGTCACAAAACAACCTGTTCAAAAATCCACCAATCAGCAGTTTGTCTGAATCAGCAGCCGATGACAGAAGTGACCTGAAACGGGAGCGTTTCTGTGTGAGCTCGTTAAGTGGATTTAAAAATGAACCATAGTGATTTTTACTCATGTTCTGCAGCATATTGTGTAAGCTGCCATGTTTGACTGGATTATAGTGGAGAGAAGATGCTCTCTGTGGATTAGAATGATGGTATTTTATATTTAACTTATGAAACCTGTTGCTGAATAATGTGTGAAGTTTGTTTTTTATTACTAGACTTGTAAATATGACTGGAGGTCATATTCTGTCATATTTTGTCATTTCTGTCAAAATTCTACTGAAGTCACAGAGGACTGACATTTTCCAACAGTCTTGACTCACAGCATGCAAATGCTGATTCAAACAAAATGAAACAAGCTATTATGATACAACCCAAACCAACTGTTCTGCACAAAATCAGTGGTTTTATCTGGTCATTGTAGCATTTTGTTTGAATGGAAAATGTTAAAATATCAATATATGATCCAGCAGCCAAGGAAGGATAAAAAAAGTTGGTCCTGCAGTGGCACACCTCAAAAAATGCTCGATAAAACAGCAACGCTTGGCCCTATGGAACCATTTTAGGTTAAACTCTGTGTTCTATCATTTAGATCACAATCACTTTATTAGGCTGTAATTATAATCTTGCTCCTGATGAGAAGAAGCTGCAAACAGCAGTCAGATCTGCTCTAAAACTGACCAACAGCATCCTCCAGTCAGCAGAGGCAGAATCAGAGCAAGTTAAACGATGGGCCCCACCCATGCAGCCCACAAACTATTCACCCTTCTCCCTTCAGGCAGACAACCGAACAGCCTCAAAGGCTGGATGACAGGAACAGCTCCATCCTTGAGGCTGTGAGGCTAATGACCCTTGAGCTGTCCTCTCCTCCGTAAAGGGAGACCTGCTCAGCTTGACTCCTGTTCACCATCCGAGGTGTTCCAGAGATAAGGACAAATCACATGATTTCTTCTAACTTGTGATAAATTGGTTGGTTTTTCTTCGAAACGGCGAAGTGGATCTTGAAAAACTGGACAAACTGCTGTTTCAAAATCAGCTTCTGAGAAAACAGATTAAGTGAGAACAGAGGGAACCAATGAGACTTTGTTGTAACAATGAGGGATTGATTTTGGCTCCAGCATCAAGCGGTCCATTAACTCCTGCTGGCACGTGAGGAGGCCCAGCTTCACCTTATCATCTCTATCTCTCTACATGACTCATCCTTCCAACACCTCAGGACAGTCACAGTCAAAAACGCCACTTAGAGCTGCAGGATGTTCACCATTCTTGTGCTGTTTTAGACCAAATCCCAACCAAATGCCTCCTTATTATGAGCTCCTTATTGCCTCATAATTAGCTCAGTCTGACACATCTGAGTCTATAAGAAGCTTACAGGTTTTGGCTTAGAGAAGATCAGAAACTGTGATTAAAATGAGACATCCTGATACAGTTATTTAGATAGAATTAAGCCCCAAATTATTATGTAAAAAAAAAAACCTCCCATAATGTGTTGGAACTGGGATGTAAATGAGGTATAACCATTCATCTTTTACTGTATTTTTGCAGGTATATGAGCACTTTGAAGAGTTAAACAGCTGATTTTCTAATGCTCTTCAGTTTGATCCTATGATGACTGATGCATATAAACCTGTAGAGAGGACTATGTGCGCCTCAGAGCTTTTAAGCTCCTGTCTGTTGGTTCCCCTCATCGATTAGAGGTCATCCGTTTACCGGCACATCTCTCGGTCTTACCTCAGCGTTTCCGAGCCGCAGACGGATCGTTAACAGCGCAGCCAGCAGCAGGATCCAGGACCTCATGTTTCTGCCCAGCCCGGGGAGCCGCAAGCGACCGGCTGGGCATTTAGCACCCCGGAGTCCAATCCCGCGCCTGCTGCACCGAGCCTCACGTCCCGGTGTCGTGTGCCGGCCGCTGGCGCAAAGCACGCGCTCTTAAATATCCCAAATGTGTCACTGCCAGATAGCGCCGCTTGTCCAAATGTTTGCTCACGGTGACTCACGCGCAGGACAGACGTCTGGTCTGACTAAAGGGACCGTTTGTTTTGAAAACTCGCATAAGGTCTGTATCAAAGGTGAGACCATGCGCAACGCACGCTGTGTGACACGGGATCTCTCAGTCTCTGTACACACACACGCACACACACACTCTCTCTACTGGCTGTATCCAAATTCAGTTCCAGAGAGACTCCTTCAGTGACCCCGTCCAGGCACGGAACTGAAAACGTTCGACATGTGCCAAAGTGTCCGATGCGTCCTCTTTCCAGAAGAAAAATCCAGAAAAAGCAGCTGAGTGTTTAAGCTCCCGCTCCGGGATCGCATTTCAGAGTCGATGAAAGCTTTTCTGGTCACAACTTGATTCTCTCATCTCCAAAAGTCGGCGCGTAAAAGCTGGTTTTTGGAAAGGCGCTCCGTGCGTAATTCTGAATGTCAGATTATTCTCTCACTAAAAGAGTTGATTTCACTTGCAAGTCACACGTGTCTAACCTAAGTGTCTCTAGCGGCCCCCTGCAGGTCCCACACTTGTCTCTGTGCGTCTCTTGCCGTCGTGCGTTGGATCAGGTTGTTTTCGCCTCGCGCGTCTCTCCGCTCTGGTTGCGTCTTGAGCGGTGAGCTGCTTTCAGCGGGAGCGCAGGGCCCCCCTCCAGAACTTTTATTCTGTCAAGCTGGAGGTAAAAAGAACTACCGGAAATGGCATGCTTTTGTTTTGAAACAACACTAAAAGAGTAATGAAATGATAATTTTTGTATTTGTTCCTAACTGGATTTAACACCATGATGTAAAGAAAATAATCTAAATGGTAGTTTAGGCTAAACATTACACATTCTAACATGTTAACACATGTCTGCAGGAAATAAAATGAAGTTACTTTTGAATTTTGAAAACAGTTTTGATGCATTTTTTTATTTAATCAAAATCAAAGAAGAAATTATAATTTTATCTAGTTTATAAGATTTGAGTTTATCACTTTACTTTGAATAAAATACTTTATTTTGATGGTTTAATTAACTCTTGATCCAAATATTACACAAATAAAATAAGTAGATGATTATAAATAAAATGCAGCAAAACCAACCAGTAACATTTGTTTTCTTTTTTGTTAAAATTACAGGTAACATTGTCAGAGCAGGAAGATTCAGCTTTTATTTTGAAACTTCTTGACCGGATGACAAAACTCTAAAGTTGACTTTTGTCCTTCATGTTGCTCCTGGTCCCCTAGTCTTGAAAGCAGATCTTGCTGCCTCCTTATTAGGTGTAAAAGGAACCTATACACACACACACGCACACACACGAATGTAAAAAATAACACTGACCTCTAGATTGTAGTAAACTATGAAATTAAATAGCTGATTTTGGTTCTGCTTATATTTTTGTTTGACATTTCTTAATTTATAATCCAGAAAACTGTAAAAGACAGGAATGATACCTGTTGAAATTAAAATAAAAATGATGAGAGCTCAAAGCATTAAAGGCATGTTGTGTGAAAAAAAATTGAACTTTTGTTATATAATCAATACATTTAGGGTTTTTCTTGGGTAAAAGCAGATTGTTTTCTAAAGGCTTTGCTATAATCTCAGATTACTGCTTGGTTCGACTGATGTGGAGCTGAAAAATAGAGCAATCCAACAATAAACAGAAAGTTTGACCAATGACTGAACAGCCAGTCCTCTGCTTCAGCTATTTTCTTCTTCTTTCTCTTAAAGAGGAGGATTATTTTTCAATCTTGTACTTTAGATTTTCTCTGAAATATCTGGATTAAATTTCTTTAGTTGAATTTTTCAAATCAGTTTATTTCTAGGCTCAAATGGAGATGTCACATTGCACTGAAAGGTAGGATGTAAAGATGCAAATAGGACCTCTTCCCTGCTTCTACTATAGCGATACCATGTTGACACACTGATTCTTATCATATGTGTTGTTTTCATGTTTGGATTAGGGGCAATTTGGTTTGCAAAGAACACCAATCTTGGAAGCAGGAGACGCTGTATTAAAATTTCCACATCCCATCAACACTTTGCATAAAGACTGTTGCTATTTCCTGATGGTTGAACTCTATTTTTATAACGGTCAGCATGTAGAGGATGCTGCTGCATCCTTCTCCAAACCCAACATTTGCTCCATTCAAAATATTTAATTTTCTCAAGGTTTAACCTGCTGTGTCAAAAAGTTATAAACATGTTTGTTTTGAACCAGAAGACAAATCATTTCCAGAGTAGACAGAGAGTGTTTTCCAGGAAGCGCCATGTTTCATTTTAGGGTGACGGGTCGCCATGGAAGCTCAGGGTCATGGTGGATTCTTCCTTTTCTGTAAAGGGAAGACAGAGGAAGGAGGCATCTCAGTGTAGCTATTCCTGGACCACACACACACACACACACACACACACACACACACACACACACACACACACACACACACAATTCACTTTTTTTTTTTTACCTTCATGTTTCAACTTGGGGATATTATTGTAGCACAAAGCTTGATTTAAAATACTGGTTAGTATTAAATAATACAGCCTGGTACTTAGGTACATACTGGGTAGATACAATGTACTAACAGGAGTACAGGTACTTACTGGGTATGTGGGTATACTTAGAGAGGAACTTAGTTTGTTACCCAGTGGTACATACAGTGTAAGTACAGGGTATTTATGGGGCAATTTCAGGATTATTATCAGGAACTTATCCTGTAAATATCCATGTAAATACCACATATCCCCAAAGCTACCTTTAAGTACCAGGCTGTATTACATGTTTATACTAAATTTTGTGAGGAACATTTTTTATAAAATGATTGAATTGGATTTAATGGGATCCTACATTTTGTTATTTAAAAACTCGTATTTGACCCATAACAATACATTTGAGCTTCCTTATCTAATGATTCAGTTCGCAGAGTGAAGACCTGACTGAGAGGACACTGCTGTTTCTGACAGGATGAAGTACGACCCCTCAACTCTGCAGTGCACTTGTTTGAGTGTGCAACAGCTTGTGAGCATATCAGGTTAACAGTGCTGCTCACATCAGAGCTCGGAGTTAAACATTCCTGGTATGTCAGACAGGAAGAAGACGTACTACACCATGTCAGGGAGTTACAGCAGGTGGAACTGAACTTCTTCTAAAGATCTGCCTGTTTTGTGCATTTATTATCAGATGGTTGGATAGACTCATTTTCCGAGCATGTTTTTGTTTGAAGTCTGACTTTTTTCAGTATTTACTAATCAAATAAAATTTCAGTCCCATCTAGTTAAATGTCTTTCTGATTCCTGGCCTTTTGAAGAGTCTGCTCCCACTCTTTCATTTCTTTTCCTTTTCAAATCTTCCTGCACATGTGAGCATGTGTCGAGCTGTTAATTACCTTCCTGTCTAATATCCTGATCTAATTCAGAGTGAGGTTTTCCCCTCCTCTCTCTCTCTTCTTGCCAACTTCCTGTGTCACCAGAGCCTTTCACAGGATGAGACAAACAGCCGCTTTCCTCCGTCAAAGTTCAAGCTCAGGACACAGACTCAACACACGACCTCTGCAGCTTGCTTTGATGTCGTCTCCGACAGTCTGACAGGATCAAAACTCATTACCGTGTGACTCACAGGGCCCCGTTCCTGTGGAGCCTTAAACATGTTTGAAAATTTCACAAGACAGTTTAGACTGTTGTAGAGTCAACCAGGGCATCTGGGACCCCTCTCAGTTTAGTTTCCATAAGTCTCAAAGTGCCAGAAATGTGAGACTTTAGGACAGGTTGGTGACAAAAATAAAGTGCAATAAAGTGAGAGAATTTGCACATTTACAAAAATTCTTTCTTTGCCAAATACAATTCTTTTCGAATGTTGCACAAAAGTCACATTTAATTCATAGTATTACATCTGCAGAACTGCTAAAAGTACAAACTCAGTGTGATTCCTATTTGCATGTTTTTACAACTTTGTGTCTCCAACTGTTTGCCAACAGTTGTAGCCTGGTGAGATACTGGTTTTAGGCCCAAATCTCAACAGACTGAACACCATTTGCTAGGGAATTTGCAAAATGTCTCAAAACCTTTGCATGTGTTCTCTACATCCGTACATGAGTTGTGTGACCATGCTTTCGTGTTGATTGAACTTCAACATGTTAAGGCAAACATTCTCTTATAGGTCACAGGTATTTGCATGCATTGAGAACTTGTCTCGAACCCTTCTCGATTTAGTGTCCGTGAGTCAGAAAGTGAGAGAATGAGAAAGGTGGACCTCCAAAGTGCTTAAAAAAATGAGGATGAAAGGCAAATAAACTGACACTTAAAATCAATGCTTTGTGACTAAATTGCAATTTGAAAATACACAACAGTTGTATGACTGTTGTATTTGCTTTATAAATACATTATATACCATTTATGACCCGTTCCTCTTGCAAAAGTGTCAAATAGCGTGGCTCCAATTGAAAATGTGTATATTTTCTATCTATTTTGTCTAGCTGTAGTAGCACGGTGGGATACTGGTCCGAGGGACATTGATGACATCACTGACTACCACACAAAACAGTAAGTATCTGAAGTGCTGGGCTAGAACTTTTATGATTGTAGTAACAATTTTATAATAAATGTTCCTACATCCTGGGGATTTCATTGAATTTAGATGAAAGTAGAGCCACTTTAATTCTATTTGTGTCAGATTATCAGGTTGTCACTGTTACCTTATCTGTTTGGGTCATCAACACAACTTGCCCAAGGGATGAGTGTTTTCACAAACAGTTCTGGGACCAACTGTCATTTAGCCATGTTTGTTATAGCTACTGTATGACTGCAAATTTTCTCTTTCTTTTTTTTTTGTGCATATGTGAGTAATTACAGTCAGGATTTTCCACCGAGGTCAGGATTCAGATTTTAATAGCGCTTTGTTCGTTTTTGGCTTTGCTTTTTGACATGCATTGTTGTCGTTCTTTCTCAAACGAGGGGCCAACTTGGTAAAACGATGGTGTGAAGTAGTAGAAGGTGGTGGAGGGGGAGTTCATAGAAGAGGAAAGGAGGGAAGTCTGAATCACAGCTGCATTGTTGTGTTTTACCAACATCAACAGCAAAGGAAGTGGAACGAAGCAGCAAAATATACAATCAGCACAATGAGGCAGCGAGAGTGGAGCAGCTGTGGAGTTAGAAACGCCTTGTTCCTTAGAGGAGGGGCTGATGGAGAGGACAAACTACAGGTATGATTCAGCACACTGTTCATTTAGCCAATCAGCTGCACATCTACTGATTTCCTTACCCCTGCACTAATTGAATTCAACATTTTAATGAAATCAACAGCTCAAAACATCTTAATTAACAGACAGAAACTAAAAAGAATCACTAACATTTGATTTGTTTCCAAGTTCCAAACTAAATATTTTAAAGAATTTAGAAAATGGGTTCTGAACACTGGTGTCAGGTGTGACAGCACAGCAATGATGAGTGGTTTAAATGGCTCAAAGGTGGAGTAGGGTGACCCGCCAGCAGAACTCCAAAGAGGTCAGGACCAAAGCTGGTCTGCAGGAAATCCTTTTCATCAATAACTTGTCAAGAAAGAGACAAAACAAGAAGCATGAAATGGGCATATTCCTGTTTTGGAGAGGGAAAAAAGGAAAGTGTGGACCTAAAATTACAGCAGAGGAAGTGACAAGTGATAGATTTATAAATGTGGGTTTGAAATGGAAATCTGATGCCTTTTACACTCAGAGGTATGTTCATCTTTAGGGATGTTGATCACACACAGATGTTCAACGTCAGTTAAGATTCAGTGTCCTGAGGTGGAACAACCTGAATGGCAGCTGAATGGTTGACTGAGCAGAATAGCAAGTGGCGAACGGTGAACTAGAGCACAGTGAAGTCCTGTGATTTGTGTTTTTCAGGTATTGTAATCTGCAGGCTGGCTGTGCAGGCAGCAAACACCAAAAACAGGCCAAAATAAAAATAACGACTGGAGATCAGGTCAGTGAAAAGCAGGTGGTCATCTGATAATCTGATCGCACAGGCAGGACGAGAGGATGATACCCACCAGGTGTGCAGGTGGAGGATAAAGCCATGTGTCACACCCAGTAAACACACAAGCATTCATTCATACACACAAACAAAGAAACACAAAAGACAAACGCACATCGATGCAATGACAATTATATAGTTAGATTTAGAACCTAAAACACATGACTGGATTTCATCATCATCCTCTTCTTCAGCGTTGTGGACTTTTGCTATTTTTGGCATAATTTCACAGAAAACAATGACAAACAGGTTCACACTGATATGGAAGCCAAGAACAAATGTCGGAAGTTGTTTTGAAGTTTTATCTTGATATAAATGCTTTATCTTTATCTCAAAATAAAATTTAGATTTCTCTCCAAATAAATAACTCATTAATGATCACTTTCAGCTGATAAAACGAAGATAACCTAACGTGTGTTTAGATATTGGGTTTACCTGTAAACTAGCAGAACAGGTAACTCATTGTCTTAAATCTTTCCTTTTTTCTTCACTTTGTGGATTCAGAACTTATAGGAGCTATAATTTATGATTTTTAACTTCCTCTAAAAAGAAAAATCTGAAAACGTCCTGATGCTAATTATTCTTACCTTATGTCATCATAATGCAGTTAAAGCAGAAACTCATAAAACTGCCCAAATAAGTCAGCATTCTTGGAGGATGTTCATTCAAGTATATTCTTTTATTTTGGAGGAAATAGTACTGTAACTTTTTTAATTTGATCAATGAACATTCTAGCTTTATTTATTTATTTATTTTTCCAACGGTTGGACTCCATACAGGTCCATTAAAGCTTTTCCATAATGGGATGTTCTCAGACCAGATTCCGGTTTGGCTCAGAGTGGTTTCTGGGATTCATTTAGCGGAGAGCGGGGGCATCCTGCTGTGGCACATGGTGTTTACTCAAAATTAGACGAGCTTCAAGTTGATGTAGATGGTGGAAATGTACTTTCCTCAGTCGTTTTTACAAACTGAGCTCAAATTTGATGCAGTAGTGGCTGAAAGTCATTCTCAACTAAAGCAGACTATTTGCTTAGAACGTTGCTAATAATCAAGTAAAGCAGCTAGGACTCCATTATCTTTCAACTTAAATGATTTTAGTGAAAACTCAGATAAGGAAGGTGGAGTAATGCTCATTCCTCCATCTTCTACACTTTAGTTTCCCATACTTCAACCTTAAAGAAGCAGAAACTGCCTCACACACACAATTACTCACACTTTGATCTGATGGGTGGTTTGTTCAACTGAGGGGAAATTCCCCTTATATCGCTTTAGGAGGGTCTCCTTCCTCTACCTTCCCATAAAGAAAGAATTTTTCTTTTTTCTTCCAACTCCTCTGAAGCCTTTTTGGAGTTGCCCCTTGGGGTTGGAAATCCTGCACATTGCACTCTCCTTCTTTCTTCTTTTACTCTTCTTGAAGCCACTCTGAAACCCCTCGTTGTTCGTGCCTCTCTGATCCGTACACAGCCGAGTCACCAATAGTTTCCATAGGTCCTGGTGTCAAACTTCAATCAGCCTCTTTAAGTATTTTCAGAGTACGTTCACAGCGTTGATGACAAGAGCTGATTGGAACAAACAGTTGCTAGCCTGGAATGTGGGTTTCTGTCATTCATCCAACTTTTACTATAAAGAAAAAATAAGGAGCAGTGACATTCTGACTCACTTTTCAACAGCTGAGGTTTGGACAAGATATTTTTCACAGTAAAAACAAACGATGGCCTCAAAATGTGTCAGTTTTAGACTTATACTAAAATAAAACCTGATGTTGAAGCGTAAATAAATAAAAGAGATGGGAAATCTTTTCCTTCATCACATAGACAAACAGAAACAACATTTCAAAAGTGCAGTTTTACTTTTGGGTCATTTTATAAATAATTACAGTAACTGTTTCTGCTAAAACAAACAAAAATGAAAGCAAAGGGTTGGATAGGACTGTTTGAAGTGGAGTTCTGTGGAAAGGTTAAAACAATGATCCTACCTGTAGGAAACAGCTGGATAACAGATTAGCTCTGATTAGATTGACAAGCTAAAGGCTAGTCTGAGTGGTGCAAGACCAAAGTGTTTATAACAACTATCTGATGAACAATTCATACGTAAACATCTGTCCACTTAGCATCACACATTTTTAAGAATAAAATAAGGTTTAAAATGAAAATAGTCTAAACATCCTCTTCTCATGTGAAAACATTGGTTAAGTTGAGGTTGTGTCTGAAGAAAAAAATAATAAAATGTTTTCTAAGTGCTGTTGAAATATTTGGAAAACGTATCACCAAAAACCGTTTAGCTTTAGAAAACAAAGACAAGCTAAGGAGAGGGTTTGGGCCTTTTGTAGTGGAGTTCTGTGGAAACACTGACATTGAAACTGAATGATTAACATCCTACCTGTTGTCAACATCTCGTTTAATGACCTCGTTATAGAAAAGCTGAGACCAGACTGACGAGATTAAACTAGCTGGCGTGGCACTGAGACCAGAGTGTTATAGCAACTTTAGTCTTTCAATTTTTAAAGCGATTCCTTATTAAAAAACCTGCATTACTTTTAGTTATTTAAGCTGTAGAATCCTGTTTGTAACTGAAAAGCAAACCTGAAGCAGTTTAAATGTTTATAACGTTACATTTGTGTAAACTGCAATAACATTTTTGAGACTGAAGTCATTTTAAAAAACAGGAATCCACTTTGGACTTGGTGCAGCTCAGATAATCTGTCAGTTCATCGATTTAGAACTAATCTCCAAATTCAGGTATTAAGATATTCTAACCATCAGTAAATTCAGCGTTAAACTGAAGTTGTGTGCAAAGATTCATCTTTATGCTGCAGGCCTGGTCTCCTCAGCGTACTCCCCACATAACGTTTGAATGAAAAAACAAGTTTAGACATTTAAAAGAACTTTGTAATTTTCCTGCACCTGTTTCCCACCTCCCCGCCTGAACCAGTTACCCTTTGTTAAAACTCAACGACTCTCAGTGAGGCATGACCACAGCTCTTTCCAGTCACCCCCCCCCATTCCCCCGACATGAGGGCAAACAGAAAAAACTGACAAACTCTGACTTGAGATTCTTAATTTTGGAACAAAGCGTCATAAGTGTTATAAAAAAAGCACAGGCGGGTGTGCATGATGAACACACACACACTCACAGTAAGAAACATGCACGCCAGTCGTAAAAATAGAAGTCGCACAGCGAGAAGGAAAGCCACTTCCCCAAAACTCACCATCTGGGGAACTTCTGGTGGTTTTTCTGTGTAAATTTGCACAGTTGCGGTTTGTCCCAAGAAAAATCTGTATGGAGATGTGGAGAAGAGGAAATGCGTCAGCAGTGGAGAACTAACATCTCAGGACAAACCCATCCTTTCACACACAGACACACAGGTCTGTGTGTGTGACCCCGTATAGTCGGGGTCATTGTGTTGTGTCGTCTAGGAAAAACAGACAAAATACTGAAAAACTGGAAGTATTGTCTGTGGGGTTTCTTGTGTGTTGGGTTTGTGTGTGTGTGCATGCAGAGGTCACATTATAATATGTCAGAAAATGACTCAAAGACAAGTCCAATTTACATTTTGACATTTGAAAGATTCAAATCTGGAAAAGTAAATATGATCATTTCATTTTTTTTTTTTTTGCCTCAGCCACCGTGCAGCAACCTGCTGCCCCAGACGTTGTTCCTGCTCCAGCCTACCCCACTGCCCGAGGACTTGATTTCAGTCATAAAACTAAACGGATTCAAGTTAAGGCAGGCCTGATACCTCAGGTGATCAGGCCTTATGGAGGGATGTGATTTAAGTTAGGCAAAAGAAAACCATTATCAAAGCTCTGCAGAAATACTTTTTAAAAACATCATTTTATGTTAAGGTGTCACATGAGTTTATCTGCGACCAATAAGAGCAGATAGTTTGATTTCATTTAAAAATGGATGCCTGAACACCATTCTTATACTATTTGCTGAATTGTGTTTCAGGTCAATACTCTAAAAAAAAAAAAAAAAAAATCACTTATTTAAACTTCAAGCATCTTTAGAGAAACACAGTGCTCATAAATCTGCTTAACCATGTTTACTGTCTTAAAATTAACAGGATACTTGAAGTCCTGAGGTGAGAATAATGGATCAGAAGTGGAGCGAAGAAGAAGAGATCAGGTGGCGGAGTGCAGAAAGAAAGACAGAAAGGGATAGAGAGATGACTGCCAGGTTAAACTATTTCTGGCATGCACCCTCACTTAAAGTCTAACCAAGCTACACACACCCACACAAGCACAAACTGAGCCATTTTCTGCAGTACATATAGGGGCATTGGGTTTCCACTCACTTTCTACAAACCTTATCTGATTTAGGGGACTTCCTGTTTGCTCACCCCTCCCCTTTCACTCGTTCTTTGATGTTATTTCTCCACAGTTTGTTTCATGAGCACCAGACACATTTGGAGCTGTTTGATATGATATGAACGAGCTTTCAAAGCTCTTCCAAAAAGAGAAAATAGACATGGTACACTGCCTTAAACAAAGGGTTGTAAGTATCTTGGTGTCCTGTAGGATGGAGCAGATTGGGTCTTCTCTGGTCTGTCCTGGTAAAGAAAGAGCTGACCTAAAGGGCAATGATATCAACTAAATGGTCCATCTACACTCCATCCCTCACCTATAGTCATGAGATTTGGATCAGGACAAAAATAACATGATCCTGACACAAGCAGCTGAATAAGCTCCCTCTGTAGGGTGGCTGGGCTCAGCCTAAAGCCTCGTTTCCATTGCATGGTCTGGTACCAGGCGGGGCGGGTCGCTATTTTTTCTGTTTCCATTGTAAATCCGGTCCGTACAACCGATCCGGACCACGCCATTCATGGGCCATGAACGGCCCTCGGTGGTATGGTCAGGGCGGAGCGGTGGTGATAAAACAACACAGTCCACTGATTCGGGGGCAGAAAAACGTTTCTGCTTGTGGCAAGCAAAACAAACCCTGGAGTGCCGTTTATTACTAAAGTAAGAAGTTATTTTATTAAGATTTAAACGGTCCATCCTGTAACACTGGTTCCGGTCCAGTGCGGGCTGCAAGAGATTTGCGCTGGTCGATCCAGACCCGTATGCCTGCTCAGGTCCATCCGTTGTTCATGATGTGATAAAATGCCAGCAAGTAGCAGCAAGGTTTGCTCAGCTTTAGACCTCCAAACATTCAGCAATCAGCCGCGTTCAGGACAAACTAGATGGATCGTAAGAAATGAAAGAGTTTACAAAGAAGTTTCACAGGATGGCGGCTGAAGGATTTGGATGGACGGTGGAACAGGCCATGGAGAAATAAAAAACCCAGTATAGAAAAGTTAAGGACAGCGCTGGTATGATGTGACGGCACGCATTTACATTTAACCCTGCCTGCCAAGTGAGAGTCCGACTGCCAATGGAAACGCTCTCCTGAAACCACAGAGCCGTACTTTACTATGAGGATCCGCTCTGACCCGCACCGGATCCTGCAGTGGAAACGAGCTATTAGAGGAAAGGGGAGGAGTTCCATCATCCATTAGGAGCTCAGGTCAGAGTCACTGCTCCAAAAGGAGTCAGCTGAGGTGGTTCAGGTCTCTGACTAGTTCCTAGTTGCCTTCCTCTAGAGGGTTTCCTGACATGTCTGCTGGATTTTATGTATGGCGGTGTGTAACCTCAAACCCAGTTCCTTTTGGTGATATATTTTTTATTAATTATAAATAATATTTTAAAAAAAAACATAGCCATCAAAAAATGTTTAATTAGATTTTTACAAATATAAAATTAATCAAATCAGGTACCTTCTTGTATTTTTCTGTTATCTGGTTTGAGTGTTTTTGAAAAATGCTTCTTGGCTCACAAAGAGTTGTTTCCTAAAAGGCTAAAGAATCTGGAACTCATCAAGTGAATGTTTCACAAACTAGTTTTGGTCTTTTTTCATCCAAAAATGAACTCATTTAATTTGACCAAGATAGATACAGATAGAATCTCTGAAAGTATTGATGAATGAGGGAGGAAGCTGATAAGTTAGAGGCTCTAATGGCCACATGGTCTTTCATCTTAATCTCTTTCAAAATAGTTTCATCTATAATATATATAAACACACACCTAGATTCAATCACACAAACACACACACACACACACACACACACACACACACACACACACACACACACACACACACACACACACACACACACATTTATACACACAACACATAGTATAACTATTTAGAAAGAGATTTGATTCTTTTTTTGTCCCAGATGTTTTATAAATCTCTCAACAAGAGCATCACAATGATTTTATTTATTTACACTTCATGTTGAGGTGATTTTAGCTGCATGACTGGAGTATCTGGATCTGTTAAACATCTTTATCTATGTGAGATTATTTGATAAAAGTGATAAATTGTTACAGCAGAGGGAGATGAATGGGACTTAATAAAACCGCCTCTATTCAATCTGCTGGTGGATTTCAATTCAGAAAACATGTTTTAATGGATTCCTAAGTTTAAAAAATAAAAATGATTCTGTTTTAACTTTATTTACTTGATGTTCTTAGTTAGAAAATAGAATACACTGAATGTGCTTTCTTGCAGCCTATAGATGCCTGATTCCAGTGTAGGACCATTCATTTTTCTCCCATATGTTCAATTTTATTTTTTTAATGTAAACTTCATGTTTTGTGTAAAATTTCTCACTACAACTGATTTATTTGAAGTAACAGATGATGAAAATCAAAGTATTGTATATGAAGTAGAAGGAAGCAAGAACACAATGAGCGCCCCCTGGTGGCTGGCTGCAGAATAAGATTTAAGACCACCTTCATATATTTTCCTGACTACAAAATAAAAATACACCTCAGATATATGTTAATTAGTTTTTTTGGTGGTTTTAAAGCACCATGACTGTGTGTAGGTGAGTCCACGCGTTGCTCAGAGGTCTCCTAGTTTAAAAACATCACCAAAAGTGATGAGTGAAGTTTGCTTCTCGGAAAACAAAATAATTAACAGCAATATAATTCTGCTCCAAATAAACAGAATATGAATTTGCTGAGTGATGCAGTAAAGTGGTGAAACTTCTCGTGAGTTCCCTATTCCAGGTCCCAACAACTAGACATGTAACTACCAGTGCAATGAAGAAAACTCTGTAAAAGTCAAACAGAAATGACCATTTAGTCTTCAAGATCTCCTCCTTGCAGACAGCCTATGACGCTATGGCAGGGAACTGCTGCTCTGTGAGCAATGTGACTCTCAAAACAAGCTCCTCCTTTTTATCAGAGACGTTTCTTCTCCACATATTTAGCCAGCGGCATCATACCAACTAACAAACAAGCAGCAGATACTTTCCTGTAGGAAATGATTATGCAGCTTCACAAAATACCACATTATGGATGATAAGGCTAATGTCCTGTCTTTCACTGCACACTACACACACACACATACACACACTCCAGTTAGTAATAGCCTATTGTGCGTTATGGAAAAAACTATTCGCACAAACAGATGGAGGGAATTTACAGCACTGAGACAATGGAATAAAAGAGGGGAATAAAACTCACTGACATCAGTGGCAAAATTACAGAGAAGTTAAGGAACACAGACAAAGAGACGTGGATTCGTTTTTTTTAAGTTTATTTGGTGAAAAAATGTTTAAAGGACTGACATCTTAAATTTAGCAAGATATTTTAAATACTTGGAGAAAAGTGGCTGAGAAGCATGAATAGATATTTTAAATTGATGGAGGGGAGGAGCAGTATGGAGACGTCAGGAGAGAGCAGAGAACTTGCTGAGTAACAGGATTAGAGTAGGAAAGGAGGACAAAAATGTTGTGACTTAGCAAAGAATAGATCAACTATGATGGTGGGAGAGAAGAGGAGAGGTCAGAGAAGAGGAGAGGTCAGATAAAAAATAGTAAAGTAGAATCAAGGAGAGGTGAAAGTCCTGGAATTTAAGGGACAAAAGGAAGCAAAATATCAGTGTGTGGCAGGTTGTGAAGCCCTGAAGGAGAGATAATCTGAGAGGAAAAAATCCTAAATGAAAGAGACAAAAAGGTTAGAGCAGAAGGGACTGGAATATGGATGATAAGATGACTGCCAGGAAAAGGTGAAAGGTCAGAAGAGGAGCATAGGTGAAGCAATGAAATGAGACAGGAAGTGAAAGAAGTTTGATGGATGTGTCTGGATGTGGAGGCTGCTCATAAACAAGGGATTTGGTCTATCAGTACAAAATGGTCAGGCTAATGTGCGTTAAAGAAGGATAAGATTAAAATATGTCGGTCAGAAGAATGATCAAATGCTAAATGCAGCAGAAGGACAAGAAGATATGAAGGGAGCGGTCCTTGGTAACTATGGCAACCAGACCTATGATGATGCAGGAGGTCCAGAGCTGACAGTGGAGAACAGGGGAGAGGCATCATCATCTGTTGACGCTGTTTAGGACAGTTTTCCTGCAGACTCCCCTATACCAACCAAAGGTTTTTCCTGTATTTGATTTGATAAGTAAGTAAAGTTTATTTAAATAGCACCTTTCACAGAAAGAAAATCACATATAATCGCAAAAAGCAATTTTCCAATGGGATTTTAGTGAGTAGAGTGTGAAAACCCAGCCCTCTTTGTGGCTAGAGGACAGTGACAACATCTTACAGACAGTTACACTTCTTTTACAGTTTAAAGCTCATTTTGCAGTAGCTTACACAATTGCTAAAGTAAGATCCAAATTACCTTTGGGATTTATGAAAAAAGGAAAGTTGACGTGCTAAAGATTTGCTGCAATAACTGCTTTGGAACGCTTCAAATTTTCTGCAGAGTTTTCCTAGTTTCCTTTGCTATTCTGAGACAATTTACAGCTTCTGTCTCCTACAAAATATATTTTATAAAACTTGACCCGACTATTCATCATTCAGATTTGAGGCAGTTGTGCACCGACTCTTTTGTGAACTCCGCTAAACACACTTCAATGCACTCCGATGACATTTCTGTATGCCTCCACAGAAATAATTCAGGATTAATGAGGAAGAAACTAGTGAATGGAAACAAGAAGAGGGGAAAGCGAAGGAAGAAAAGAGGCCATGATGTATGAAAGGAGGGAAGATGGGAGGCAATTACTTGAAGAGGGTGAGAAATGGGGAGAAAACACGGTCCTCATTAAACCACGGCTGAGGAAGAAAACCCCAGAGCTCTTTCATCAATGGTTTGGTGCGTGCTGCCAAGTGTAAAAGTGAGCATGTTCTGCAGCTGCATGCGTGACGTTACGTGTATCTGGTCACATCCTGAGGGTATAACTGATTGAGTGACTAATTGTGCTGTCGACTCACCGTAACAGACACACTCCCGTGCACACACACTGACATTACGCAATCATAATCTTCTTGGCCTGGTATTTTTTTTTACCCTAGAGGATAAATATCTGCACATCTAGATTACTGTCATCTAAAAACCCATCATGCTGTTTGTCTAATCCCTGACCTCTGCCTCACTCCATCCATCCAGCCTCCATCACATAGTCCATCCTCATGTTCGTACAACATAAAATACCTAATAATCCAGTCAAATTTACATTTTTTAAGAATTTAGTCATGTCTAGCTTGTTCTTGCATGTTGCATGATATTACATCAATGACTATGTCTCTGTCAGCTAACAAGTGTTGTTGCAGAAAAGAATTGCATAAATCTGGATTTCCTTTGGTATTATTTGAACTAAATAGCAGGGACTCATATTTGCAAGGCGTCCACACAGAGAAACTCATCATTTTAGAACAGTTTGGTGCTTTAGTGTGGTGCTATAGCTAAAATGCATACAGTACATAATTTTGTTTCAATTTGGCAAAAGTTTGACACCTAAACTCTGTTTTTCTCCTACAGTGACACATTAAAATGTCTTCATGAAAAACAACCACTGATTTCACCATTTGTAAAATGAACTTAAATAAATGACAGCTATTGAAAGGTTTTCCTACGAACTAAAGGGGATTTTTGCTTATTGATGTTCATCCAGATGTTGGCTCATTTTCAGACTGAGGCTCCTTCAATCATCTGAACTGATTTGAACAGAACAAGAACAGAAAGAATGTGGACGGTTTTTATAGGCTCTTGCCAAGGTTTGGAGGCATTAACTAAGAATGTAGTGGGCTTCCAAACAAATGCATAATGTTAATGTTTTGCAGTGTTTTGTTTCTTGCTTTTGTCTTCCATTTGATTTTTATTCTTTATTTTATTTCTAGCTTCATCCTGATGTGGTCTGTGAGGGTGACTGAGCTAAGAGTGTGGTGCAAAATGTTAATGTTTGGAGCATGATGAGGGTGGATAGAGGGATTTGGGAAATAAAGAGAATTCAGAGTGTACAGTAGGAACATTATGACTGCTTTCACACTAAAGGAGGTTTTATCTTTTTAAGACCCAGACACTTTCTATTTGGTCTAAAACAAAATCTGTTAAAGAATGAAAACCAAAGTCTTTGCTGGAGAAGGAGGTCATTTTCTAAACACATACACAAGTTTACACACTCACCACTCAGAACAGAAAAATGATTTTGAGTAGTTTGTAGATGTGGAGGTGATAAAACACGCTCAGACACAGAACCTTCAGTAGATCATGTTGTGTTTTTGATGTGGTGTGTGCTACAGGAGCATTCTCCCCTCCATCCATTCATCCATCCACAGAGGCTTTATATGAATGGGTCTCTGTGTGTGTGTGTGTGTGTGTGTGTGTGTGGTGTGCGTCTACTGAGGTGTGTCAGATGAAAATAGAGTGAGCCATATTTCAGGTAACACTGTGCAACAAGTGAAAATCAAAACAAGGCCAGCTGGCCCCACGTTGTGGATGAGTTAACAGACAAAATCAACCTGAAAAGGAACGAGACGTTAAAGAGGTGACAGGACGGGACAGGAAAGAGCAGGAGGGAGAAAACGAGTTCACAGCTGCTGATCCTGACGCTGACAACATCAGTTCACCAGTTCATTTAAATGAACAACCATCCATTCACACAAATACATTCTGATTCTGGCTCATCCTGTCAGGGGCATGCAAAAGACTTTCATTAAGAAAGAAACTGCTGACAAGACATGAAGGACCACTGAGGGATAACGAATAAACATGGATCTGACTATGAGTGAAGGGAACAGTTTACTGGTGATTAGTGGAACTGGGAACAGGTGAGGAGGATGATCGACATGAGGAAGTGAGAGACCAGAGGAGAGCTGGAGGGGATACGGCGACAGGGGGAGTAAACTGAAACAAGAAGTCAAAGAGACAGTTAATGAAACCTCCTAACTGATTAAACCAGAGGTAAGAAAATAAACCTGTTTGAATTTTAATTGGTGATTAATAGATTTATCCTCCTGAGAACTTAGCTTTTATTTTTAAAATCTCCTAGGACTTCCTAAGCCTAAAAACCAAGCCTCATTTTTGAACAAATAATAGTTTTAAACATAAAGCTACATACATTCAAACATAGATACATTTTGAAAAAATATTTTTAAATAAAAAAAATCTAAGCCAGTCTCTGAAACAGGACAATGCATTTAAGCTGAAAAATGTAAACATTGTAGGAAGTTAATGTTCTCATTATGAGGATGAACTGTTGCAGAAGGATAATACTTCATAAATTACTTTATCTTTAGTTCCTCCTCCAAAATGTCTGCAAAAAATGTTCAGATTCTTGCAGGAAATATTTTGCTCTGCACAGAATTTTGAGGCAAATTGAACAAACTGGGTCCTGAAACATTTTAACCATCACACTGTTCTCATCTATGGACTTTTCTATTCTACTATAGGGTCAGTTTGACCCCCTACGACAGTGCGAGGGTTAAAATTGTTGAAAAATGTTGACAATTGTTTTTCTTACATTTCACCCATTGGTTCATTTTCCAGGTAATATTTGAAGATCTTTACCTGCAACTTATTTCTACTGACGGTAAACTCTGACCCACCTCTCACTGTGTGATTTAAATGTTTAATAAAGTTGTCTCATATGAGAGAATTTTACTCTGAATTATTACAAGATTTTGTGTTTGGCTCAGAACTTGCCTCCATTTAAAGTACTGTTCCCATTAATTCCCACGCCTCATTAGAACTGGGAGGAACCAACCCCTCCCTGATCAGAATATCCCCACATCGATGTTCAGCTAGTCAATAATCACCAGCTCATAAACCGTCAGTATTCAGTTCAAGCTGCTGACTGATTGGTTTTACTGCCATAAGATTTTCTATTCCAGTCACAAAACGAAATAAACCAGTCAGCTCTGTGGACTGGTGAGACGTAAAGAAGTCAGACAACATGAGACATCTGTTGAATAATTCAGACATTGTGAAACTGGCTTTCAGCTGATTGATGTTGGATCAAAGATCAATGAACTTTGTCATCTTCTTGTAAAATTCTTCTTCTAAAATAAAAATAAATATCAACTCAGTGGAATCAGTCACTTCGTTTAAATAATCGATGAAATTAATTTAAAGGACATAAAAGAAAATAAATTCCTTCAGGTCACGACCCGGGCAGACATGCCTCACACTCTTCATCTGGTGGATTTGTTCTCATAAATCTCTCCCCCTCACACACTCAGACACACACACTCACTCTCATGCGCTCTCTTACACTTTCCCTCCATCATCCATCCTTTCATGTATCAATGGCTGCATTGATAAGACTTCCATGACTCTTCCTCTCTCTGCTTTTGGGGTTTTGCCTTTTTGTTAAACAGCCTTTTCTTGCTGTTTCACACACAGACGTATAGAAAAAAATAAAAGCCACTGTAAGTTACTGAACCACATTCTTTCCATGTGAGTGTTAAACACATATTTATGTGAGATCAGATTCTTTAAAATTTTGTAATTTGGGCTCTGATGTTCTTCTCTTTTTTGTGCCGTTTTCAAGAAATACCTGTATATACAGAAAAAACAGAAAAGGCCTCCGATTTGACCAAATCCACAGCGCTGCTCTGGCATTCTTCACTGTTTCAGACATAGACTCTGACTCAGGACCTAAGAATGCAATCATCTGGATATCAGGTTAATTATTAATGACTATTAATTAACATTAAAACATTAAATTAAATTAAAGCATTTTACAGGTTTATGACAAGCATACTATCTAAATATCAATTGTGATAAAATATTTAAAATTGTTTACGCTCACATACAGCCAGCGCTGCAGCCTGATGCCTGTTTTAGACGGGTTGTGGGCTGAACTCCAGACATGAGCTCACAGGGAGACTCCCTTCGGTGTGGTGGAGAGGTGAGGGGTGACGACTTGTGGTGTCTGCAGCACCCAGGTGGGGGGGTGTAGGCTTTTGGAAACGTCTGTACCATCATCGCTGTGCTCAGGTGTTGGAAAACATGCACACCCACTCACATCTATGCGTGCATACACTTGTACATTTCTGTTCATCCACAAACATTTCATGAGAGAACAAATTGCTGGCACATAAAGCAGCAATGCAGTCAAGTTGAAGTGGTTTTGTTGATTTAAACTCCTAAATTACTGTAGTGAGGAAATAACCTCTGTTTCCACAGAAATACAATAAACAAGTCAGCGGATATAGTGACAGTATTTTATTACATCTATTAAACTTTAGGTATGAATGTATTTTAATTACCCTCGTCTCCTCTTAGTCACATTATCCATCCAGACAGCAGACATATTGTCAACGTTTTTCTTGGTCATCCCTTTTGATTTTCATAATTGTTGTCTTTATTCATGTAGTTTGCTAATTTAGTGATATTTTCAGTCATTGTTCCATTAATACTGTAGATTAAAGGTGTATTTTAATGGCCTGTCATAGTGATTCATGAAGCTCCACCAACATAACGGTGGAGATTTTTCTTTTATAGTTAGATTTTTGCTTTATTAATTTATTCTGTGTGGGGTAAAGTCTGTAGGGGGAAAAGTCACTGGTGTCTGAAATTGTTTAATGATGCAAGAGAATAACAAATGATGATGAACTAATGATGAATGTGTTGGAAAACTTTCCTAAAACCATCCATTCCCTCACCGAGCATCCATCATCTTTTCGGACCTTCAGAACCATCAGTCCTGCAGCTGGAGTTATGACCCACCTAAAGGGCTGCAAACAGCAACATAAATTCATTCTTCTTCCTGTAAGGGTGGCGGCGAGCTGGTTCCTGTCTCCTGCAGTCACTGGGTGAGAGACGGGGGACACTGGCTCTGCATGTTCTGTAACTGGGGATGGAATGAAAATGTTTATCAGTTATAGATTTCTAATTACTTTGTGAGAGTTTGTTTAAAATCCACCCAGTGTTTCCTGAGGTATTTTTCTAACAGGCAGCCCTTACAGGAAAAGTTTTAAAGACGTGTAACACCTGGGGTGTGTGCTGGAGAGGACTCTCAGCTATCACACCGAATTTTAGCTTTGCATCTAAAAATGCTGATTCAGCTTAAGATTGTTGTTGAGTTTCCTTCATCTGAGCAGCTTTGTTATTGATCAGAAGCATCACTAAAGATGACCTTTGCCCTGACAGGATGTATTGTATTTTTATTATATGTTTTTTTGTTTGTTTGTTTTTTATGTTGGGGGTTTGTGAAAGAAGAAAGCTTGGACTAATCTCTGACACCTGCTCCTTTAATTAAAAAAACAACCAATACGTACAGTAGATGATTATTTGTTTATCTATTTGTGACTTTGGATTGAGCCTGAAGTGACTGAGACGTCTTCCGGCCCAGTGTCCACTCAGCCCCTGAGACAATCACAGGAAGCAGAGATGATGTGTTATGAAAGTGTGGAATCGAAACAACAACAACACAAAGAAACCAACCCACTCAATTCCTTTTAGGGTGTTTTCCTTTCTCCTCTTGTTTCCCGAAACACCGTGTGAATCCTTCACCTCTCTGTGAAGTCACCGATAAAAAATGCTCCAATGCTGGAACCTCAGGGAGATTCTGGTTAATAAGTGACCGAGTGTGAAACAACTTGGCCTCTGTACCACACACACACACACACGCGCACACACACAGGGAGAGAGAGACACACACTGCATCATTTGTCTCAGTTTTATGTACACCTAAACCCAGAAGTAGACAGAAACATCATTTATCAGTGTGTGATGTCATCGTTTCACTCCTTGTTTTCTGTTGTGCTGTTTTGAGTGCACATTATGATGAAACTGTGCTGGTTTCTGTTCACTCTAAAGAAACAGATCAGATCTATTGATGATGATTTGAGTTTGTTTTAAAAACCATCCACTTTGGTCTTGGCCCGATTGTGACTAAAAGGTCCAAACTATCCCTTTAGGTGTTTCTCTGGGGGTGTTTTGTCTCCAGATCAATGATGTCATCATTGTGACACCGCCTATTAATGTACAGTGTGTCCCTT
This sequence comes from Callopanchax toddi, assembly GCA_006937965.1. Taxonomy (NCBI): domain Eukaryota; kingdom Metazoa; phylum Chordata; class Actinopteri; order Cyprinodontiformes; family Nothobranchiidae; genus Callopanchax; species Callopanchax toddi. The sequence goes on along the minus strand of SSNR01000102.1, from coordinate 31,869 downwards.
ACTGTAAGACATATTTCACCTGACAGACGTCTCTGACTCACCGTGATGACATCACAGCGATGAGGTCACCGTTCTGCAGGGGAGTGGATTAAACCCGTCAGACTGCTGTCACCACGGTCTCATGTAGCTTAGCGTGGCCACACGAGATCAGCCTGTGTGGCTCAGCAGATTAAAAAATGTGCTGCACGATGTCATAAGGTTGAGCCGTGATCATGACCTATATCGTCCCTGATTCTTTGCCGTTCACGTAATCTCCACTGCCCTCTTCTGCACAATAGACCTACTTCACTGCTGACATGTTGAAAGAGCGGGGAAGGCACCAGTGTGTTAACGAGGGCTGCATTCCATTTAGAGGAAGTTCTGCTTTTTAGCATTTTTTTGCAGAATAACCAGCATGCAAAAGAAATGGAATGCAGCCCTCAATCCATTCTTTCAAATCAAAATGTTTGACATGAAATGGACCATGAACCACAACACAGTCAGCTGACAGAGAGAGATGATCAGCCTTTGAGTGGACTTTTCTCTAAAGGTTGTCTCCTGATGATGGATTCAAACTGTCAGTGTGTTTCAGGCATGACTGATCACTTCAGCTATGAGCAGATTTGCAGTGTCTATGTGATATTTATGTTCAGCAAAAACAACGTGTCAGATTTTGTGTGCACTTGTTTAACTTTATTACTAGTTTTAATTTAAAATAAAAAAAACCTTCAAGCATTTCAACAGGTAACAGTTTTAGGGATTTAGTCAACTCTCAGACTAATGAATAAAAAAGTCATTAAATCTTTGTAAGACAAGCATCTCTGTGTGTGTGTGTGTGTGGGGCGGTGTCTTCTAAACTATATAACTGTAAATGCTCTTTGGTGACACAAAAGGAAAATCCATCCTGTTTGTGCACATTCCTAAAATTCCAAATTGGTCATTTTTCCTTGCAGGAAAGCAGATTTGAAGCTGGAAGTTTCCCTTTTCTCTTGAAAAGCTTTATGGTTGTTCATTGTTTTAGAGGAAAATAGAACAATCAGCTGATAAGGAGAGATGACCAACATTTAGTTGGAATTTACTCTTTAGGTCTGTGCAGTAACTCCACTATGAGATGTGCTGTTAACAGGTCTCTGAAGAGGAGAGAAATGAAACCTTTAACTCTGATGCTGTTTTTTTTTTTATAGATCTACAGGTTTCAACAGAAAAATCATAGTTTATCTCTTCTGTGCATCATTTTTAAAGTCATTTTTTAAACATCAAGAAGTTCCTTAAAGTGAAAATATCAGAAAAACAACTTAATTTGTGTACTTCCTTTTTGGTTGAGTTAATTGAGCAGTGAGAGTTGCAGTTCCTTCCTCGTGGGGACCAAAACGGCGTAAACATCCATTAAGGTGGTGGCCTCAGATGCCTGGCTCTTATCCCAGACCATCTAATTTAAGCCTCTCACTAGACTCCAGCAATAAAATATTTAGTGAATGTGGCCGAAAATAAATGGAGCAAAGCCTGTGAGCCGGTTCAGGCAGAAAGTGAGTGATGCTCATCACACACGTCTTCTAATAAGGACCCCATTTCTTCCAGGGCTCTGTCACCTGCTGTCCACCTTTTAAAATTAAGCCCTAATATTCTGGATTTATGGTCACATATTTGAACTCTATGATTTCAGAAAGTGCTGTTATTCTGTGTTCAAGTATACCATACTGTAATATGTGGGGAAACCCACACAAAACACATCCTAGATACCTGTGGGGAAAAGAATATACAAATATTAATAAAAGTTTCTAGTTTTTGTAATTCTTTTAGTTCCTGGCAGTACACTCAGTTATGCTTGTATTTTTACAATCAGGTCTCTTGTTAATTGGATTTCATTGTTATTTTTGCTTCCTGGTCTTTGCCCCTCAGTTCTCCAGCTTATATATTGCTCTCCTGTTACCATGCTATTTGTCAGCCCGCTGTTGCTAACCTGTGTTGCCAGATTCTGTCCTCAGCCCCAGAGTTTGGAAGTTTATTCCTGCCTCTTATGTTTGTTCTTTTATTAAACCCTTTTTGGAATTTCTTCCATGCTGCCGCTACCTGCCTGCAACTTTGATTCCAACTCCAAACACAAAACCTTAAAAAACACTTTAGAACTTACGTGTGTGTGTGCATGTGTGTTTTCTGAGAGTTTCATTAAAATCCATGCAGTAGTTCATGGCAATTGTTTTAATTCTTGCTCCCTGTTAGACCTTGATCACGTTGAAGGTGATGACTCAGGAGGTTTGAGTGTGTGTGAGTAGAAAGTGTGTGTCACCGTCTAAAGGTGTGCTCCATGTCTGCTGGAAAAATATCCCTCCCTCTTTCTTGTTTCTGCCCCCTGTTTCTAACAAACCCTTCGTTACTCGCTTCCTGTCAAAGACAAACAGTAACACATCTCACTCACTCTATTTCTGATCGCATTCCAACCCAGTGACTTCAGCCCATGTGTATGTGTGTGTGTGTGTGTGTGCCCATGATGTCAGCTGTTTGTTTGCACACTGTGGTTGTGTCTGGGGCACAGACTTAGTAGATAAACAGGGTGGGAGTCTTTGTGAGCGAGCATTGAATGGAAGAGGAGGGAGATAAAAGAGGCGTAAAGGAGTGCATAAAATCAGGAACTGGCTTCAGGAGAGAACAGTGCGCCAACTTTGTGTCCCCTCATTGTTGAGCAGCTGATGACTGAGTATTTATCTCTCTGCTGCTCCTTCACCCCAGGAAGCTGCAGTATAATGATAACTCCTGCTGAGACAATGGGCTCAGTGGGTGTAAATACACACAAACACATGATGCATAAAGTGTGTACATCAAAGTTGAGGCGCTGCTGCTGATAATCTCCATAATTTAAAAAAATCTAATACGGTGCACACTGTTTCCGGACATAACAGTGAGATTTGTGAGCTTTAATTGATATGTTTCCTAAAATCACCTGTTGGAATAAAGAACAACCTTTTCACCAGCCTTTACTCCCTGCTTGAAGTTTGTCTGCCTGGTGAAAGGTCAGATTGGATTTATTTTGGGCAGCAAATAGTTCCAAAGCCCTGCAGGTTTTCCTTAAAAGCACTCTGTTGTGATTTTTGTAGAATTGGTCCCCCAGGTGTGCCAGCATCTAGCTTCACTTTCTGACGGTTTGACCTTGAGTTTTTGCAGTACCTGCTTCTTTTGTTGGAGTTAAAATCATTTCTGCAGCTTTATATTTCAGAAATCCAAATTATAAAGTAAATCAATTAAATGATTGAAACAAAACTGGAAAAAACTTGAAAAGCTAATCATCATTCTATTCATTAAAAAAATTAAATTAAATTAAAAGCATCTGTAAAATGCAGGATTCCACACATTAGCGTTCTCATTTTTTTTATCCTGATAAATGTTTACACCAAAAGGCTTAGTTTAATTCTACAAATTCTATTTTCTGGAAATTAACGTGGAAATTTAAGGTGTTAGATGTTGCAAAGTGTTGTTATGGATATTCAATGCTTTTATTTTGACATGAAAACATGTCAAACTGTTACAGAATTCCATTATGTTCTTGTGCCTCTTGTGTTTCAGACATGTGCATGTTTATAATTTATTGCAGCTAAATGGCTCCCCCGTGTGCCTGTAGATGTAAATTGCAGAAAAAGGTCAGATGTTCTTGAAGAGACGAGTTATCGCCACTAGAGGGCGACATTTCTTTTGTTACTAGTAGGCGCTCGGAGCGAGACCGGAAACAGCTTCAAAGTGAACAACATCATCGGCGTGGTCGTGTATTGAGAAAATAAATAAATAACATTTGTTGTACACATTTCTGGTGAAATTTTTATCTCAGCTCCGATTTTGATGGCAATGTAAATGAGAACGAAATTTTACCAATATGATGTCATTACTTTGTATTGCATTGCAGACTAATATTTACAACCAGTACAGATGGAGCTGCCACCATCATCATTGCAAAATTATTATTGTTGTTATTATCATTATTGTCGTCATTATTATTATTAATATTAATAAAGCTGTTGTTGTTGTTGTTGTTGTTTTTACTATTGTTATTGTTGTTCGGGAGAGCTTTATTTTGTAAATCTTTTCCGGAAGTCTCTCCTGTCTCATCCTGTCAGCTTGATTACTGTCAACGGTTTTAGCAGCGTAAACTCTCCGAGTTGTCTCAGCGAGTTCCAGTCTGTCTGTCGCTGCTTCAACCTGCTGTCATGAAATTCAAATTAATACCTAACTTATGGAAATTCTACCAAAATTAAGTTGCGTTTACGGATTTCTTGCACCGCCTCAGAAGACGTCTTGGTGGTTGTGTTACAGAGAAGAAGAGGATTATATCATTTCCTGACCAGTTGGCTGTTACTTCTGTTTTGTTTATCTGCGCCAGACCTCACAACGTGACGACGTAAGTTATGGACGCCGAGTGAACAGTTACTTGCCTAATAAGGTTTTATGGTTGATTAATTATGTTATACTTTTTGTGTGTGTTCTTTATGATGATGCTTTTGCCGGTTGAGCTCCCTGCTGAGATGATGACTGTGGTCTTGTTAATGTGTAGCTACTGTAACTCAGTAATAAGCGGTTATTTTGTTATTCATTTATAAACTCGTTTGCTAGCTGTTGTTGTGAATAAGGAGGAATAAACTTGGCTTTTAAAACAAGTTTACGGCAACATTGTTACTTTACTATACTTTACTATATTACCAACAACTGAAAACTGTTTTAACTTTAATATTTAAAATTTCTGTATCCACACTATTCAAGCATAAGGAAAATGAGCTAAAAACAAATACATGCGCTATGTTTGAGTTTATTGTGTCAAGAATGGTCTGAATAAATAGACCCTTCAGTTTCTGAAGGAGTCTGCTCCTTCATCTAAAACAAGAATTATTACGAAGGTCACAGTGAGAGACACAAATCAGCCACCATGAGACAGAAGAAGTGTAAATGAGGACATGGTTTGAAAACAACCAAAAGATAAAGAAAGAGAACAAACATGCTCAACCACAGCTTATGTGAAATTCAGTCCTAAATGATTAAAATATCTCTACAGGCACACAGTGTTACCAAATTAAAATTCAAATCTTTAACTAAATAAAGGATTCATCAGCAGGATGCACTGCCTTCATGGATCACTTAATCCATTTATCATAATAGACACAGTAAGTGGTGGATTTATTAGACTAACTAGGATCAATTCAGGAAGTTTTAGTTTATGTCAATAAAACCAGATACTCAAAGTAACTAAACTGAGGGCATTGTAATAAAATATATTTATTGGAATGCAGATATTTTACAGCAAATGACTCATAACAGGTAAAAGTTGTTAAGAATTATTTAAATAGATCCCATCATCTAATTGGTGCATGTTGATTAAGGCTTGAAATGTATACATAGGAAACTGTGTTTTACACTGGAGATTTTAAGCTTTCAGTGGCTTGAAGTTAGTATTTTAGAGTTTTATATCTCAGGATTTTGTTCATTTGTTTTACAAATCTTAATACATGTGTAAGAATTTGACAAAACTAGCTCTGCCATTTCACCTTTTTAATCAACAGAACAGAACTGGTACTGCTGCAGGTCAAAAAGAACGCTAATAAAATAAAAACAGGATTTAATGAAGAATTCGTTGTATAAATTGATGACTAAGGTCCACAGACAGAGCGCCGAGAGGCCCGTGAAGGCACCGTTTGGGTTCAGATCTTTCAGTAAGCTAGGCCACAGCACACCGTCAAAGACAAATCAAGACAAACAGGCTGAGAAAATACACTGGAAACATCTGGTTCACATTGATGTAAACAAACTTTATTAGGTAGCATGCTAAACTAAATAACACTACTTAGTATTGTACCTCTTTTCTTTACAAAAACTCAGGGTAACAGTTTGATGGCAGAGCACTCAGATGATTCATACGCTGCTCTGTGAGTCATATTTCACTGGCGCTGCCCCAGTGTTAGCCACAGACTTAAACATTTACCAGCCAGTTTTGGTTTGATTAAGACCAATTCTCCACATTCCATTCTGAGTCTGCTCCTTCCCACTGAATTCTCTCTCTTCTACCCTCCAACACTAAAGACCATGTTCTTGTTTTGATGATTTTCTATTCATTTAGGCAGCCTAGACATCCACACAGCAGTTCAGGCTGGTGAGGTTAGACTTTACTCAGCCTTTTTCTCTGAATTTTACACTAAAAAGTCTCACAGACCGTCTTTTGTCGCTACTGTGCTTCCTCTTGTCTTTTCTCATCACTCTCCCACTACTTTTGTTCCTGTTTGCTTTATCTCGGAGTCTCTTTTATTCACTCTTTTCATCTTGTGCTGCTCCCTTGCTGATTTCTCTCTTTGTTTGTGATTTGCCAGTGTCAGCGGTCAGGACCAGTGGGCCAGTAACAACGCCCCACCCTGCCCAGTTATGAGCAAATGCCACGTTTAACATACAAATTGTTCTCTCCCTCTTTTGCTATATATAGATTCTTGTCAGTGACTTGGAGATTAAATGTGTTTGCGTGTATCAGACATTTTTGATTTTGACTTTTTTATATTTCCAGGAAATCAGAAATCATTTCCTAGAAAGCATCACCCAGGCAGTGTGCTGACGCTACCACAGCATTCTACAGGATAATTGATTATCTGTAAATCTCGTGGTGGGCTGATTGAAGCAGCATGTGTTTGCTCAGCAGACTTTAGATTTTCATGTTGGGATTTTGCTTCTGTTTCTGTTTCTTGTGAGAGCAGTTTCAGTACCTAGCATGTTCACGTACGGCTCTGGTGAATCTCTGTTTCTCCCATCTTTGGGGACGTTTCCATCTTCCTCACATTGCCCACTCTTCTGTGTGTGAAGAATTATGTGGAAGTAAATTTAAAAAAAAAAACAGCATGAAATCATCTCAAAACCTTTTGCAAAAAATACCATGTTCACATTTTTTGTTATGCATTAAGTTTTGTACAATGCAGCAGTGTATTTCTGCTGCAAACCAATAGAAATAGCTTGTGCAGGAGTGTCTGACTATAGAGGAGGGGGTTGGTATGTGCAGGGGGGACAAATGTGCTGAGTGAGGCCACATTGGGATGTCTCTTATAATGGAAGGGGGGATTTAGGAGAATTAAAAACTGCTTCCGTCTCTGCAACCTTAGATAAAGTCTCTGGCTGTGATAAGGAAAAGGAAATGCTAAACTAGTCATCGAGAGGCATTCGTTTCTCAGGCTGTTGCTGCAGAGGCCACATGTTTGTGACTCTAATGTTTGTTTTGTGCTTATCAAAGGATCTGTGTAATGTTTCATGATTTGCATGGTTTAAAAGAAACGACACTGTTTCATATTTTGTGCTCCACACTCAGTTAGCGACACCAGGTATCGTTAGTCTCTATTACCACTCCTATTGGCTTTGTTGAAAAGACATATTTAAGGCTTGTATTAGCAGCCTGGTGGAATAGATATTTAGATGTTTCTGGTTTTCGAAAGTCTGTTGGAAAATTAAACGCTAGTACTAAAAATATCAGTTTCAGTATAAGGTTGTGTTGTTAGTCACCAGCCAGCAACCAAAGCTGCCAGAAGGCATAGTGATGCATAATGCTGCTTTTGTTATCTGCTTAAATAAACAGAACATCTGCAGTTTGTTTGGTCAATTTTGAAGCATTTCTCTTGTTTTTTTTTTCTGTTCGCTCCCCTGCCCAGCTCTTCTATGCTTTCTCTGTTCAACCACTGGAAGCAGATCAATTCAAACAGGCATGTGTCTGTAGTCACATGCAGCTTCTAGCTTGTAAGGTAGCGATCACATTAGAAAACCATCTGGGTTGATAAGCTTGCAAATTTCTCCTTTGAGATGCTGGTTTATTAAACAAACGTGATGTTTCTGTGTGCGTGTGTGTGCTTTCACACAAACTTCCTGTCTGTTGGGTAGGGACTGCCACTGCTTCCCGTTCTTCTGTCATCATTTGCCGCTCTTTTCACTCGGTGTGGTGGTTACGCTGCTGCTGACTCGTGCCAAGCTAATGACATCTTATCTCTGAGCAGGGTAAGACCTCTGATACTGTCGTGCTCTTTTGGTAACATGATTTAAGATTGGCGGAGTAGAGAGTTGAAGGATTACGCTTGTTTCAGAAGCGAGTTACACCCAGTGGAGTAGATCAATTAGAGTTTATAAATGTCAGTGTTTCGGTACTTTACTTGCCAGATTGTTTATCAAGTTTGCAGAGGTTAATTTGGAAACTGGACACAGTTCAACTATTGATATGACATACAGTACAACATAGGGATGTGGTAAATGAAACTTAAGCTCTCCCCTGGGTGTTAGCTTGTTTTTTTCACATAACGATCAGACACATGGAGGAAACTGAAGAGCTGCCTCTCTAGTGCTCCTATTGTGTTTTTATTAATAACACAAGACAGGAAACAGTCAGTTTAGAGCCCAGTGGGTCAATACTTCTTTTAAGATGAAAATAATAATGTATTTTTAAAATGTAAATAATGAGTATCTTATAAAAACACTAAGATCAGGTATGTTTTTACCTTTGAACCTGCCTGCGAGTTGGCACAGCAGAGAGTCAAGCTGTTTATGCTGCTTAACTGGTAAGAACACATCCTTGACCAATGAGATTTCACAGCTTAAGATGCCTGTTACATAACCGTTGTGTGTGGCTGTGTTGATGAAAGTTAACCTTGTTAGAGACTTTGCAACAAATTTGATCTCGAGAGACAGCAGGCGTCTCTTCAGATTGGGATAACCTGATGATTTCATGAAGATTTTCCTCTGTTTTAACTATGCTGGGTCTGTTAAGGTACTCCAGTCTGTGGGTTTTATATTATACTGCACTGTTCTAGCAGTGTGTACTCTAAATATATCTACACCAATATATTGACATTTTTAGCTGTGTGCATGTTGATGGTTGCTGATTCTTTTTAAAAAAATTCATGCTGTGTAATCTCTGAGTGTTTGAGCTGCAGGATGTATCAGTTGGATTACAGGAGACTAGGATTAACTGAGAAAGCATCTGTTAGATGTTTAACTGTAAGTTCTCTACCACAGGCTCAGTTTGATGTTCTATTTCTTTCTCTTTTTTTACACTGCCAGTACTACTCCTATTTATGTGTTTTTATTATGACTGCTACTTAAACTAATACTGTATTTAATGCTGTGGTGCATTTACTTTTAATACTGCTTAAAAGTTAAGACATACAGCAACCTTCTCGTAGAGTTTTTGACGTTTTTGTTCGTAACATTTGTATTACAGGCCACTGCGTCTAGCACCATGATTATTTTCTTCTACTTGACATAATACAACCTGTGTATTACTATTGCTATGCTGAAGTATTTCTGCAAAATGGTTTGGACTGCAGCTCTGGACACACTGCTCTTGCTTTATAACAGCAGCATTTCTGTGATGATGGGATGATTTCTTTCAGTGTCACTATAATAAACATAAAGTTGTGCTTTTAATAAGATTTATAATAGAACTCTTTATTTTCCAGCATGCGTTTAAACACACTACTGTACATTTAAAACTAACAAAAAAGTTCCCAATCATCTCTATCATATGATTCTAAATGGATCCTGGTTGCATTTTGATACCTTTTTTCATTGTGATGATGCATCATCAGCAAACCTTTATCACAAGATAATAATAATAATCTCGTGATATGAAGGTAATGTCATTAAAACTTTTTTTCCCCCTCCTTCAGTCATGTCTCGTAGAAGTTCTCGCCTCGTGTCCGGGGGCTACTACAATTCAGATGAAGAGTCTGACTCGAGTAGTGTGACAAACATCTCCTACAGAGAAAACCCCGTCAAGTAAGTCACCCCGTGATTGTTTAGGATGTGAGAAAGTTTGGATTCTGCTCGACACCTCAGGTCACAAGAGTCATTGTCTTTTCTCCGATGCTTCTTTTCTTCTTCAGGGTTTTTAAGAAGGCCGGGCCTCGGAAGTCTGGTTCCCGCACCTCCCGCAGAGCCAAAAGCAATGCTAGTTCTGTTACCGAGTCACCTGTTACTCCAGGTAACACCAAAACATCCACACACCAACATACCTGAGCTGTAATAGCATCAAGTATTTGTAATCTTAAAGTATTATGATGAAAACAGGAATGTGTCAAAGTAGAGTCGTGTAAGAATTTAAAGAGGCTTAAAATAAATACTTCTCCAGCTTTTGTTTGTGACAAAGAAATGTCCATTTATGGCCTTTAATTAAAGGTTCTTCATGTTCAAATAAAAACATTTAAGTCACAAACAGTTAAAGTAAAGGAATCTTAGACCAGAGCACCACAGTGTTGTGTTACAGGGATGTTTTTCCCTCCTATATTTTCTTTTTGATGTAAAGAAAACAAAAATGCTAAAATACTGTAAATAAAATTATTACAGTTTAGAATTTTAGATTGCCCAGTGGTTACATGGTGCTAATAGAGTAAAGGTTTTATAATTGCTCACTGATTGTACAAGATCTTTTGTTAAAAATGCTGCAGAATGAACATTTAGGAGTCAACCCTGCCTGTTAGCAAATGATCTCATGACTCACTGGAAAGGTTTTAAGATACAGAGCTAAAATTAGATGTCGTAGTAAAGAGTCGTCCCCGTCACATACCCTGAGTGCTTATAGATCATACAAGAAACAGAATGACATTATTTTCAAGATTTGACCAAACAGGTCTAACATCATCTCTCCTCATAAGATGATTTAAGTTTGAAACTCTGGAGCAAAAGGTTGATATATGCAATAATCTTCCTCACAGGTGTGAGTCCACTGAGCAGCACCTCGAGCAGTCAGACTCATCTCACCATGAGGACTGTGCCTTACGTCCCCCCCACCCCTCGGCCGGCCCTGACACCACCATCCTCCCGTGGTCAGACGCCAACGCGCTGCCCCTCGGTGACCCCAGACAGGAGCCCTCACGCTGGCCTCTGCCACTCCAGTATGCCGGCTTTACACTGCAGACCCAACCACAAGGAGCTGAGTCAAAGTGGCGTGGACAGCTCGGGGTACTCCTCATCTGAGGGCACTTATAGGAAGCCTTTACCGGTCACCAGTAAAACCAGCAGAATCAGCAGCAGCAGTGGGACTCCCAGTATAGGATACAGAAGCAGAATCAACAGTGCCTTTTATAATCTAATGGGTGAGCAGTAAGTTAGTTTTTTATGTTTTGTGTCTTTAATCTAATAGTGATTAATAATCTGTTTTGTTCTTGGTAGATTCAGCCTGTCTAACTGCTGCTGTAATACATTCAAAACTGCTCCATCTGACTACGTCTGGTATGTTATCTGTGTATTGTTCAAGTCTGCACATGTTCAGACAGTTAAGACCTCTCAGGCACCTTTTCCCAGTAACTTCTCTCATTAAGTTTAAGCATTTAGCATTATCCTATTTAGCGTTATACACATGCCAGTATGTCTGTGTTTACAAAATCACTTCATGTGATTTGGCTCCAGCTTGTCAAAATCCCTGCTAATGAACATTTCTCCTCTTCTTTGCAGCTAATAACTCAGTCAGCAGACAGATGAAGAAGGCTTGTGGTCTGGTTCTCCTCCTCATCATCATCATCCTTCTATGTAAGTAGCATTAACAGATTTAATTTAACTCTGGTAAGGGGTTTCATACCCACTGATTGTGTTTGAGGACATTTGGAGATGTGGATCTGTTTAGGTTTGTTTGTATTTTCAGAAAAGCAGCACACACACGTTTTCCCCGTGCACACTCTGCTAGATTTACTGAAAATACACTCAGGGTTTCCCCCCAGGAAACTAGAAGGAGTGGTAGGGTCCGCCACAAAAGGTTTAGACTCAGAGCAGGATAGATGCCTCTGTGGTGAATTTATTCTCCACTGTAGTGTCACAGTCAGCTTTAGCCTGCTGTGGCTTTTGAACTTGGAATCAAACACTTGTTCTAAGTGCTTTACCTGAGGTGTTGTCCCTCCTTTGTCCTCCAGGTATTTGGTTCCTCTTTCCTTTGTTCACCTATTTCATCTCCCACATGACTGTCACAAAGACCCCATCACAGACGAAACCCGAGAGTCCACCTGTCATCCCCACCACTCTTCCTCCTCAGTCCAACATGCTTCACACACCTGTGGTGGTAGGACTCTACTACCGTTTGTGTGCAACTCTGTGTTTGTCGGTTTTAATGGTTTGGAACAGATGTAATCATTTCTGTAGGTTCATATACTTAGAAGAACTTCACCTGCAGAATAATCCCTCAAGCTCAAATTTGACTGACATCCACTCAACCAGCGTTACATCTTTATTCAGTCACATTTATGACCCTCCACTAAGAGGCAAGAGGTCGGTGATAAAAAGTGTGTGTTAATTTGTATGAAGCATTAGCACCACTGGATGACTCAGAAAATAATCACTGAGTATACGTCTACAAGTGATTCACTTTGATCCAATTAAAGATGAACACTACAGCTGACTGGCAGCAGCACAAAGAGAGCTAAAACTCAGCTCAACAGATAACGGGCTGCATCTTTGTGTGGCAGTAGGTGAGAGTCATTCACAGCACGTACACTGACTGCTAAAAACATTTTTTTAAATTTCAAGATTTGATTAAAAAACTCAATTTCTCAACATCAAATGATCGTAGTTGAACATTCTGGCATAAACGTCTGCAGGCAAACTGGTGCTAACCAAGTTTAAAACGGAACGAAAACAACACGTCAGCATTGGTTGTGTATTATTAATCAATAAAAGTTTCTATTTTATTTCAGACTCTGTGGATCCTTCCATTTGAAAGTAAATGACATTTATAGAGTTTAAAAAGAGTCTCAAACATGTGGAGTTGATTAACGACACTGTTTAAAGGATATAAAAGTTATTTACAAGTTTCATGTTTATCCCAGCTTTACAGTGTTTCTTGCATTTTTTTCCATTAGGATCCTGCTGTTGTGTCTGCTGCTGTGGAAGCAAAGATGCAGCATTTCCTGGTAAGACAGAAACAACAATAATAAAAATCATAAGTTTAAGTTTGAAGTCTTTTCCATGCATTAATCCACTACTTGTTAATAGTAAATGATAGTATGTTTTTGCTACAGGTGGAGCTCCAGCTCAAACAGGAACAGCTTCTCTCCCAGGTTAGATTGTTCTCACGTTAGTGCCTCCTTTTTGTTTTTATACATTTAGACCTTTTGAAGTAAGAATAGAGTACAAGGTAAAGTTTTGTGTACAAATATTTGGAATCAAAGCTGAAGCTAAACCAGGGATTGGGTTACAGCCACACCTGGTGTTGGACATGTGAAACTGCATCATTCCTCACATTTCTGCTGCACAATTTTAACACATTGCCAAACGTGTAGCATTTTGATGGTGACTTTAATATGAAATATTATCAAGTCCAAACAATTTCTATCCATATCAGTTAGGTGGAGCTATTTCTGAAAAATATATATATATATTTATAACATTAAAACAAAAACTGCTTCACTGACTTTCACGTTGCTTTTAGAAACATCTCTTGCACCACTGGGGATTTTATTCTCAGTAGAAGTCCACTAAACTCAAACGTGTCTTTCTTTCAGATGAAGGCGAGACAAGAGCTGGACATGCAGGTTTTGAGAGCCAAGCTGGAGGCAGTGGAGTCTGATATTCAGCGTCATCTGGAGCAGGAGGTTTCTGGGCTGGGCAGACAGATAACAGATTATCAGACAGACAGCCGCTCTGCAGCTGACAGTCTCAGACTCCAAATCCAAACTCTGGAGGCTCAGAACACCAAGGTAACAGTGTTCTTAATACAGTGAGAGGATGGATTCAAGCTTTGTGATGCTTTCTGCACCACGCAGAGAGAAGAGTTTGTTTTGTTAGATGTTTCTTATCTTAGTTTTATTATGACTTCTTTAATCTCGTAGCTGTCTCAGGAGTTTTCTACCATCCAGCTGATGCCTCCTCCACCCCCCTGTCCTGAGCCCAGCATCGCCCCCATTCAGAACCATCTCACCCCAGAGCTCCAGCAGGCCATGGAGAAGTGGCTCGCTGACCGTATCGAGGTACTTTTCTAAGTAATTGATCTGGTCTGTACCGAGTATTAGTTTTCTGTTTAGTTAGATTCTGAGTGTGTTTGTGTCTTTGTGTGTGCTCGTTGTATTTACTTCATGCTCGTTCTGTGAATCAGGAGCAGGACGCCATCAGGTTTGGTGATAAAGGAAGCTGCACAGAGTGCAGACGCCCCATGGCGGACAAAATGGCCGACTTTGCTCTGGAGACTCAAGGTCAGAAATGAGTTAAATGTTGATTATTTCTTCAGGCACAAATTTGTGAAATCTTTAATTATTTTTACACAAAACTATTAGAATGAATTGTGGTTGTTTGATCCATTTGTCCACTGGTTTGTCTTGTTTGTCGTCAACAATTTGAACAAAAATAGGTGTTAAATGTCATCTTGTTGATTTAACGAATGAATTTTTCACAAACTTTTAATAGATTTAAAAAATATTTGATATTATGTGTGTAGGTGCCAGTGTTGTCAGTACCAGGTGTTCAGAGACGTATCGTATTCGCTCAGCATGCGTGACCTTTTTTGGTTTCCCTCTCTGGTATCCATCTGAAAGTCCACGCACCGTTATCCAGGTACGTGTCTCTGCTGTAGATCAGCAGGAATTAGTCACCTCAGCTTCACTAACTGGGCCGGCTCGCTCCCTGCCCTCCCAGGGTTATCCGGTCCTGCTTCCAGGAAAATGCTGGGCATTCCACGGCGTGCAGGGCACTCTCGTCATCTCTCTCTCGCACCCCATCAGGATGAGTCATGTGACCCTGGACCACCTGCCTCGCTACAACTCCCCCACCGGTCGCATCGACTCCGCACCCAGAGACTTTGAAGTCTACGTGAGTTCTCCTGATCTGGTGTTGCATGACAGACTTAAATGTGGTTTTAGATTATTAAAATAAACTTACAAATTAGGTTTTTGCATTTTAGAATAATCAAATGTTATCGTTACACAGATATTTAATTTGAAATGACTTTGCATGAGCTTTAAATGTGCTTCAAATTTAAGTTATTTTATTAAAAGGGTCATTTTTAGGTATTCTTTGTAAGAGGGAATGCAATAAAAATAATTAAAATCCTAGTATTCTCTGAACAATATGTTGTGCATCACTCTCAGCTACCATAACCCCAACCTTTAGCTCAGTTTCTGTAAAACTGACCGTCTCCATTTATGTTTTCTAAGGTCAGTTAGCTGTAGTGACCATCTTGAATTGGATTGACTCCAAATGTTAATCAGTTATAGATATAATAATTACTTGCTAAGAGTTGCATTCAGATTTGTTCTGTAGTTTTGAGCTATTTTGCTTATGAAATCACAACACTGTTGTTTATCTCAGGGCATGAAAAATGACACAGAAGAAGGAACGCTGCTCGGGACGTTCACCTACGATGAAAACGGAGAATCTGCTCAGACGTTTCAGCTGCCTGTGAGTTTACGACAGTGTTTTTTTTTTTCTCTGTATAAAAAGTGTGATGTTGCTTTTAAGTCTTCTCATTTCTCTCCTTGCCTTCCTCTGTTTTTTCTCTGCTCCTGCTCTTTCACTCCTCCCTTACAGAAGCCGAGCGAGGTGGTTTATCGGTTTGTGGAGCTGCGGGTTCTCAGTAACTGGGGCCACGTTGAATATACGTGTCTTTACCGCTTCCGTGTTCATGGGAAGATCGCCTCAACATAAGCGTACAAACAAACACGATTCAAAAACATGAAACTTTCTGATCAGGACAGTGACTAATGTCCGTCCTGTGACGCAGCTGGACGGCCTACGACAGGTTTTGGTGCGTTTGCCGATCACATACAGCGATGTTAAAATGACAAATAAAAAAGCTTTTTGTGCGGCGCACATTTAGCTTTTAATGATTGCAGAAAAAACTGCCTAAGTGTTCATTTAAAAACCAAAATGTCTTCCTAATAAAACCATTTGAAGGGTGAAGTTCAGGTAACTTTGTGCTTTCAATCATGTGCGTGCCACTTAAAATTTTTAAATATTGAGCTATTTTCTTAATTATTGTATTTATTGGGATGTGTTTTGCTTGTAAAATCCCACATGAGCTCTGCCTTCTCAGTGGTACTTACAGTACGAGTTGCTTCTCCATTTCAACAAAATAAAGCTTCAGGGATTTAAAACAGCTGATTGCTTGAGTTTATTTCTAGACTTCTATTATTTATCTCACTTTATAAATAATAAAGTGACATAAATGAGGTTGTAAAAGGAAAATAGCGATGTTATTAACATCCATCTGTGGACCCTAAACAAGGCCAGTATCTCACTGGGATGACGCAAAACAGAGAAGATCTTTACAAATTCAGTTGGAATGACATAAAATTGGTTATTTGTGATGAATGTTGAAGACATTTGTGTAAAATTCATGCAAATGGTTTTTTGCAATTTAGTCACAGTGTCTTAATTTCTTCAGTTCATCCCATTTCTGTTTTATTGTTTTCTGCACTTGGAGGGTCAGTTCTTTTTTGTTTCCGGTCAGTAACGTAGATTTCCTCAGTCGTCAACACCTCCCAAAGTTGTCTTATGTTTTTTCCCACTTTGAGTCATGAAAACTACATTAAATGGTTTCCAGATGCCCGCAATGACTCCAACTTGTTCAGTCGATTTGTTGCACAATTTAAAATTTTAAAATTCAAGCGAGGCACTGGGACTCCTGTGAAACCATTTCAAACATTTTGAGACGTTTTTAAAACTCCTTCACTATTGTAATGTGTCTCAGCCCAGTGAGATACCGACTTTAATAAAAGTCTAGTTTGTTTAAAATGATCATCTAGACTGGTTGAAACTAATGTAACTCTTTGTATAAAATAAATGTCCTGATTCTTGCTTTTTGTTGATGATGATGATGATGATGATGTACCTCCTGAATGAAACGTAGAAACTACAGACGACAGCAGGGAATGATTTTGATTCAGTATTGTTTATTGTTTTGATTAAATATTCCTTTGACAGGTAATATATGCAGCTTTGTAGATAGAGAACATAAGAAGAGAACAAAATCTAACAAGTTAGATTTCTGGTACTTGAATACTTGAAAAGCTTTGTCGCTAACCTCTTTAAAAGACGCCACGCTGAACGCTTGAAAGACTTTCTTATAAAGGAATGCTCAATTTCATATGAGATGATCAACCAGGAAGAAACAAGTTTTTTTTTTCTTTTTTGCAAAACAAAAACATAAATTAAGTTCATGTTGTGTTTGTTTATGAGGATAAGCTTGGCAAAAAGTTTTTTTTTTAACTGTTTAAAAATTAAAAGCGCTGCCAAGTATTTATTAGTTTTGTTGTTATTTTGCAGACAACAGATCAGAAGATGTATTGTTTTGACCCTGAGATGCACTAGAGAGGACTGCAGGTATTTTGTTTTTGTTAAGCGGTTCAGATCAGGATCAAAGTTGACTGAAATCTTATATGCAGATCGTTATTTAATTGTTTAAGGAATTTTCTAGCTTTAATAATATTAGCAACAATGAGTAAATGCAAATTTTAAGAATCAGTGAACATTTGTTTTAGTAGCTGTGCAGGAAAACCTTTTTTTTACTAACAAGCTGCTGTAGTAAAATCATTTTGTTTGCTTCCTGTAACTTTTTTAATGTACTGAGCAGCTTTCTTGTCCATGTCCACAACTTTTTGCAATAACATGTTTAGATCTGCAATGCTGGTTTTATGTTGAATAAAAAATGTCAGCATGTTCCATCTGCTCGTTTGTTTCTGTGCGTGTTCGATTTCCTTGTAGAATTCGTTTTGAACTCTTATCCATGTGAGCAACTTAAATAGTTCTTCACTTCATCACCCATGAACTCATCATCTGTTATTTAAGTTGAGGTGAAACGCTGCATTTACTTTGAATTAAAACTAGTCGCTGATGAGGTCAACTGGTGTTGGAATCGACTCAAATAAAAACATTGCAGCAGTTTGTTGTTTGCTGAAATTTATGCTTCTTATTTTCTAATATTTTACATGAAGTGCTTTGAAATGTTGTAGGGCCTGTTGATCTAAATCAATGTTTGCTTCTTTTTAAACCAAATCCATCGCTCGAGTCTGAAAGTACGAGACAAAGTCATTAAAGTCATTTTTAAGTCGTTTCATTAATAAAACAACAGCATCTATTGACACCATTCAGACATTTTTATATCACAACTGGAATTTTATTCATAAAACTGAAGTTTGAGAACATAAGTCACCCAATAAATTTAAAATGTGACTGTCCAACAATAGTAGAACTTCAGTGATAAATCCTTATTCCCAAAATATTAAATCCAAATAATTCTTCCATAAGGAACAACATTTGTAAAACCATGTGCAATGCACACTGTGACGAAAAACAAACATTTGAATGGATATCATTTGATATGCATCCTATAGGGAAGAAAATTGTGAATAAAAAAATTAATTGAACTGTGTTGAAAAAAAATTGTGAATGGATATGAAAATATTTTATTTAATATTTGGCATGCAGACTTTGAGGAAGAAAAATATTTTAGCAGCAAAGAGTTTTATGACCCAACCCATCAGTGTCAGGGCTCTTCTTTTAGTCTTACTTGTGCTTCTAACAATAAAGATACATAAAATGTAGTTGAAAAAACTTAGATTTTAATAGTTTTGTTTAAAATAATACATAGCCATGTGCAAATGATGGAATACATTATTTCATTTGAAAATATGAAAATTCTGCTACTGTTTTATTCTCAAAAAATGGATGCTTACCTGGCAGTGGTGGGTATTTTAGAAAACTACTTCTCTGGATGTTGATTTTTACCAGCCTTTGAAGCACAAAGTTTCTCTGTTGACCTGTAAAAAAATTAGTATCATAAACAGCATCTGAAATTGCACACTATATTAATTCAAGTAAACATCATTGGTGTCCACTGATGAAAGATGGAAAGAGGAATATTTACATGAGACTGAAAGATGTTTCAGAGATCCTTGACTCACCTTATGTTTTGACATAACTGCTAATGGAACTGATATGCCATATTTAGGGTGACCAAGCAGAAAAACTAATCATTCCAACCTTAGTTAAAAGGCTTAAGTTTCAATGTTATCAAGCACATCCTACAAAGACTGAAAAGATCAAGTATGACGTGATGAGGTAAGCCTTGCCTGGTCTCAAAAGGAAGAAGGTAAGGGCGTTTATCCAGGCTGTTAGTACAGAACAAGGTGCTGATGAATATGCAGTAAAAACAGAGTAGCCATGTGTACTGTCATATCTGCCTTTCATAACTAACATTGGAATAATGAGTTCTTCTGCTTGCAAACAGTAAGATCTTGCAGCAGATTTCACATTTGTCTTGCTTGCATCACCTGTTTACAGTTAAGAGTTGCATCAGTGAGAAGAACATTCAGCTCTGCTACTGTAGGTAAAAATACCCAAAGGACCTATTTTTACATCCTAACATGGTCCATAGAAAAGAACTACATGAGCACCCCAGACTAGAGAAATCAGATAATACAATGCTACAACAGGGAATAACAACCATGCATAACTGCAGTGTTAATGATTATTTACATACACAATGGAGTCTTAGCATGAGTACTACTCTCACACAACTTGCATACAAGTCATTACTTTTTGCCCCAGAAGCTTTATTTCTACACAAACTGAGCTCCATAAACATCCATCCCAACCTAAACACGCCCATCGTGCATCTTCAAACCATCCAATCGATGAAGGCGTTCAAGTTGCTCGAGTTCTCGTTATCGACCAATTACAGCTCAGATATGGTACAGTGAACAGAAAACGTCCTAATTAATCAAAGAACTGGCTCAGTCCAAAAGTACACATTGGCTTTTGTGGAGTGCAGTGATACGGAGCTGAGCAGACAGACAGAGAAGACAGCGACTTCGATAAGGTAAGTTGGTGTTTTTGTATGGAATACAACCCTTAGGACAAACTTTAAAACATCACTTTTATCCCTTAAAACTAAAAATGAAACAAATGTTTGCTTAATTTTCTTCTTTTATAGTGTCCTTGTTTCTCCTGCCAACAACACAACCTACAATGTTTAACACCTCTTTCAGTTCAGACTTTAACCGTACCAACTCCACCAGCCTCAGCGGTTCCCGCGGTCCTTTACTGTGGTACCTCTACCCAGAATGTGCATCGGCCCCTTATTGCTTTGCTTTCTACTACGGAGCCAAAGTCTTCAACTTGTTTCTTGGAACCCCTTGCAATGTCCTGGTCATCTGGCAGATTGCTACCAAGAAAACCAACACTTCCACATCTGATATCTTCTTCTTCAACCTGGCTTTAATAGACGCTTTCTTCTGCTTGATGACGCCGATAGATCTGCTCAACAGGATGGTGTACAGCAACAATTACATCTGGTACATTCAGAGATTAGCTTACGGGCTCAAAGACTTATCACCACTCTTTCTTGTGAGTACTTTTATTTTCATGCATATCAACAAACCCAATCAGTGCATCTTTAAAAATGTTTTTTTTTTGTTTTTGTTTTTCAGAGTTATGTTTATTCTTCCTTGTTTGCTGAAAAAATGTTATAGATCCACTTTTAGGAGTTCAAAATTACTGTGATGAGAGTTTTATTATTTGAATTTTGAGGACAAATGTGTACTTTCTGTATGTTTGAGGGGGTTTATAGCACCTAAATCATGCAATAAAACCACAAGATTTATATTTTTAATTAAGAAATTCATCGCTAAAAGAAAATTAAAACCAGTTAACACGTTTCTTAAGATATCACCAATTTTTGCCAATGCTTCAACTTTTTTAGTAGACACTTTAAAGATGTAATAACACATTCCATTATTTCTGTCTATAACCTTAGGTGTGCATCTGCCTGGATCGCTACATGGCCGTCGTCCATCCTGTGCTTTACTCGGGTTATCAGGACAAAAATGCTCGAATTGGCGTATGTGTAGTGGTCTGGATTCTCATGCTGCCATACAGCATCACAAAGTCTATCTTAGGAATTTTGAGTGTGACCAACATCTTCGCCGGAGTCATCCTCTTTGCATTTGCAGTTATGGTTTTCTGCAACATCTCCGTTGTCTGGGTCCTCCGTCGTTCTGTGGCAGGAAAGGAGGTGATGCACCCAGTGAAGAAGAAAGCCTTTAAGATGGTGATGAAAAACCTGGCCATCATTGTGGTCAACTACCTGCCACCAGTGGTCCTCATGCCCTTCTTGTCATATTTCACCGTTGTTGATTACCTGTGTTTTATCAGCATCAGTGTGTTTGGCGTCATGGACCTGAGCTGCAGCATCGAGCCGCTTCTCTACATCACAAAGATGGAGAAAGTAGACGCCATTTGCTGCAGGCAGAGCCTCCCCGAAAACCCACCTGATGCTAATGGTTAATCAGAACTTCAACTGGTAGATTTAGAACACGCAAATAATATTCAATGGATTTCCCATTGAAACATAAAGGATATTTGACTAATTTTTTAGGAAAGCTGCACATTTACTAAGAACAATGAACTAAAATATTAATAGGTGCTTTACAAACAGCATGAACCCCTACAGCTACAACAGGCCAGCGAGTAAAAGCTACCTGAATAAACGTAAACTAAGGTGTGAGTGGGTAAATGTGACTTTCAGTGTAAAAAAAAAAGACTAGAAAAGCACTTTATGCACTCCAGTTACAATTTATTTCACACAGTAAATGTCAAAATAAAGAGACAAATAAGAAAAGTTTTGCTAAAGCTAACTAGCGGAGGAGTAGAAATGTATTCCTGGAAGCTAGTAATACTCGGCTAATAAACTTTAGCAAGATTTTACCCATTTTACTATTCATAAGCTTTATTTGAAAGCAAATATGAGATGTTGAGGAAAAAAGGATTAGATATGAACATTACAGTGCCTCTACTGGACTGTCCGTTAGCATGCTAAACTGTAGATCCTAACTGTAGAGTGTTGTCTCTCAGAGGCTTGTTTTGAAGATCAAGGCTACACTATTTTCATTTGTCCTTACAATTTAGATAAAGTCACATCTGATACCTGCTGTGACCAGACACAGGTTCACGTATCCAACAAGTAAACCTTTCATCAGTTAGTCAGTGACACTGTTGGTTTAAATAGTCATTAGGAACAAGACAAGCCATTACTTTGGGTTTATTTGGGTTTTTTCTCCACCTCTGGCAAACTCATTACCATGTATGCTTTTTAAATTGAATTAATAGCCTAGAGCATTGTCTAATTTACAATGTACTTAATAGACACTTAGCTAGTTATTAATTCAGCTTCATAACCATCAACTCACAGTGGGACCAATTAGGCATGATGTAAAACGAGGGCTTGTAGATAATGCAAGATGGCAAATTAAATAAAGTCATTTTAAAACAAGTATATTTTAATTCAAATTATTCTATTGTTTTACAAAAAAATGTATTAATCCATTAACATTAACAGTTGGATAACTCCAGATGAAACAGCTGGTAGCCTCTACAATCCTCTGGATTAATTTACAATAATAAGATTAAATTGAACATGTTTGACATTTAAAATGATCTTTATCTTAATTTCTGCTATTTTCCACTACATATTATACAAAACTTGGTTGCAACATCTTTGGAATTAATGTTTTGTTAAAAAACACTCAATAAATCAAGTTCAAGATACGTACAATAATTTCCAAACACTACACAGTTTATTAACACACTTATTTAAAATATACATACTCTAAACTAGGAAAATTATGGGGCACATCAATGACTGAGTAAAATACCTAAAAATACTCTTTACCTCAGCAGGAATTAGACAGATTCAAACAGAGTTAGAGTTCAGTAAACCTAGCGTGGATCTTCGTCAGACTTTCTGAACTAGCCTCAGGTCCATCCTCTGATGTGACATAACCGGGGTAAGTGGGGTGAAACTGAGGGGATGGGGGTCTAGTGATGTCATTTTCTGCCCCTGATGATGAAGGCAGAGCCAGTGGTATTAGTTTGGCGTGAGCATAATCTATTTCAAAACCTTCAAAAATAAGCCCCACCCCCCAGGCGCTCAACCCCTCCTCGAGGAGCCGTGACACCTTCATGGTAGCCAGCACCAGGGCCTCAAAATCGGCCTTTTCCAGTCTGAATATGTCAGAGGTTAAAGGTCGGCGTGGCACTAACACAGTGAAGCCTGGGGAGTTTGGGAAAGGGGTGAGAAAGGCCACATGATTTTCATCCTCCCACACCCGCCACTGCTGCTCCTCACCTCGAACGATACGAGAGAAAAGACCAGGGTGAGCCGGATCGTCCCCGAGGAAAGACAGATCGGGTGGGGCGTTGGGGACTGGGAGCTTGGCTCTAATTTTGGTCTGGATATCAGTCAGGCTGGAGTCGCTCCATCGAGGGGCAGTTTTAGAGGTGCAGTACCCTGGATCGTGGGCGTGGTGCTCCTCATCTCCAGCAAGGTGAGGGCGCCACTCTGCATCCAAACCGTGAAGGGGGAGGATCCGGATCTATTGGAGCCACAGAAAAAACACATTCCAGGTTGCAGTTTTTAATATAAATAGATTTTAATCATCAGATTTTTTTAAATTTAAGGGTTATTTTTACTGTACCTGAGCAGGTCTGTCTCTGTGGGGTCTGCTAACCAGAGCGCACCTCCGAGCTCCGAGCCGATCACACAGCAGCTCAGCTACAGCTCTCGCCCCCAGTAGCCAGGACAAGTACTCAGACTCATTCAGGTGGAAGATGCTGCTTCCTGGACAGCCAGGAGTACCGCTCTCCAGGATTACAGAACCTGGGGTCCAGGGCCGGGGGTTCAGATAGGCCACCAGCCCCTCTGACTTCCAGATGACATGGCGTTTAAAAGCAGAGGACATGCTGTGGAGCCAGAAGGGAGAGGAAAATGGAGATTTATTTATTCAAATGTAAAATTACAAAACAGTTAACCAACTGTTTACTGTTTATTGTGCAATTAAGCAATAGCTTTAAATATTAAGACAATAATCAAGTAAGAGTTCAGGTTTTATGCTCAGCTTTGCAACTTTGAGATATCCTACACAAACTCAGCCAATTTATTAGGTATGCCTTTTGAATGCTAACGCAAATTGCTGATCAGCCAATCACATGGCAACAACTTAATGCATTTGGGCAACTAGACACGGTGAAGACGGTTTACTGAAGTTCAAACGGAGCATTAAAAAGGGGGAAGAAAGGAGATTTAAGTGACTGTCTGATAAAGACATGGTTGTTGGTTCCAGATGTGCTGGTCTGAGTGCTTCAGAAACTGCTGATCTGCTGGGATTTTCACCCACAACCATCCCTAGGGTTTAAAGAGGATGACACCCAGTGAGCAACAGTTGTGTGGATGAAGGTGTCTTGTTGGTGTCAGAGTTTAAAGGAGAGTACACAGACTGGTTCTAGGTCACAGAAAGGCAACAGTAGCTCAAACAGCCACAGGTTCCAACCCAGGTCTACAGAACACCATCTCTGAACCTTGAAGCAGATGAACTACAGCAGCAGAAGACCACACCAGGTGTCTCTCCTGTCAGCTAAGAACAGGAAACCGAGGCTACAGTTCACACAGGATCACCAGAACATGTACTTCATATTCTGAGTAAATATAAAGGGTCAGCTAAAACAGGAGAAATCTGTAAGAGGATAAATACTTTTTACAGCACTGTATTTATTTGATTTACTTACTGTGAGGGGAAATAAACAAATACGCTGCCATGTTTCAGGGAATATTTAGACATTTTGGTGTGAGTGACTTTACAGTCATTTGACCTCGCGCACTCCCACTCACATTACATCATCTGCACATGGGACTGGAGGAAGGCTTAAATCAACACCCATGTACTCACAAAGAACATATTTAATTGTTTTACCTCTAAAGTAATCAGCTGCATTATCCTGGGTAAATTATGTGTTTGTTTTAATCTTAAGTGGAGCAGAACCCTCTCTGGGCTGCGTCACTAAAGCAACTCGATGAAAACTGGACTAAACACCGGTGACAAATATAATATAAAATACGAATATTTATAAAATATACACATAAAGCTTTTAATGAATGAGCAAAGCTGAAAGTCTGGTCATAAGAAGCCTGTTCCTGTCAGAAGATCGAGAAAACTTCTTACAATTTTTAAATCTACATACCTCCGAAAGATAAATGAAAACAGCATAAATCTGTCGTGAATATTCTAAAACCGACCTGTCCTCTTCTACTTCAGTCCGATGAACCGTCGAATAATAAAAATAAATGGCGATAAAGGATGCGGCTGCTGAAGCTTTCAGCAACATGAATCAAACAAAACGAAACTCACGTCTCTTCTTCGGTCTCGGTGCAGCTTCCCTTTCTATGGGCAAACCGTCGAAAAGGCACATTACCGCCATCTACAGGACAAAGTTATATACGTTTTTGTCATTTGTTGATACTTTATGAAGAAATAATTAATTTAAATTACAAATAATGTTTATATAAATTCAGATTAATGTGTCCACAAATCATTTGAGTTTTATCTGGTTCAAAAAAAAAAAAAAATCTCAATACCCCAAATTAATGACACTGACAAGGGATTTATACATTATCTATAATTATGTTGATAATACAGCTATGAAATTTAATCATCCATCCATTTTCTGTAGCCGCTTATTCCTCCACAGAGGGTCGCGGGGCAGCTGGTGCCTATCTCCAGCGGTCAAGGGGCGAGAGGCGGGGGACACCCTGGACGGGTCGCCAGTCCATCGCAGGGCCACACAGAGACAAACGAGACAAACAACCACACACCCACTCACACCTAAGGACAATTTACCAGCCCAATTAGCCTGACAGTCATGTCTTTGGACTGTGGGAGGAAACCGGAGTACCCGGAGGAAACCCACGCATGCACGGGGAGAACATGCAAACTCCACGCAGAGAGGCCGCAGAGCCGGGACGCGAACCCACGACCTCCTTGCTGCGAGGCAACAGTGCTAACCAGCTGCGCCACCATGCAGCCGAAATTTAATCATTTTGAATAAATAATACATGAAAGCAACTTCTAACACAATGTATTTTAGTGTTCAAGTTTTTTTTAATTACTTCAAAAATAATTTACAAATAATAAATAAATAAAATTGTGTTCTGGATAAAAATAATTTATTTAGCAACCCTTCCGCAATCATAATGAAAAAGCTTCACTTATAAAATGTGAGAATTATATTATGTGCAACGTTTTAATGAATTTTTAAAATTTGCTCAGAGACATTAGAGGGGACCTTCTGTCAAAAATGCTAATGAGCTGTCAAAATAAGCCCCGCCCCACGTGTCAAAACCCCGCCCATGTCAAAANCGGAAATACGTAGCCGGAAATACGTCACCAGAAGCGGATGTTTGAACTCGGAAGGCAAGATCACGTGATGGGGCTAGCAGCTAATGGTGAAGCTAACAGGTATCTGCCCATCTACTGCTCCTGATGGTGGATGTCATGTACTGCAAGCTAAATTGAAAAGCTAGCGAGTTACCAACGCTGAAACTAGCTTAAAGGTTTTTGCTATTAGACAGGGCATGCATTTCTAGCCTTAGTAATAATAATAATATAATCACAGTAAAATCTCTGTGCAGGACACATACAGGCGACAACATGTCAGAACATGCCCTGACATGAAATCCCTAGCCTGGCTGACCTGGGCACACCCCCCAACATGTAACAGGACACAGAGGCAACAACATGTCCAAATAAGGCCTAACATGAAGCCCCTCGTACATACCCTGACAATGAACCCCCCAAACATGCCCAGACATGATCCCCTCACCTAGTTGGCCCCTGCTTCCTATTGGATGGCTCAGCAAATTTGAATACACCGCCCCCATCCTTCTACTCTTATATAAGGCAGGGGAGAAATCAGTCGCCATTCCCACTTTTATCGCGAGGCCAGGCTGCATCAGGATCCACTGAAGACGCTCTAATTCTCTGACGCCGGGAACAAAGCTGCAGTATTCTGACTGGAACTGAAGAAACCTTTCATTGCAAAGGGGTACTGGTGAGTAAAATTTTTCTTATTTCACATGAGGGTAGGGTAGGGTGTAAACGCATCGTGATTGCAACTTTTCTATCTTCATTTCAGATCCGTCCGGCTGCCTTCAGGAAACTCTCCTTGGCCTCTCGGTCAGGTCAAATAACTGTGCGTGTACTGACTATCTCCTTGGATGACAACCTGGTATGATACTTTCTAACATATTGTAGAATTATAGATAGTCATTGGAATATGAGTGTTTCATACTCATTTGGTGCATTTCTATATCCTAGAGAACCTCTGGGCTTCAGTATTCTGACTGGAATTGAAGAAGAAACCTTTCATTGCAAAGGGGTACTGGTGAGTAAAATTGTTCTTATTTCACACGAGGGAGTAGAATTATGAGAGTTATTGGAATATGAGTGTTTCATACTCATTTGGTGCATTTCTATATCCTAGAGAACTTCAGGTGAGCTGTGATGCAAAGCGTGGGAGTGAACATATGAGAGAGGTCAACCCACTGGACATCGCCTCCACGGAGCAGCACCAGCACATGATCCACAAGTCGGCTTCAGTAGGATCTCTGTTACCAATGACTGATTAATCATGTCTCAATGTAAGACCGCTCTTGAAACTCTTCGTGAAGCTGTAGCTTGTCTGGCTGGCTTAGTTACATCTCAGTCTTTGGTTCAGCAGTCAGGTTCAGCAAGTGAAACTGCAGAGCAGCTTACACCAGTTAGGACCCCTGAAAATGTGATTCTTCAGCAGATTGATGACGCTTTAACACTGTTAAATGAGCTGTCCTCAACACCCATTCATTTGCAAACGACCCCACCAGTCAGGCAGCAGAGAGAAGTGTCAGAAGAACCTCCAGAATCTGTATTGCACCCACAAAATCATGCTAATCAAATACCCAGTCACCCCTTACATCAGCAGGTGGATCCATCAGAAATAGATAGTGATAATCTATCTCAACATGTGCCGGATGCACTTTCAGAGCCATTGTCCATACACCAGAATGAGCCCACTTGTGCTTCCCTTCAGACCGGGGGTCAAAATGTACCATTAGAGCAGCCTAGTACCAGTCGTGACAGCCAACCCCGTATCATAGAGCGGACTAATTTTAATAATCATGAAATAAGACAAACATTAGTCTTACCCCAAAACCCCCGCCCCAGCTTGGCAGATTTCCATACAGATGTAATGAACACACTCAGAGGGTTGTCTGATAGAGTCTCTGCCATGGTTGACAGGAATGATATTGTTCAGATAGAGCTGAATGTCCCTGGTAGCGCCAATCAACACCATGTGACATTTAGAGTTGACGATGAGGGTGGAAATATCATACGGGAGTTTGAAACATTTTTAGATAACCTGGTACAGTCCAATGCTGAAATAGCTTCTACAGAGCATTTAGAATTCATTGTTCAGACAATTCAAGATCCTCGTGGTGGTGGTAGAAAGCGCAAAGCTGAAAAGACTTTGGATTGTGAGCTGATACGAAAGAAAAGACAGCATCTCTATATTATAGGGGATAGAGATGATCAGCTATGCTTTGCGATCAGTTTGGCGTGTGTCACAGATCTTGAAGTCACCTACAACGAGGCTCAGCTACGGGGTGCGGATCTGCAGCGTCGTGTTGGTTTGTCAGAACACACTGCTGTGACATTCTCAGATATACATAAATTTGAGGAAATCTTACAGCGCAAAATCGTTGTTTTTCACAGATCCGAAGGAGACAGGGTTCTTTCAAAATTTGAAACTGATTTTTCAGACCGAAGCAGGACGGTCTTTCTCCTGCTCTTTCAGCAACATTATTATGGGATAAAAAATCTCAAGGGTTTCTTCGGGTCTGATTACATTTGCGACTTCTGTTTTTCTCCCATTAAGCATAGATATTCACATTATTGTGAAGGGTCGTGTGCAGTGTGCACGGACCCAACATGCAGGCAGGGGGCTCCAGCACCACTTAGGTGCAATGATTGTAACAGAGTCTGTCACAATCAGTCTTGTTTCGACAGACATAAAGTGGTTGAGAAGAAACCCAAGGCGAAGGTGCAGAGCAGTATTTGTGACCGTGTTAAGAAATGTAGCAAGTGTGAACAAAATTACACTCGGAGCTTAACCGCAGGGAACCCCCTCGTCTGTTGGGGTGTGAAATGCAAGATTTGCGGGGTTAAGTTCCCTGATAACTCGGCATGTGGAGAACATAAATGCTACATTCCAACCTGTGATGTTGATGAGAAATTAGATGAGAACATAATCTATTATGATGTTGAAACCTATGTAGCCGGTGAAGACAAGCATATTCCTTTTCTGATATGTTTTAAAACTTGCACAGGATGCGAATGGTCAGCTTATGGTCCAAACTGCATGCACGATTTCATTCTTGAAATCAGGAGACCTGCTTTTAAGAACTCCACATTGGTAGCGCACAACGCGAGAGGATTTGATTCTTATCTTGTCTTGAATGCTATGGCCGAGTTAGGAGTAAAACCACAGATCATTATGCAGGGTTGTAAAATTCTCTGTTTCAGTGACCCAGATTACAATCTCAGGTTCATTGACAGTCTTTCCTTCCTTGGCATGAAGCTCAGCAAAATGCCTACAGCGCTGGGATTTGAAGATCACGCGAAAGGTTACTTCCCTCATAAATTCTCGGCTTTAAAAAATTTTGNCCATCCATCCATCCATCCATTTTCTGTAGCCGCTTATTCCTCCACAGAGGGTCGCGGGGCAGCTGGTGCCTATCTCCAGCGGTCAAGGGGCGAGAGGCGGGGGACACCCTGGACGGGTCGCCAGTCCATCGCAGGGCCACACAGAGACAAACGAGACAAACAACCACACACCCACTCACACCTAAGGACAATTTACCAGCCCAATTAGCCTGACAGTCATGTCTTTGGACTGTGGGAGGAAACCGGAGTACCCGGAGGAAACCCACGCATGCACGGGGAGAACATGCAAACTCCACGCAGAGAGGCCGCAGAGCCGGGACGCGAACCCACGACCTCCTTGCTGCGAGGCAACAGTGCTAACCAGCTGCGCCACCATGCAGCCGAAATTTAATCATTTTGAATAAATAATACATGAAAGCAACTTCTAACACAATGTATTTTAGTGTTCAAGTTTTTTTTAATTACTTCAAAAATAATTTACAAATAATAAATAAATAAAATTGTGTTCTGGATAAAAATAATTTATTTAGCAACCCTTCCGCAATCATAATGAAAAAGCTTCACTTATAAAATGTGAGAATTATATTATGTGCAACGTTTTAATGAATTTTTAAAATTTGCTCAGAGACATTAGAGGGGACCTTCTGTCAAAAATGCTAATGAGCTGTCAAAATAAGCCCCGCCCCACGTGTCAAAACCCCGCCCATGTCAAAATAAGCACCGCCCCCACGTGTCGAAACCCCGCCCCCTGTCAAAATAAGCCC
>SSNR01000101.1:1927599-1948977 GCA_006937965.1 Callopanchax toddi | reverse complement strand
GTGTATAAGAGACAGGACCAATAGAGTCACCTTTCTTTGCAAGGACACTCCAAAGCCTGCCATCCATGGATTCTGTCAGTGTTTTGATCCGTTCACCATCAACATTGCGTGCAGCAGCAACCACAGCCTCCCAGACACTGTTCAGAGAGGTGTACTGGTTTCCCTCTTTGTAAATCTCACATTTGATGATGGACCACAGGTTCTCAATGGGGTTCAGATCAGGTGAACAAGGAGGCCATGTCATTAGTTTTCCTTCTTTTATACCCTTTCTCTCCAGCCACGCTGTGGAGTACTTGGACGCGTGTGATGGAGCATTGTCCTGCATGAAAATCATGTTTTTCTTGAAGGATGCAGACTTCTTCCTGTACCACTGCTTGAAGAAGGTGTCTTCCAGAAACTGGCAGTAGGACTGGGAGTTGAGCTCGACTCCATCCTCAACCCGAAAAGGCCCCACAAGCTCATCTTTGATGATACCAGCCCAAACCAGTACTCCACCTCCACCTTGCTGGCGTCTGAGTGGGACTGGAGCTCTCTGCCCTTTACCAATCAGCCACGGGCCCATCCATCTGGACCATCAAGACTCACTCTCATTTCATCAGTCCATAAAACCTTGGAAAACTCAGTCTGGAGATATTTCTTGGCCCAGTCCTGACGTTTCAGCTTGTGTGTCTTGTTCAGTGGTGGTCGTCTTTCAGCCTTTCTTACCTTGGCCATGTCTCTGAGTATTGCACACCTTGTGCTTTTGGGCACTCCAGTGATGTTGCAGCTCTGAAATATGGCCAAACTGGTGGCAAGTGGCATCTTGGCAGCTGCACGCTGGACTCTTCTCAGTTCAGGGGCAGTTATTTTGCACCTTGGTTTTTCCACACGCTTCTTGCGACCCTGTCGACTATTTTGAATGAAACGCTTGATTGTTCGATGATCACGCTTCAGAAGCTTTGCTATTTTAAGTGTACTGCATCCCTCTGCAGATATCTACTAGTTTTGACTTTTCTGAGCCGGTCAAGTCCTTCTGTTGACCCATTTTGCCAAAGGAAAAGAAGTTGCCTAATAATTATGCACACCTGATATAGGGTGTTGATGTCATTAGACCACACCCCTTCTCATTACAGAGATGCACATCACCTGATATGCTTCATTGGTAGTAGGCTTTGAGCCTATACAGCTTGGAGTAAGACAACATGCATAAAGAGGATGATGTGGTCAAAATACTCATTTGACTAATAATTCTGCACTGCCTGTATAATGAATTTTTGAGCAGAACAAAATATTTTTTGCTCGTTTCTTTTAAGGAATATTCTAACTTTTGTGGCCCTGGAGGACTTGACACTTGGTGATTTTGGCCTCATGATGAAAAGTTTGGACCCCCCTGGTCTAAACAAATGATGAACAAAGCAAGAAAACCTGACAGCAGTACACATACAGAGGAATGTTCAGATGGAGAGGGAGGCTATAATAATAATAATAATAATCTAAGGGGAAGATCCTCAGTGTCAGAACTATGAAAACGTTTTTATCAGTGGAGTGAAATGTTGGAAAGTCTTAGTGTAGAGTTGAAATAAGATGACACAGATATTTGACCCAAACAGTGTTTAGTTTAGACTTGTTTACAGCTCATGTGTTTGTAGTGTATTATGTGAAACACCTGTTGTAATTTATGATGCACCTACCGTATTTAGATACACGTTCTAGAACAATATTAACCTGTAAACATGAGAACAAGACTGTTCCAGTCACATCAGATGATTTAGAGTGATATTCCTCCCATTGTGAACATGAACATGTTTAGCTCTGATGACACTGACTGTTGTTTATGTATCTATTTTTCTTTGTTTTTCTCTTTTAAACTCTCATTATGTTCAAACTAAACTAAACTAAATCACAGGGCCTGATTTTTTCACCAGTGCGACCTGGGATTTTTTTTGCCGCCCCCTTTGAGAAATGAGGTCACGTTTTGACCAAGATGGTTTCCATCTAGAGCCCTGTGCTTGTTTTATTACCTTCTATAAATGTGTCTAATGACCTTGAAGTAGGGCTGCAACACTCTGGATCAATGAAAATCTATTTGTTTTAGAACTGAGATCTTGATTCTCTCAGCATTATTTTCCAGTATAAATATTTATTACTCTTATTAGCTGCACATCAACTTGGTCACAGCTGACTCTGAACATAAAAACAATAAATGTCTCTCTGGTCTTCTCTTACATACACAACCTCTGAATCATTTTAACAATAATAACGATTCTGTCATTTGAAAATGAGATCACATACAAGTCTGAGCTGAGATCACGATTTTTAACGATGAATTGTGCAGCCCTACCTTGAAGTGATCAGAATATTGATTTTATTTACTTTGTTCTAATTTCACTCCATTTACAGAAATACTCGATTCCTTCTCTTTGGTTCTAAATCAGGTTTTTTAAAGTTAAATTAGAACTTTTTACTCTTTTTAAACATTTCCTGAATGTTTACTGGTCAGGGATTTTATTTTTGTAACATTTTCCTACAATACTGAACAAAAGACCTACAGTAGATACAAATCTACAGGAGGTAGGTGGACACCTGAGGGACAGGTGTCCACAATGGAGGGTTTAAAGCGGTTTTTAGAAACATCTAATCACACTCTGGACAGATGTTTGGACATGAGGAGAAATGTTCTCTGTGGTCCTACAGGGCTCAGATGGATCTCTGACATCAGGTCCTTCAGTCCATCAAACGCCTGATGTCCTCAGGTCTTTGTCCAGCAGCTGAACGAGGAGACAAACCTGCTGGAGGACGTTCATGATTTGGCTGTTAGTGACAGCTGAGCTCAGCAGGGTTAACGAGGTGTGACCTCATCAATCTGACC
This sequence comes from Callopanchax toddi, assembly GCA_006937965.1. NCBI lineage: Eukaryota > Metazoa > Chordata > Actinopteri > Cyprinodontiformes > Nothobranchiidae > Callopanchax > Callopanchax toddi. Next base: position 1,946,129 of record SSNR01000101.1, on the reverse strand, counting down.
TCTAAGGATAACTGCTGACACAGAGGTGTTCTGCACTGTGATTGGTTGATGTGATGAGACGTTTCCACACCAGCAGTGTGTGTCTATATTATGACATTGTCAGTATCTGAGCAGTAGTCCCTATTTGTTAGCTGTTGGATAACACCTACAGCTCATCGTGAGCCTGTTTGCTTTACGGTGTTGATGCTGTTCAGAAGCAGTAGCATAGTGATTTAGAGCTTGTTCACTTCAAACAACCTAAACAAACATTCTCATGCTAAACTGTAGAGGTTAGCTAACAGGTTCTGATGGGAGACCCCTCGATCTGACGAGTTTCACATCCGGTTGCAGCTCAGTGACTGAGTGGTCACATGACCTCTGAAGCTAGCGGACACACAGGCAGGACCTCCGACACACACACACTCACAGCATCTCCAGTGCACGTGGCACCGCGCCCTTACACACAGCTCCTTTGACGTGCGCTTCAACACACACACAATCACAGAACATCCGACCCACGCACGCAACCCAGGAGGGGTGCAACGGGTCACTATAGATCTGTGATCCATAGATCTCCCTCTATGGTTCAGGACACGGTTCACGGATCCAGCAGCGCTCGTGCGTTTGTTAAATCCTCCCCGACCCGACAGCGCGCTCTGAATCAGCTGATCAATAATTCCCCTCTGAGAGAGGAGTTCATTTAGTCATCACATATCAAGTTCTCTCTGTCAGAATCAGTCATTTAGTTCACCAGAACATCGAGTTCTGATCCACTCTCTGATGTACGCTCTGACCAGCTGATCCTCCATCTGTCAGCTGATCTCTGCTCTGATGGTAAACCAGACTCATCTATTTCTGTCTAGATAACGTGTTGTTTAGGACTTTTATATACAAGCTAATGAACGTTAATACTGACGGTGTTCAGTCAGGAGCGATCAGAACACCTTGATCGTCATGCCAGTGTTCTACAAAAAAAAAAGAGAGCAAAGTTAGTTGTCTTTTATTTTTCTTTCTGCTGATCTGAAAAATGATCCAATCTTTGACTCAAATCCGTGATCGATCCTATCTGTGAGTCTTTGTCCAGCACTGGTGTGACACACAAAGCCAACAGCAATAGCTTACATCATCAGCACTATGTAGACGTTAACTAACAGGTGGGACTTTTTAGAACAATAGTTCTTTTCAAAACTAGAAAATTAGATGCTCTTTTGTCTGCAATCTGTAGCAGCGTCTCTCCTGATTTTACTATCCATGAGTATTGCTCCAGTCAGAGGACTCCTCCTGTTTCTAGAGGCTCCGCCCACCCACGTGGTCCTGACTGTAGATAAATAACTGACTTTCAGACTATTCTTACTTATTGAGTTTAAAGACATTCTTTTTGACATCCTGCTACATTTTTAGACGTCGTTTTCTAAAGTTTTCATGTGTCAGAACCTAACCTACTTACTTCCTGTCTGTGTCTCTCTCTCTCTGTCTCTTTGTCGTCTGTCAGTCTGGCGATTCATCCGGATAAGGTTCAGGTGGCGACAGGTCAGGTGGGTAAAGACCCATATATTTGTATCTGGGACACCTACGCCATGCAGACTGTCTCCATCCTGAGGGACGTCCACAGCCACGGAGTTGCCTGTCTTGCCTTCGACTCAGACGGTCAGGTAAAACCTCCGTGATGCTGCAGCGTGAGGTTCAATCAGTGTGAACACGTTTAGGATCCTCCACAGGGAAGTCTGTCTGTCCAGAGCCTCACTGTCCTGGTGGGGACAACGGTGTCCACACAGGCCTTATAGTCAGTCACAAAGGCAGCCATGGTACATGTCCTGTATTTCTATAACGCTTCTCTAAGCGCTCTTTCCAGTTTCTCTGCTGGAGCAGCTGGTCTGCAGAGACAGGCCTGGTTCAAGTCTCCAGATATTACCAACAATGCAATGGGGTGCTGTGTTTGTAGCTTAGCAACAACTGAGCGCATGACATCACATGCAGGATCAGCAACATCTGACAATGGAACGTTTACTGTTACCATGACAACACAGGGTTCCACAGCAGCATGTCCTGGATGTTGATAAGTGCTGCTAATCCACCTGCTGCTCTTCAAATCGGACCGTGTTTTTAAATGCACTCAACCCTGGATAGGGCTCCCCCTAGAGGTCATATAAGACATTGCACTTGTAAAAACTAAGAAGTGTTTTTCTTTGTGGGTGAAGCTGTCTATTGAAGGCTCTATTAAAGCTGCACTCTGCAGTTTGGTAAACAAGCTAGGTATCGCTAGCTATTTTACACAAACACGTCTCAGAGCTCTCACCCCTCCCGTCGGGTAAAATCCGTAGGCCAGCCTTCCCGTGGACATGGGACCGCGCATCGCCACGGTAACTGTACAGAGTAAAACTCCAGCCATAGAAACGTTCCCCCAGCTTTTTCCTCTTTCTCCGTCCAAACGTTTTTAGTTTCCTGCTAGCTAAAAGGTGTTTTTCTTTTTCCTAAAATTGAAACGCTAACAGCTGTTTCTGTCCTTCTCTCACTTCCTGGATGTTCTGCTGAAAAATGCTCCCGGGTGGATTAATGGAGGATCCAAGCAGTGAGGAAGTGCATCAGACAGACAGCCGGATTGTCCAATCCTATCGTCAGGTCCAAGCGATAGGATTGGCTGAAGTTTTTAGAGAACTGCGGGACAACCACTTTATTGATTTCTTTCTGTTTTTTTTAATCTCCACAATATATTTATAGCTGTACTATGTGTATGTGTATGTTAGAACGTTGTTAAGAGGCATGAAAAAACTCCAGGTCAGTGTAGTCCAATGTTCAGCAGCTGAACAGATCCTCTGTTACCTGTCCTAGAGGTTGGCCTCAGTCGGTCTGGATGCCAAGAACACAGTGTGCGTTTGGGACTGGAGAAGAGGCAGAGTCCTCGCCATGGCAACGGGACACTCAGACAGAGTATGGGTCTCCATCTGTAAACATTTTCTTGTGTAAATGGTTAAAGTGTTTTAAAGCTTCTGATGCTCTTCACACAGGTCTTTGATATCTGCTGGGACCCGATCCAGTCCAACCGGCTGGTCAGCTGTGGGGTCAAGCACATCAAGGTGAGGCCACGCCTCCTGCGTCAGACAGTCCGGTGGTACCTCATGAGTTACATGTTTGATGACTGAGATTTATAGTTTTACATGTTTCCAGTTGGATACAAACTGTCAAAACGACGTAGAGGACAGCTGTCAGTTTTATTTATGAAGTACTTTTTAACAGCCAGGGCTGCAGTACAGATACTACGATACCTGGAGGGTTAGGACATACAGGACCTGGTTCATTAGATTAACTACAGTCTGAAGACAGGGGGCATGATGGGGGTCTGATCAGATCTACTGTGGAGAGGCAGGAAGTCCTAGAGGTAGGTTGTTCTAGAGGTAGGTTGTTCTATCTAGAGGTAGGTTGTTCTATCTAGATGTAGGTTGTTCTATCTAGAGGTAGGTTGTTCTATCTAGACGTAGGTTGTTCTAGAGGTAGGTTGTTCTATCTAGAGGTAGGTTGTTCTATCTAGAGGTAGGTTGTTCTATCTAGATGTAGGTTGTTCTATCTAGAGGTAGGTTGTTCTATCTAGACGTAGGTTGTTCTAGAGGTAGGTTGTTCTATCTAGAGGTAGGTTGTTCTATCTAGAGGTAGGTTGTTCTATCTAGATGTAGGTTGTTCTATCTAGAGGTAGGTTGTTCTATCTAGACGTAGGTTGTTCTAGAGGTAGGTTGTTCTATCTAGAGGTAGGTTGTTCTATCTAGAGGTAGGTTGTTCTATCTAGATGTAGGTTGTTCTATCTAGAGGTAGGTTGTTCTATCTAGACGTAGGTTGTTCTAGAGGTAGGTTGTTCTATCTAGAGGTAGGTTGTTCTATCTAGAGGTAGGTTGTTCTATCTAGATGTAGGTTGTTCTATCTAGAGGTAGGTTGTTCTATCTAGACGTAGGTTGTTCTAGAGGTAGGTTGTTCTATCTAGAGGTAGGTTGTTCTAGAGGTAGGTTGTTCTAGAGGTAGGTTGTTCTATCTAGACGTAGGTTGTTCTATCTAGAGGTAGGTTGTTCTATCTAGAGGTAGGTTGTTCTAGAGGTAGGTTGTTCTATCTAGACGTAGGTTGTTCTAGAGGTAGGTTGTTCTAGAGGTAGGTTGTTCTATCTAGACGTAGGTTGTTCTAGAGGTAGGTTGTTCTAGAGGTAGGTTGTTCTATCTAGAGGTAGGTTGTTCTAGAGGTAGGTTGTTCTAGAGGTAGGTTGTTCTATCTAGAGGTAGGTTGTTCTAGAGGTAGGTTGTTCTATCTAGAGGTAGGTTGTTCTATCTAGAGGTAGGTTGTTCTATCTAGAGGTAGGTTGTTCTATCTAGAGGTAGGTTGTTCTAGAGGTAGGTTGTTCTATCTAGACGTAGGTTGTTCTAGAGGTAGGTTGTTCTATCTAGACGTAGGTTGTTCTAGAGGTAGGTTGTTCTATCTAGACGTAGGTTGTTCTAGAGGTAGGTTGTTCTATCTAGAGGTAGGTTGTTCTATCTAGAGGTAGGTTGTTCTAGAGGTAGGTTGTTCTAGAGGTAGGTTGTTCTATCTAGACGTAGGTTGTTCTATCTAGAGGTAGGTTGTTCTATCTAGACGTAGGTTGTTCTAGAGGTAGGTTGTTCTATCTAGAGGTAGGTTGTTCTATCTAGACGTAGGTTGTTCTAGAGGTAGGTTGTTCTATCTAGACGTAGGTTGTTCTAGAGGTAGGTTGTTCTATCTAGAGGTAGGTTGTTCTATCTAGAGGTAGGTTGTTCTATCTAGAGGTAGGTTGTTCTAGAGGTAGGTTGTTCTATCTAGACGTAGGTTGTTCTAGAGGTAGGTTGTTCTAGAGGTAGGTTGTTCTATCTAGACGTAGGTTGTTCTAGAGGTAGGTTGTTCTAGAGGTAGGTTGTTCTATCTAGAGGTAGGTTGTTCTAGAGGTAGGTTGTTCTATCTAGAGGTAGGTTGTTCTATCTAGAGGTAGGTTGTTCTAGAGGTAGGTTGTTCTATCTAGAGGTAGGTTGTTCTAGAGGTAGGTTGTTCTAGAGGTAGGTTGTTCTATCTAGAGGTAGGTTGTTCTATAGGTAGGTTGTTCTATCTAGCGTAGGTTGTTCTATCTAGACGTAGGTTGTTCTAGAGGTAGGTTGTTCTATCTAGAGGTAGGTTGTTCTATCTAGAGGTAGGTTGTTCTAGAGGTAGGTTGTTCTATCTAGACGTAGGTTGTTCTAGAGGTAGGTTGTTCTAGAGGTAGGTTGTTCTATCTAGACGTAGGTTGTTCTAGAGGTAGGTTGTTCTATCTAGACGTAGGTTGTTCTAGAGGTAGGTTGTTCTAGAGGTAGGTTGTTCTATCTAGACGTAGGTTGTTCTAGAGGTAGGTTGTTCTAGAGGTAGGTTGTTCTATCTAGAGGTAGGTTGTTCTATCTAGAGGTAGGTTGTTCTAGAGGTAGGTTGTTCTATCTAGATGTAGGTTGTTCTAGAGGTAGGTTGTTCTATCTAGATGTAGGTTGTTCTATCTAGACGTAGGTTGTTCTATCTAGAGGTAGGTTGTTCTAGAGGTAGGTTGTTCTATCTAGACGTAGGTTGTTCTAGAGGTAGGTTGTTCTAGAGGTAGGTTGTTCTATCTAGAGGTAGGTTGTTCTATCTAGAGGTAGGTTGTTCTAGAGGTAGGTTGTTCTAGAGGTTGGTTGTTCTATCTAGAGGTAGGTTGTTCTAGAGGTAGGTTGTTCTATCTAGACGTAGGTTGTTCTAGAGGTAGGTTGTTCTATCTAGACGTAGGTTGTTCTATCTAGACGTAGGTTGTTCTATCTAGACGTAGGTTGTTCTAGAGGTAGGTTGTTCTATCTAGAGGTAGGTTGTTCTATCTAGAGGTAGGTTGTTCTAGAGGTAGGTTGTTCTAGAGGTAGGTTGTTCTATCTAGAGGTAGGTTGTTCTATCTAGAGGTAGGTTGTTCTATCTAGAGGTAGGTTGTTCTATCTAGACGTAGGTTGTTCTAGAGGTAGGTTGTTCTATCTAGAGGTAGGTTGTTCTAGAGGTAGGTTGTTCTAGAGGTAGGTTGTTCTATCTAGAGGTAGGTTGTTCTAGAGGTAGGTTGTTCTATCTAGAGGTAGGTTGTTCTAGAGGTAGGTTGTTCTATCTAGAGGTAGGTTGTTCTATCTAGAGGTAGGTTGTTCTATCTAGACGTAGGTTGTTCTATCTAGACGTAGGTTGTTCTATCTAGACGTAGGTTGTTCTATCTAGAGGTAGGTTGTTCTATCTAGACGTAGGTTGTTCTATCTAGAGGTAGGTTGTTCTATCTAGAGGTAGGTTGTTCTATCTAGAGGTAGGTTGTTCTAGAGAATGCTGCATTTTTTCAGGAGAACGTAACCAGTGAGGAGGTTTCTACTGTTTATTATTTTATTATATATGTAGATGTTATTGGCTGCATGGTGGCGCAGTTGGTTAGCACTGTTGCCTCGCAGCAAGGAGGTCGTGGGTTCGCGTCCCGGCTCTGCGGCCTCTCTGCGTGGAGTTTGCATGTTCTCCCCATGCGTGCGTGGGTTTTCTCCGGGTACTCCGGTTTCCTCCCACAGTCCAAAGACATGACTGTCAGGCTAATTGGGCTGGTAGATTGTCCTTAGGTGTGAGTGGGTGTGTGGTTGTTTGTCTCGTTCGTCTCTGTGTGGCCCTGCGATGGACTGGCGACCCGTCCAGGGTGTCCCCCGCCTCTCGCCCCTTTACCGCTGGAGATAGGCACCAGCTGCCCCGCGACCCTCTGTGGAGGAATAAGCGGCTACAGAAAATGGATGGATGGATGGATGGATGTAGATGTTATTATTACTTTATATTAGTTTTAAAAGGTAGTAAGAGGAAATAAAAACGTTACTCACAGGAACCTACACACACACACTAAATCAGAGAAATTGATTAGAAAACACTTGTAAAGCAGGTTTTAGGTCACGGACTACAACGCGTCCTCCCTATTTTGGTGTGGGACAGTGAGTTTGTGCGTCTTTTGTTGTGTGCAGTTCTGGACTCTGTGTGGGAACGCCGTGACTCCAAAGCGGGGGGTGTTTGGGAAGACAGGCGACCTCCAGACCATCCTGTGTGTTTCTGCAGCCAGAGAGGAGCTGACCTACTCCGGAGCTCTGAACGGAGACATCTATGTTTGGAAGGGAGTGACTCTGATCCGCACCGTGCAGGCTGCACACGGGGTAGAACACACTGTGCACCCAACACACACACACTGATACAAACAGCCTGCTGTTGGTCCAGAACCCGGGTGTTTCCTGGTGCCGGCTGGTCTGACAGCAGCTGTTTCCTGTGTGCAGGCGGGGATCTTCAGCATGCATGCCTGTGAGGAGGGATTCGCTACAGGAGGGCGAGACGGCTGCATCAGGCTGTGGGACGTGGAGTTCAAACCCATCACCAAGATCGACCTGAGAGAAGCTGAGCAGGGCTACAAAGGTTTCTGACTCGAGACAATCAAAACTATAACTTTACTTCACCTGATTCACCTCACAAAGTCTGAGGAGACCAGGTGCGAATGTCTGTGGTTTGTGTTGTTTCAGGTCTGTCGATCAGAAGCGTGTGCTGGAAAGCAGACCGGATCCTGGCTGGGACCCAGGACAGTGAGATCTTTGAGGTGATGGTTCGAGACCGGGACAAACCTGTTCTACTGATGCAGGGTCACAGCGAGGGGGAGCTGTGGGCGCTAGACCTGCACCCTAAGCAGCCAGTCGCTGTTACCGGGAGCGATGACCGCTCAGTCAGGTTGGTATGACCCCACAGCTCAACCCACACCTGACCCCTCCCTCTGTACCTCACCTGGTGGTCTCACCTCTCTCAGGCTGTGGAGTCTACCTGACCACAACCTCCTAGCTCGTTGTAACATGGAGCAGTCGGTCAGAAGTGTTTCCTTCAACAACGATGGCTCTCAGCTGGCTCTGGGGATGAAGGACGGCTCCTTCACCGTGCTGCGAGTCAGGTGACGCACCGCTTGGTGTCAGAGATCGTTCTGACTCTGAGAACATCCACACATGTTGGCCTGCATGGTAGCACTGTTTCCTCACAGCAAGAAGGTTGCAGGTTTGAATCCCGACTGCAGCCTTTCTTTGTGGCGTTAGCATGTTCTCGCCAGTCGCCATAAAAACATCCAGACTGCTGACCTTCTGGCTGAAGAACACAGATCAGAGCTCCTTTTCTCCTGCAGGGACATGACGGAGGTGGTGCACATCAAGGACAGGAAGGAGGTAATCCATGAGCTGAAGTTCTCTCCAGATGGCTCGTTTTTGGCAGTGGGGTCAAACGACGGGCTGGTAGATGTCTACGCCGTCGCTCAGCGCTACAAGAAGGTGGGCGAGTGCAGCCGCTCCTCCTCCTTCATCACACACCTGGACTGGTCTGTAGACAGCCGCTTCCTGCAGACCAACGACGGCGCTGGAGACCGTCTCTTCTACAGGATGCCAGGTACAAATGTAACAACCCTAAACCCTAACAGGGAGATGACATCACTGATGGTCGTTGATCACAGTAATGGGCCAGTGGGTTGGTCTATAGGAGCATTTAAATAAGACACAGATGGGATGTGAACTTAAAAGATGAATTTAGTGAAATAACTAATAATATAATTCAACACATGGAAAAATAAAATTACACACAATTAAAACAAAATAAAACACACAATGAGTTACCCAAAAAGTACATTAGATTTCTAAACTCTTTATTGTAAACTACTTGACTTCAAATACGCTTTTCAAATCCAAAAGCAAATACTTTTCACAAGCAGTCAACAGTTTTACACGACAACGTACAGCAGTAGTTAAAAAAAGTGTTCCTCAAGTTCAGTCCAAAAAACGCCCAGGGTGTAGAAACTACTTACAGGGGAAATGCAAACCAGTCCTACCACACCCATAAGTTCAGGTGGGACAGCTCGCCATCAGGACCCAAACCCTGACCTGTCAATAGACAGGATCAGAGGGATGACATCACTATTAATTCTACTTCAAATCTACAAAATAACAAAACACAACTTTTGTCTTTTATAGTAAGTATGTATTCATACAAAATATTTTAAAAACTCTTTTTATAAATTGCCATATAACTGCTTTTTTCTGATATAATATGAACATATTTCAATTTACTCAACAGTTCCTGTAAAATTATTGTGTATACAACAATAATTAATAAAACAATTCACCATAATTACAATAAAACTACAATAAAATACAGAATACCTGACAGTCGAACCATAGGATATGCTCACCGACGTCAGTTTGGTGGCGCTCAGTCAGAACATAAACAGAACAGGACATATTTAATCACAGTAATTCAAATATTACCGTAGAGAAGCTGATTTCATCCTGTATCGTTACTTTACCGTTTGAAGCAGAGTAAGAACCACGTTCGTTAGTGATGAACGTTCAAACGGTTGGTAACTACGCGGCGCTCTTTGAACCAGCAGGAGAACTGATCATTCTGCCTCTTTACTCACTGCAGCTACCATCAGCTTGAAAAGCAACCATTGACCGGCAAGTTTATTTTAATCCACGTAGGGTCTCTTTGTCCTCCATGCACCAGCACGTAACTGACACGCACAGTCACCACGGAAACAGGACAGGGGCAGGACATTTGGTAGTCTGTATTCTCATTGGCCCAAACGCATGAGCCTAAGTGTTCTGATTGGTTAAGCAGACTGTTCATCTCTCCTAACCCCTGTACCTAAAGCTGCACTCAGCAGGTTGGTAAACAAGCTAGGTATCGCTAGCTATTTTTCACAAACACGTCTCAGAGCTCTCACCCCTCCAGTCGGGTGTAATCTGTAGACCAGCCTTCCTGTGGACATGGGACCCTGCGTTGCCACGGTAACCATGCAGAGCCAAAGCTGTTTTTCTTTTTGGGACTCTGGTGTTTTTTCCTAAAATTGAAGCGCTAACAGCTGTTTCTGTCCTTCTCCCACTTCCTGGATGTTCTGCTGAAAAATGCTCCAGCAGCGTTAATGGAGGATCCAAGCAGTGTGGAAGTGAGGCGCTTCAGGAGACAGACAGACGGATTGTCCAATCCTATCGTTCGGTCCGAACGGTCTGATTGGCTGAGGTTTTTAGAGAACTGCGGGACAACCACTTTATTGATTTATTTCAGGTTTTTTTAATCTCCACAATACATTTATAGCTGTACTATGTTAGAACGTTGTTTACCAAATCAACGAGTGCAGCTTTAAGGAGGTACACTCATTGTATGTGGGTCACACACACCTGGTTCCTTACCTGTCTGGATCAGGGACTCACCTCTCTTATCCTTCTTTTAGCTGGGAAATTGGTTTCCAAAGAGGAAGTGAAGGGGATCCACTGGATGACCTGGACAGGTGTGGTTGGACCAGAGGTGAATGGAATCTGGCCCAAATACTCCACTGTAACCAACGTGAACTCCGTGCACGCCAACTACAGCAGCTCTGTTCTGGTGGCTGGTGATGACCTCGGGCTCATCAAGCTCTTCAGGTTCCCCTGTCTCAACAAAGGTCTGTATCCTCCTCCTACCTGTTTCCATCTGAGTTGACCTCCTAGGAACCACGGTTTCAGGTTTAGGATGGTTTGACCCAGAGAGGTTTTCTGATGTGATCTCCAGCTTCAAATCAAACTAAGAATTCTCCTCTTGGAACAGGAGCAAAGTTTAAGAAGTACATTGGACACTCTGCCCATGTGACCAACGTCCGCTGGTCCAACGATCTGCAGTGGGTCATCAGCACTGGTGGGGCCGACCATGCCGTCTTTCAGTGGAGGTTTCTTCCTGAAGGAGTCATGAACGGTGTTCTGGAGCCACTTCTTCAAGGTAGACCAAAGGTCATTCTGGAAGGTTTATCCACCAGACCTGACAGACCTCCTAGCCACACTGAGTGGCCCGCGTTGGTACAGGGATTTCTATGTGGTCCACTCAATTAGCTGTAGTCCAGGACTTGGAAAAGCTCTATACAGATGTTCCTCTGAGTGGAGTTCCTTCTGGTTTGTGTTTCAGAGGGTTATGCCGACTCTAACAGCGGCGAGTCGGACTCGGACATGTCAGACGTCCCGGAACTCGACTCGGACATTGAACAGGAAGCTCAGACCAACTACGACCGCCAGGTGAGCTGGAATCAAACTCTGACTTCTAAAGGACCCTTTGGAAGGTTTGACTAACCTGTCTCTGTGTTCAGGTGTATAAGGAGGATCTGCCTCAGCTCAAGAAGAAGCTGATTGGCTCACTGAAACGTCAGAAAGCTCCGGAGGAGGGGCTTCGTCTGCAGTTTGTTCATGGGTAAAGCTCTGACTCACCTGGTCACCTGTCTTCACCCTTCAACTTTCATCCTCTCATCTCCAGCAGCTGAAGCAGCCGTTGTGTTCAAAACACTCTCTCTATAGTCAGGCGGCCATTTTGTAGCGCCGTTTAACCCTTAACACTGTCCTTATTTGGGCTTTTGGGATCACTTTGACCCCCGAAAACAGCATGAGGTTTACATTTTATCTGTCTCCTTTCCTCTTTAGGGCTCTAGAAACTCCTCACCTGGTCCAGTAACAGTAATGATCAGGCGTTGGTGGAAATGGACCATGATGCATTGCTCCCTGAGAGCATGCTAATGCTAACAGCTGATGTTCTGACTGGTTCCTGATCATGCCCTAGGTCAGCAGTTCCCAAACCTTTTTGCCGCACACCCCTTCACGCACCCCCAGTCCCCCTAGGGATGGGTACTTTTCACATTTGAACCAATTCCTGGTACCTACCAATCGTTAGTGGTACCAATTTTTGATACTTTTGAGTGTTTATAATTAAATAAATCACTTTTTATATGTAGCTGGGGGTTACTCTGAGTGTCGCGCCACCGATGGTCTGGAACGCACTGTTGCACCTGTCGGCATTTCCGTGTGATGCGCGTATCTAATAAAGATGGGTGTGTGAGGATGTGGGGGTTAAGGTCAGATACTTGGAAGTGAGCAGGAGGTTGCTCCACTGGATTAAGCTGACGGTTCGCTTAACTAACTGCTTAGTGTTTTTAAATGATGCCAAAATTAAAACCCAGCACTGAGTGTGCTAGAGAGGGCTGGGCCACATCCAGCCTGTAAAACCTCACAAACGTGTGTGGGGTCGCCCAGCTGGCTGCTGCGCCGACGTCCTGAACCGAGACCCCCCGGAACAAGGCCCACGAAGTGACCACACTCCGGGTGGAATGAGCCCTCACACCGTGAGGGGGCACAGAGCCTGCCTCCACCATCCAGTGTGCTAACCTGTGACGGGAGACAGGTAAGCCCTTATGAGTAACGGCCCAAGACACAAACAGATGGTCAGCTCTTCTGAAACCAGCTGTTCTATCCACATAAGACCTCAAAGTCCTCACAGGACATAGGCAATTAAGCCTCTGCTCTTCAGGCGAAGAGAACGGAGGTGGATGGAATGCCAGGAGTTCTATCATAGAACACCTGTAGGATGACTCCATCACCTTGGGCACAAAAGCAGGATTGGGCGTCAGGCACACCTTAGAGAGCCCAGGCGCCCCCTGCAGAGCATGCAACTCACCCACTCTCTTAGCTGTGGTCAAAGCTAGGAGTAGAGCGGTCTTTAGAGACAGAAACTTCATCCCAATCCCCTCAACATGTTTGACGGGATGATGGCAATGGGCCTCTGGCACTAAGGTGAGGTCCCATAAAGGTGCTAGGGGTCTAGCCACTGGCAGTTTGTGCCGTGCCCCTTTCATGAAACCACACACCAAGGGGTGCTGCCCCACCGCTGAGATAGCAGCCAAATAGACCTTAATGGTTGAGAAGGCCTTACCCTTTTCTAACAAACCCTGCAGAAAACAGAGCACCTCCGTCACCGAACACTGGAAAGGAACAGTCTGCCTTTCCTCACACCATTCCTCAAAAACTCGCCATTTACCACTGTAAGGAGAGCGAGTTGAAGAAGCCCTAGCATTCTGAATGGCGTCGATGACCTCTGGGGGGAGACCAGCCGCGTTTAAATTCCACCTCTCACAGGCCAGGCCCAGAGAGACATGTGGTCGGGGTGGGGATGATAAATTTCCCTCCGCGCCTGGGACAGGAGGTCTCGTCTGACCGGAAGAGGCCAAGGCTCTGCCGCCAAAATCTCCACTATTTCTGCCACCCAGGGCTTGGATGGCCACCAGGGGGCCACTAGAATTAGGGATAGTCCCTGATCCCTCACTCTGGATAAAGGGGATATCAGACTGAGTGGAGGAAACGCGTACAGCGGCACATTCGGCCATTGATGCGCCAGTGCATCTACGCCCAGGGGCGTCTGATTCTGACAGGGAGTTAAACACTGGGCACTGAGCGTTTCCCATGAGGCGAAGAGATCTACGGCCTCTGTCAGATCTGCTGCACCACCTGAGGGTGGAGCCTCCACTCTCCATAGAGCTGGTTCCCCCTGGAGAGGAGATCTGCTCCCCCGTTCAGAACACCCGAAATGTGGGTCGCCCGGAGTGACAGCAGTCAGGCGTCGCTCCACAGAATAATCTCCCTGGCTAGCCCGTGCCGCTGCAGGGGGCGGGTTCCTCCTTGGCGGTTCACATAAGCCACCACAGTGGAATTGTCCGTCTTCACCAGAACATGTCGGCCCTCTAGATGGGGCAGAAAGTGTTTCAGAGCTAGGAAGACTGCCTGGAGTTCCAGAACATTTATGTGAAGCCGAGTCACCTAGAGACCATGTGCCATTCACAGTTCTGCCCATCATGGTGGCGCCCCAGACTGTCAGGGAGGCGTCTGTCGTTAGGGTAACTCTGGAGGTTATGGCGTTCATCCGGAAGCCTGCTGAGAAAAGTGAGGCTTGTCGGCTTCCCGACTCGTAGCCGCTGAGAGCTACAGATAGTTCGCCACTACGCGGGCACTATCTAGCATTGGGAAAAGCACTTTCTAGCGTATAGCCTAGCACAATCCAGAACAGAGCACCGGTACCTGTGTTCGACGACGTGCACCTTGACGGGACGCCTGGGAACTGTTGAGCAGATAGCCACGCCAGCCTTGGATGTGCTGAGGGAGCTTGTAGTTCTCACGGGAATAAAATGAGAATGAGTTTGGAGACGTAGGTTGGCCATGAGATAGTATGGTGGGCGGAGCCACAGACATGGCTCAGCCTGTCTGTCTCTGACAGACGTGATGTCATTGGAGCTTCCGTAGTGGGTCACGCCGAGGCGATTCCCATAGTGAAACACAGAGCGAAGTTAGAAAAAGAACCTTCCTAACACAGCCTAGATTTCTATTGTTTATTTGACCAGAGGCCCTCTGTGTTGGTTTCATTACCTGTAGTCACTGGAGCTCCTGTGAATAAGCTGCTGTTAGTGACAACACCAATACCGCATTCTGAAACCAGCTGGGACCTTTGTTGTGACAGTCCACTTTCCTGTTCCTGCAGGTATCGCGGTTTCGACTGTCGTAACAACTTGTCCTACAGCCACACGGGGGAGGTGGTGTTCCACGTAGCTGCAGTGGCTGTTGTCTACAACCGACTGCAGCACAGTCAGCGCTTCTACCTGGGCCACGATGACGACATCCTCAGCCTCGCCGTCCATCCGCTCAAAGACTTTGTGGTGTCTGCACAGGTATGGCTGGCCAATCACAGCACAACCTTGTCCCCTTCACCATCAGAGTTTATCATTGGCCGTCTGTCCGTTCAGGTTGGCCGAGACCCATCGATCCACATCTGGGATGTCCAAACTCTCAAGTGTTTGTCACTGCTCAAAGGTCACCACAGCAAAGGAGTGTGTGCCCTCGAGTTCACAGGTGTGTGTGCAGCTTTCACAGATGAAAAGTGTTTTACAAAAGAAAACCCACATGTTGGACCACCAGCTTCAGCAGATTTCCAGACCCACCTCTTTCCCAGCTGCTCCAGGTAGACTCCAGGTGTTCCCTGAAGTCTCCAGTCAGTCCTGGAGTCCTTCCCTGAGGTCTCCTCCTGGTGGAACATCTGAAACTCTTCCCATGGAATATGTCTAGAAGGTGTCATCATCAGAAGTCCAAACCATGATTCCCACCTGAAAGTGGTTTCTCCTCCTGGAGGTCTGGGACACCTGAGATCCAGCTTTAACTCTGCCCCTCTTGTGTCTCTGTGTGTCCCAGTGGACGGGAAGAGTTTGGTCTCCGTGGGAATTGATGAGTTTCACTCCATCATTATCTGGGACTGGAAGAAGGGAGAGCGACTGGCCAAGTCCAGGTAAGCACACCTGTAAACGGTTCACTCACTCACTCACTCACACACTCTCACTCACACACACACTCACACACACACACACACACACACACACACACACAGACCTGTAGGACCGTCTGTGGCCACTTCACTAACCACAGGTGTGACTATTAGGCGTGTCCCGATCAGGTTTTTTTGCCCTCATGTTCGAGTCCAACTCATTTGATTTTGAGGATCTGTGTGACAGGATCTGTCCAACTTCTTAATTAGACTCTATAACCATCACTGCTCCCAACAAACTGCTTAAGTGCTTACATCCTGCCATATTTGCACAGTTTTTATGCACAAATATTTTGCACATCCCTCATAACCCTATTCAGTTTGATAGTTCTATGATTTTATCTGTTTATGACTTTTCATGATTGTACATTGTTTTACTAGTATCTATGCTAGTATTATTACATATTTTCTTGTGCCATCATATTTTTGCTGTTACTTTTCTATTTTACATATATCTTTTTGTTCTTGTGTGAATCTGTTTTTCTCGACTTGCCTGTAACCTGCTGCTGGTGCACCTGAATTTCCCCACTGAGGGACAATAAAGGGCTTTTCTATTTATTCTATTCTAGACAAGCGTTGTCAGCGTTGGTGTGTTTTGGAGCGACACTTAATCACGAAACTCCTCCTCAGAAAGTACTTTTCTTATCTTAGCACCGCTCCCAAATTAATTTTTTGATAGGGAGCGGGGCTTGTGTGGCGTGCCCACAGAATCTCTTCCTGGAGCTGAGTGGGAGGGGGACACGGCTTAGGGGTAATGAGATAAGAAGCTGCTGAGGGTGCGACTCACTTGTCAGCCGGCCTCGCTACCTCCCCCAGGAGCTAGTTCAGAACAATATGCTGCAGTCCGTTCACGGGGAGGGGAGGGGAAATCCTGTTTGTAGCGGCATTTAGTTTGCCACAACGGGGCACATGTGAAGAGAACCCTGTAACATAGTAACGAGTCTGAGATCATGTGATCGGGCCCGAATTCTGATCATATGATTGTAAATCGGGACATCTCTAGTTACTATTAAAGGTGTATTACAGGTGTTTTCTAGGTGTATTACAGGTGTTTTCTAGGTGTATTACAGGTGTTTTCTAGATGTATTACAGGTGTTTTCTAGATGTATAACAGGTGTTTTCGAGGTGTATTACAGGTGTTTTCTAGATGTATCACAGGTGTTTTCTAGATGTATTACAGGTGTTTTCTAGATGTATCACAGGTGTTTTCTAGGTGTATTACAGGTGTTTTCTAGATGTATCACAGGTGTTTTCTAGGTGTATTACAGGTGTTTTCTAGGTGTATTACAGGTGTTTTCTAGATGTATCACAGGTGTTTTCTAGATGTATCACAGGTGTTTTCTAGGTGTATCACAGGTGTTTTCTAGGTGTATTACAGGTGTTTTCTAGATGTATCACAGGTGTTTTCTAGGTGTATTACAGGTGTTTTCTAGATGTATCACAGGTGTTTTCTAGATGTATCACAGGTGTTTTCTAGATGTATCACAGGTGTTTTCTAGATGTATCACAGGTGTTTTCTAGGTGTATTACAGGTGTTTTCTAGGTGTATCACAGGTGTTTTCTAGATGTATCACAGGTGTTTTCTAGATGTATCACAGGTGTTTTCTAGGTGTATTACATGTGTTTTCTAGATGTATAACAGGTCTTTTCTAGGTGTATTACAGGTGTTTTCTAGATGTATTACATGTGTTTTCTAGATGTATCACAGGTGTTTTCTAGGTGTATTACAGGTGTTTTCTAGATGTATCACAGGTGTTTTCTAGGTGTATTACAGGTGTTTTCTAGGTGTATTACATGTGTTTTCTAGATGTATCACAGGTGTTTTCTAGGTGTATCACAGGTGTTTTCTAGGTGTATCACAGGTGTTTTCTAGGTGTATCACAGGTGTTTTCTAGGTGTATCACATGTGTTTTCTAGGTGTATTACAGGTGTTTTCTAGATGTATCACAGGTGTTTTCTAGGTGTATTACAGGTATTTTCCAGGTGTATCACAGGTGTTTTCTAGGTGTATCACAGGTGTTTTCTAGGTGTATTACAGGTGTTTTCTAGGTGTATCACAGGTGTTTTCTAGGTGTATCACAGGTGTTTTCTAGATGTATTACAGGTGTTTTCTAGATGTATCACAGGTGTTTTCTAGGTGTATTACAGGTATTTTCCAGGTGTTTTCTAGATGTATTACAGGTGTTTTCTAGGTGTATCACAGGTGTTTTCTAGGTGTTTTACAGGTGTTTTCTAGGTGTATCACAGGTGTTTTCTAGGTGTATCACAGGTGTTTTCTAGATGTATTACAGGTGTTTTCTAGATGGATCACAGGTGTTTTCTAGGTGTATTACTGTCAGGGACTTGCACAAAACCAGCCAGGAGAGCACAATTGGGTTCAAATAATTCCCACATTTATTTTGGGAGAGGGTTCAAAGTATATTAACTAAACATAACAAAAAGATTAGACTTGTCAGAATGACACCAAACACAAGACTGACTGACTTACTGACTTACAATTGACACACCAGGTTCAACTTAAATAGTGGCTGATCAGACCACTTTCAAACAGGAGGGAAACACCAATTACAAAGACAACATACAAACCCTATACATAACACACAAACTAACCAGTCTAATCTGTTCAGATGACTCAAAGAAATACATAATATAATTACAACCCCCTAACCACAACAGAAAATAACTAAATAAACAGGAAAACATTAATCTCCTCTCCCCTGGTAGATGGTAGGTTCCAGAGGTGCTGATTGGACCTCCTGAGGAGATGAGCTGCAGCTGTGTGGTGCTTCAGCAGCAGCTCCTAGGCCACTGGTAACTCCAGACAAAAAAACACAATCAATATATATATATTCACACTGAAAGAAAACTGATTGTGTGCACTTCAACCAGTTATCATAAACAGAAAGAATACAGAAGAAAATAAATAGACAGACATTACCAGACAGCCCTTCTCCTGAGGTGACAGCAGGCACTGCTGTCACAATTACAGGTATTTTCCAGGTGTTTTCTAGGTGTATTACAGGTGTTTTCTAGGTGTATCACAGGTGTTTTCTAGGTGTATTACAGGTGTTTTCTAGGTGTATTACATGTGTTTTCTAGATGTATCACAGGTGTTTTCTAGGTGTATTACAGGTGTTTTCTAGGTGTATCACAGGTGTTTTCTAGGTGTATTACAGGTGTTTTCTAGGTGTATTACAGGTGTTTTCTAGGTGTATCACAGGTGTTTTCTAGGTGTATTACAGGTGTTTTCTAGGTGTGTTGCAGGTGTTTTCTAGGTGTAATACATGTGTTTTCTAGGTGTGTTGCAGGTGTTTTCTAGGTGTGTTGCAGGTGTTTTCTAGGTGTGTTGCATGTG
>SSNR01000101.1:1872953-1907247 GCA_006937965.1 Callopanchax toddi | reverse complement strand
ACAAACGAGTTGGTCTGAGTCATCGTTAGATAGGGTGTGTTCTCCTGTAACTGGGTAGAGTCTTGGCTTACATCCATCTACTTTATGCTGATCCTTAGCTTGTCTATTCTGCTGTTGTCGTATCTCTGTCATCTTCCTTTCATTGTCTGAAGTCTGTGGTTGAGTTGTGTCGTCATCTGAGTGAGGACTGGGGGAAGGTTGTTGTCCAGTCGCTCCTTCTAAGTCCTGTCTGGGTTGTTGTTGTCTGGGCCTATTGGCTCTACTAACTACAGTCTCTTCATCCTCATTTATCAAGGCACACACTTGGTTTTTAAACTTTTTCTCCATGTTCCTCTTTTGTCTTCCCTCATCTCGTCTCTTACTTTCTGTCAACCAGTCTTCTGACAGTCTGTACTCTTTTTTCAGTTTTTCCTTTTTCTTTTTGTTCTTTTCTGCTACAATTCCCTGTTTTAAAGATGTTTGTAGAGATAAAACATCTGTGGTATTAAGTCGTCCTGAAAAACAATGTTTTTTCTTCCATTTCTGAGCCATATATCCTGAACCTTCACTTTTCAACTCCATGTACTTCACATCACCTTCTAAAATGTCTCCTTTTGAATTATTAGTTCCCATTATTACACTGGTCTGTTCAAAATGTCACTGGCATGAGGACAATAATAGGATAATGAGTGCGCCCTTCTACTGTAACTAAATTACAGCGGCACCCACTTTACGGGACTGAACCCAACCTGTTGAAATTATTGTCCACCAGTACGTGATTTTGTCCAGATAAAACAACAAAAATAAGATAACGATGTCCCTTATATTAGACACTCGTGATCTTCATTCACACACCATTCATTCCTTGACATGAATTACGTTTCTATTCGGTCAAAACGCTTAAAACCTACCAAATACAGTATTACAAAGTAATCTGTCTTATGATCCGTTCGGTGGACCCTACCAATTTGGAAATTCAATGTCAAAATGCCTACAATTAGGTCTTATTCCTCTGGCCTTAACTTATCTTCCATATTCATCTTTACAGCGCGCAAAAACAAGTTTACGTGTATTAATCTCACCGTCTCAGGGTCGCTGATATTTGAGTTCGTTGGATCCGTCAGTCTCCCACCGCCGTCGAGGACCAGGCTATGACCACCGACCTACGGCGAAAGCAGAACACCGGAGGATTTTGTTGGAGCACCGAAGGACAGATGTCCAACGATGGCTGTCGACAGTCTTCGGTGGTGGTGATCTCGGCGTCAGGAGGAAACGTCTGGACCCAGAGACTCGAAGGACCAATTAAATGTTAGGGAGAATATCAAACGACTCTGATGAACGGAGAGGAAACCAGTTTGTTCTTGCAGCAAGGGTAGATCAGCTCAATGCAACATGGCATTCAGAGCATCAGCTACAAAGAGAGAATCTCCCTTGTACGTTTATTTATACACAAGGATTGTAGAAACATAACGGAAACACGGGTTCAGGAAATACAATGATGTGATTATAGGTCAAGTAAAGGTTTGTGTGTGTGTGTAGGTGTAAGGTGAAGAATGAGGAAGTGTAGGTGTTCAGACTGGTTCTGGTGTGTGTGTCTGAGTTTGTGAAAATAAGGAACTGAAAGTGAGTGTGGTGTGACAGTCATGTACAGAGAAACAAGTAGGTCAAATGTCAACTGGAACACAGGGTTATATGCACAATATAATAAAATAAAAATATGAGTAAATATAAGTAAAGATAATAAGGAAATAAACTCTCTCTAACAGTCAACATGGTGTTATTGTGTTCTAAATTGATCTTAAAAGAAGTTTTAATGATCTGAGCCTCATGATGGTTAAGGCTAGGGATGTTCTAATTTAGATGAAGTTTGGTTTGGAGAGGAGGAGTTACTTTGGTGTAGCACGCTATGTATGAGTTAGCTTTATCAAAGTAGCCTGTCAGCTTTACCAGATTGTGGGACTCACTGAGGCCGCTCCGTGGATCACCTCGGCGTGGATGGACGATCGTTTGAGGGTGGTAGTCCCCGACGACCGTCTGGTTCCTCCAGGGGCAGGTTGAGCCCCCTCGGGCCGCGTCGATGTCCGGGATACGAGCTAGCGGCTCCATTTCCAGCAGGGAGCATCGGAGGCTGGCATTCCCATGATAGAGCGTCAGACTGAAGGTGTCGGACCTCAGAGGGAAGCTGGTTTCATCGGCTCCACGGGGTTTTACCCGTACGGGAGGACCGGCAACTTTAGGAAAATAGCTGAGCTGTGTAGAGTTTGACAGCCAGCGTGTCGTCTGGTTAGTGTTTAGACCAGAACTGGGCACTTCCGGAGTGGAAGAGCTATGTGGTGGAACTGAGCGGCGAGGTGGGCCTATCAGAGACGAGTTAGCAAGTCACGTGGCTCAGACCTTTAAAGACTGTAATTTATCTTATTGAATAAGTAAATATGAGTAATATGGATTTAACCTTTTAGCAAAGTAAAATAATACTGAAGCTGGATCAAACATTCAAAAATACTGTGGAAGAAAATGCATTCATCATATTAAAGACATTTCTGAACAGTTTAATTAAAGTGTCATTTTAGGAAGAGACACTAAAAGTCTTTGAGTTATTATAACTAAAGAGTTCTGTGGGGGCTGCATGGTGGCGCAGCTGGTTAGCACTGTTGCCTCGCAGCAAGGAGGTCGTGGGTTCGCGTCCCGGCTCTGCGGCCTCTCTGCGTGGAGTTTGCATGTTCTCCCCGTGTGTGCGTGGATTTCCTCCGGGTACTCCGGTTTCCTCCCACAGACCAAAAACATGACTGTCAGGCTGATTGGGCTGGTAAATTGTCCTTAGGTGTGAGTGGGTGTGTGGTTGTTTGTCTCGTTCGTCTCTGTGTGGCCCTGCGATGGACTGGCGACCTGTCCAGGGTGTCCCCCGCCTCTCGCCCCTTGACCGCTGGAGATAGGCACCAGCTGCCCCACGACCCTCTGTGGAGGAATAAGCAGCTACAGAAAATGGATGGATGGATGGAGTTCTGTGGGGTCTTCCGACACGACCAAACCCTTGGAAGAATGTTGATTCAGGTTAAAACATAAGAAAAGAGTCATTTTAATCCAAGTTATTGGGAAAAAGATGGATTATTATTTGTGATGGTTACAGGGGTCAGAGGTTTTAGCGTATTTGATGATGCTACAAAGGCCAACTCCATGACATGTGACTGTTTCATTTAGACTGTTTCCAGTTTTTCTAGACTTTATGCTGTTTATTGTATTTTGTGTGTAACTTTTATCTGTAACTGTGTGGTGTTTGCTGCCTCTTGACCAGGTCTCCCTTGAAAAAGAGGTTTTAATCTCAACGAGTTTTTCCTGGATAAATAAAGGTCACAGATCTATTTTAAATATTGGGTAGAATTAATAGATTTTAATAGGCTATTTCCAAACAATCACTTTATGTTGTCAAATGAATAACAAAAATAATGTACTTTGTTGTTCGTCAAGTGAAATCTGGTGATGTAATGGTTTGTTGATCTGATCTGGTCTCGGGTCCAGCAGAGCCTCTCCTGGCAGACTGCATGATGTTTTCACTCATGACCGGCTGCTGTTGGCCCATTTCACTTCTCTTTTTCTTTTTCATGGCTTCTTCATTGTCACTCCTCACCAGGTGACCTCTCTGACTTGCCAGGTAAGTCCTGTGCACCTTCCTCACCGTTTCATCACCGAGTCATCACACACATGATTCTGTTCTGTCATCCATTCGCTCTCGCTGTGTAGAGGCCGAAGTGCCTGGTGAGTATCCACAGTCTGTCTCCCCGTCCCTGTAGACCTGCCTCCTCCTTTAGACTCTCTCCTCCTCATCAGTCCCCCAGCCCTTCATCTGCTCTAGCTTCCTCCTGACTGCTCCTCCACCTCCCTTAGCTGGACTCGGAGTTCCCTCTGCACATGCTTAAGATCCTGCTGACCACTCCTCTTCTTCTGATTCAGGAGGCTCTCGCTGTTACTTGTAATCCAGGGTTTGTTGTAGACATGGCAGTCGTTCATCAAGGTCCAGTCCAATCAGGTCTGACCTGCTAGCTGAAAAGTTTTGTTGTACCCAAAGCCGTATGAAGAGAAAGTTACGACTCAGTCAATCTGAGCGGTTTCTGGCAGGACAGAATGCTAAAACCATTCCTTTCTCGTCTCCCGAGCTATTTTTGGTAATTATTGACCAACAATGTACATCAGTTACCCCGATTTTGTATTTTATTAAAGGATTTTTCTTTAGGAGCGGCAGGAACAACAGTTGTCAGTTTCCAAACACAACGTAGAAGACGTTATTTAGGCTACAGATCATATTTATAGATTTAAATATGTTTCTGCAAACACACTGATCCATAGAGTGGTTTATTATTAAGCTAACCACGTAAAGAAAACCAGAGTAGAAGACCCTTTAAGAGCTCTTTCTGTCGTTCTCTGCATGCTAGCATGGGGATGCTACTGTTGATCTGATCCTATAAATGTGCTCGTGGGAAAGAGGGGGACATTGAGTCTGAATGGGCCTTGTTCCGCTCTGTGATTGTTGAGGCGGCTGTTGCGAGCTGTGGTCACAAGGTGGCAGTAACCCCCGTACCCGCTGGTGGACACCAGAGGTTAGGGGAGCCGTCAGGCTGAAGGAGGAGGCCTACAGGGCGTGGCTGGTCTGTGGGTCTCCAGAGGCAGCAGACAGGTACCGGAGGGCCGAGCGGGGTGCAGCGGTGGCAGTTTCTGAGGCAAAATCTCAGGTGTGGAAGGAGTTTGATGAGACCATGGAGAAAGACTCTGATCAGCTCCAGAAAGGTTTTCATAAACCATCCAACGCCCCAGGAGGAAGGCAGCAACTCCCTCACACTTTACCGGGGAGACGGGGAGCTGCTGGGGCGATAGCCGGGAGGGGGAAGGAATACTTTTTTTAAAGATATATATTTATTGATTTTAACTTAAATCAACACAATGCATGAGCAAAATTCAAAACAAAAGAACAAAAGTTGGCCCATTCCTACAGATGGCTCCATTCTAAATTAAAGTGCCCTCTTAATAATAGATGAGATCTTGAGTCCAGTGTGTGCCAGAAATGGCTCCCAGGTTTTAGTGAAGGTATCGTCTTTATGATGATACGACATGGCAGAAAATCCAGAGAAACAAAATTCTAAACTACTTTCTGCCGTTGCTCTAGAGAGGGTTTCCTTTGGTATCCAGTTAACCAAGAGACGTTTTCTAGCACAAAACGTTAACATTCTGTAGTTTTCTGTTGTTGTCCATTCACCACAGGGTCGACCAGACCCAGCAACACAAATAAAGGGTCATTAGTCAGATTTACTGGAAAAACTTTCCTCATTTCCAATCCGATCATGAGCCAAAACTGTTGGATCTTTGGACACGACCAAAAGCAGTGTGTGAGAGTATCTACGGTATATTTAAGACATAGAGGGGATGAGTCAGGTTTGAATTGATTACGTACATAAGGGGAGATGTGAGCCCTGTGGAGAATCATAAGCTGCTTTATTACAAACACACAGTGTTTTAACATTTCCCCAAACATTCTCCCATTCATCATTAGAAATGTTACATTTAAGTTCACTTTCCCAGAGTTCCTTTAGTTGAGATGTATTCACAACAGAGTATCCCCTAAGTATATCATAAAACTTTGAAATCGAGTTGCTTGACTTAATTTGAAAGAGCTGTCTTTCTGTCTCAGAAATTTCTTGAAACTCTAGAAGTGATGTATTTTTCCTAATAAAATCTCACCTGTAAATATTGATAAAAATCCCTCTGCTGGATATCATACCTTTCAACCAGTTGATGGAATGACATCACATTGTTCCCGTCTGAGGTTTAGATCAGCCTTTTTGCACCCAATGTTGAATCTATTGTCCGTTGTTCCTGGTGGGAACTCAGGGTTGGTACATATAGGGGTAAAAACAGAGGCACCCTTGACCTGCCCTCCAGTTTCCTCGAGGATCGCCGTGCCATAACTGTAGCGATAGTGATGGGACCAGAGCAAGCTAACTTTAAAGCAGTTCAGTCACTCAGTAGTCTGGATGTGCAGCCAGGATATATGTAGGCCTACGTGGTTCTTCTGCTTTTGTTTAGAAACCTTAAAAACACCTGCTGGGAGTGGGAGGGAGTGGGAATGATGGTATCGGGATTGGGACGGGAGGGAATTTTATTCTTCCTAGCTTTCTGGGATTGGGACAAGAGCATTTTTCTTCAGTGGGAGTGGTTTGGAAAAACTAAGAATCAGCTCCCGTGTCATCCACTACCGTGGACTTCTCCACGAGTGTCATCATTCCCAGTCCATCATTCATCCACCGGATGTAAAGGAAACGGCATTTAAAGTCTTTCAAAGGAGGCGATTCTTTTCTAGACCCACTGTAGTTCTGTGGGCTGACTGGGGAACACCTTGGGGTCCCACTGGAGGAGCTGGTGGAGGTGGCCAGGTAGAGGACAGTCTGGGATTCTTTACTCAGGATGCTGTCTCCACGACCTGGATCCAAAAACCGAGCTGTTATCTCAGGTCCATCGTGCACCCCACCTCTCCTCCTTTTCTTTCTTGTCCTCTTTTACTCCTTAGTTTCTGTAGACTCTGGTGGGAGTCTTAGTCTTGTTGTCCTTAGGTTTTTAGAGTTTTCATTGGCTCGTTTGCTTTTGGTAAACAGATCTCAGTATGTCCCATCAGTACATCAAACTCCTGGTTCTAGTCTTTCTGGATTGTGTTTTCTGAGGTGTAGAGGTTTAGGGGGTTGGCCCTTTATCTCAGATCTTAGCTATGTGGTCTCTACAGGTCTGGTCTTGTCTCACAGGCCTTGCACCATCCATCCATGTGTGGGACGTGGTGACCAAGCAGACTATGTCCATCCTGCGCTGCTCCCATGCTAAAGGCGTCGGCTACATCAACTTCAGCGCTACAGGGAAGCTGCTGCTCTCGGTGGGGGTGGACCCTGAACACACCATTACCGTGTGGAGGTGGCAGGAAGGTCAGTTACCTGTCCAGGTGTAACTCCGCTCCTCAACCCATGACCATGCGTTGGTAGAAGGTTTTCTGTGAATCCAGTATCCTGGCTCAGAGCTGTATTTATGAACCTGGTATTGCCTCACTGAGCTGACTTTGATCTTTGTTTCAGGGGTGAAGGTGACCAGTAGGGGGGGCCATGCTGAGCGGATCTTTGTGGTGGAGTTCCGACCTGACTCAGATTCCCAGTTCGTGTCGGTTGGGATCAAACACATCAAGTTCTGGACTCTGGTTGGAGGCTCGCTCCTGTATAAGAAGGGTGTGATTGGGTTGGTGGAGGACGGCCGGGTGCAGACCATGCTGTCCGTTGCCTTCGGCGCTGTAAGGACCTCTGCTGCTAAAGTTCTGCTTCTACAGTTCTGGTTTGTCCTTAATTTACAGGAACTAGTTTTTTTCTGATTCAGAACAACTTGACGTTCACTGGTGCAATCAGCGGAGATGTCTACGTTTGGAGGGAACACTTCCTGGTTCGAGTGGTGGCCAAGGCTCACACTGGTCCAGTCTTCACCATGTACACCACACTGAGGGACGGACTCATCGTCACAGGAGGGAAGGAACGGCCGTAAGTACGCTAACACCTCGGTCTTATTCTGGCTATGGGTCTAAGACTTCTACCCATTTTTACTGAGTTTATGATGAACATATTTCTGTGGATGTTTGGGTTTCATCAACGTCTGGTGGATCAAGTGGACCAGGGTGTGCAGGTGAACCAGGAAGTGGTCTTATTTTAGTTCCTGACCTACTGTGTCATTTAGATGAAGAAACTGAATCTTGACACCTGAGTGAATCCCTGAACGTCAGACTGATCTGGTTTTTCTGGACTTCCACTTTGGTTCGTTAAAGCAGCTATGTGGGTCATGGAGGTTCTAAACCTGGTTCTCCTGTATTTCCGACACTGGAACTCAACCAATTAAAGGCAAGGCTTCAGACCTAAAGGTTTGGCTATGTGTTGGTTCTACACAGGACCAAAGAGGGCGGGGCCGTGAAGCTCTGGGACCAGGAGATGAAGCGCTGCAGGGCCTTTCAGCTGGAGACCGGTCAGTCGGTGGAGAATGTCCGATCAGTCTGCCGAGGGAAGGTAAACCCCATGTGCTGCTTTTGTCTAGCTCCACCTCCTGCTTCAGACCAGAAACCTCCAACTGACTTGTCTCTTTGGTTCAGGGTAAAATCCTGGTGGGAACCAAAGATGGTGAGATCATTGAAGTTGGAGAAAAGAACGCTGCTTCCAACACCATGATCAATGGACACACTCAGGGAGGGATCTGGGGTTTAGCAGCTCACCCTTTCAAAGACGTCTTCATCTCTGCCAGTGACGATGGAACTATACGGATCTGGGACCTGGCTGACAAGGTATTGAACTCTCACGTCTCAGTCTGCAGTCTTCATGTGGCCAAACACTTTTCAGTAATCTAGTTTTCTGCATCAGAAACTCCTGAACAAGGTGAGTTTGGGTCACCCTGCTAAGTGCACCTCCTACAGCTCCAATGGAGAGATGGTGTCCATCGGCATGGAGACTGGAGAGTTCATTGTTCTGTTGGTCAACTCGCTCACCGTCTGGGGCAAGAAGAGGGATCGCAGTGTCACCATCCAGGATATCCGGTACGATTCCTTTATTTATATAAAAGGTCAGGACTCAGACTCTTCTATTTGATGTCCGTCTTCATAGTAAGGTTCTTGTGTTCAGGTTCAGTCCAGACAACCGCTTCCTGGCTGTAGGCTCAGCAGACAGTGCTGTGGATTTTTACGACCTTTCTCTTGGACCCTCGCTCAATCGAATTGGTTACTGCAAGGACATCCCAGGATCTGTGGTCCAGATTGACTTTTCTGCAGACAGCAAACACATCCAGGTGATCCGGATCACAGCAACAGCAGTGGCCCCTGGTTGCTTCTGACACTTCTAACCTCTGAGTAATTATCCCCTCAGGTTTCCACCAGCACATACACCCGCCAGGTCTATGAGGTTCCATCAGGGAAGGTCATCACAGAGCTGCCTGTCATCGAAAGGACCACCTGGGCAACCTGGACCAGGTGAGGCTGGACGGGGTATCGGGCTGGCCTGTTACTAAAGTACTGTAGATCTTACAACAAGGTTCTTGTCTTTGTCTTCTCAGCATCATTGGTGATGAAGTTCTTGGGATTTGGCCTCGGAACGCCGACAAGGCCAACGTTACCTGCGCTTGTGTTTCACACGCGGGCCTGAACTTGGTGACTGGAGATGACTTCGGCCTCATCAAGCTGTTTGATTTCCCCTGCACTGAAAAGTTTGTGAGTAAGACTTCAGAGTCCAAACGAGTCTGTGTCTCTCAGGTCCCCTCACGTTCTTCTGATCTTTTTCCAGGCGAAACACAAGCGGTACTTTGGTCACTCTGCCCACGTGACCAACATTCGTTTCTCTTGTGACGATAAATATGTCGTGAGTGCTGGCGGCAGTGACTGCAGGTAACAGTCTAATTCAGAGGATCACTCCTACTGAGGCAAATACCCCCTCTCTGCTGGGCATCAGGTCTACTGGATCCAGTAGGACTAGTGGATCCTCTGGGTCTAGTGGATCCAGTGGGTCTAGTGGATCCAGTAGGACTACTGGATCCAGTGGGTATAGTGGATCCAGTAGGTCTAATGGATCCAGTGGGTCTAGTGAATCCAGTAGGACTAGCGGATCCTCTGGGTCTAGTGGATCATCTGGGTCTAGTGGATCCAGTAGGTCTAGTTGATCCAGTGGGTTTAATGGATCCAGTAGGTCTAGTGGATCCAGTAGGTCTGGTGGATCCAGTAGGTCTAGTGGATCATCTGGGTCTAGTGGATCCAGTAGGTCTAGTGGATCCAGTAGGTCTAGTGGATCCTCTGGGTCTAGTGGATCCAATAGGACTAATGTATCCAGTAGGTCTGGTGGATCTAGTAGGTCTAGTGGATCCAATAGGACTAATGTATCCAGTAGGTCTAGTGGATGCAGTAGGTCTAGTGGATCCTCTGGGTCTAGTGGATCCAGTAGGTCTAGTGGATCCAGTGGGTCTAGTGGATCCAGTAGGTCTAGTGGAACCTCTGGGTCTAGTGAATCCAGTAGGTCTAGTGGAACCTCTGGGTCTAGTGGATCCAGTATGTCTAGTGGATCCTCTGGGTCTAGTGGATCCAGTAGGTCTAGTGGATCCAGTAGGACTAGTGGATCATCTGGGTCTAGTGGAGCCAGTAGGACTAATGTATCCAGTAGGTCTAGTGGATCCAGTAGGACTAGTTGATCCAGTAGGTCTAGTGGATCCAGTATGCCTTGTGGATCCTCTGGGTCTAGTGGATCCAGTAGGACTAGTGGATCCAGTATGTCTAGTGGATCCTCTGGGTCTAGTGGATCCAGTATGTCTAGTGGATCCTCTGGGTCTAGTGGATCCAGTATGTCTAGTGGATCCAGTATGTCTAGTGGATCCTCTGGGTCTAGTGGATCCTCTGGGTCTAGTGGATCCAGTAGGTCTAGTGGATCCAGTATGTCTTGTGGATCCTCTGGGACTAGTGGATCCAGTAGGTCTAGTGGATCATCTGGGTCTAGTGGATCCAGTATGTCTAGTGGATCCTCTGGGACTAGTGGATCCAGTAGGTCTAGTGGATCATCTGGGTCTAGTGGATCCTCTGGGTCTAGTGGATCCTCTGGGTCTAGTGGATCCTCTGGGTCTAGTGGATCCTTTGGGTCTAGTGGATCCTCTGGGTCTAGTGGATCTAGTATGTCTAGTGGATCCTCTGGGTCTAGTGGATCCTCTGGGTCTAGTGGATCCAGTATGTCTAGTGGATCCTCTGGGTCTAGTGGATCCAGTATGTCTAGTGGATCCTCTGGGTCTAGTGGATCCTTTGGGTCTAGTGGATCCTCTGGGTCTAGTGGATCCGGGGAACTGACTGTTCTTTTTCTGTTACATCTCTGTTTTCTCTGTAGCCTGTTTTTGTGGAAGTGTCAATGAAGCTCCTCTACTGTCCTATGAGGACCAGAACCTGCAGATTGGCTGGACCCGACCCAACCCGACCTGACCTGACCTGGTCCAACCCAACCTGAGATCAGCGTCTTTCTGCTGAGAGCCAACAGGACTCCTCCTGAGCATCTGGATGTTCTGATTCCAGATGTTGTTTGTGTTAGTTAGAGGAAACAGACGTGTAGCCGTTTGATGTAGCATGTTTGTGTGTGTTGTGTGTGCCTTTCTCTGACCTTTGACCTGACTTTAGACTCTATGATCATGGTGCTGTCATCGTCTAGGGCTTTATGATGTGATGATGAGCTGTTTGTGTTACTGTTGTGTTAAGAAGGTGATGATTTAATGTTAGAAACTAAATAAAATCTGATTTCTACCTCTGACCTCTGAGGAGTCAGGTTCTTTAATTACCCTGTTCCTGACCTGATCACTTCCACATCATTATTATTGTCCCTTTATGGATTTTTGCCTTGCAGTGAAAAAGCATAAAAACACACCGAACTAGAGGTCTGGTTCAAGTTCTGGTTCTGGTTCTGGTCAGAGGAACACAGGGTCCAGTGAGCTCAAACACAGAACACAAAGTCTTCTGTTTCCATGTCCAGGGTCCATCTGGACAGCCGTGGTTCTCACCTCTCTCCATCGTTCTCCTCTCCTCACAAGACTGTTTAATTCTTTGAAAAGTAAAGTTCATCTGTGTTATGAGAATCTTTTTGGGCTTCTGATTGTCTATTGAAATGTTATCAGATTCATCAAAACTAGTGGTGGGACTCGATTAAAAACATTAATTAATTACAGGATTTGTAATTAATCACAATTAATTCCATTTTAAACTAACAAGAAAATTTGCCCTAAAAAGCAATTTTTTACATTTAAAATCATTTTAGTGAGGACAGAATCAAATAATAGGCCTGAACTTTAATATTATTGTAATGTTATAAAACCTGGGTTCTATTGTACATCTTCTGTACGTCACTAGCTGAGTTTTGTCGGTCTTAAATGAAGCTGGTTGCTCGATGCCTTCACTCACTGGTACTTTTACGGGAATATTCTTCTAGATTCTTTAATTGCAGTGAGTTAGTTACGTACCTTTTTATTGACGAAGGGAAGTCTGAGTCAGGAAAAGACTTTACAAGTTTTATTATCAAAAGAGAGACGGACAAACAGACAGTTTAGCAGATAGGCAGGAGGTAGCAGTTGTTTAAGCTTTGTCAACACGATGGTATTGTGTTCTAAGTTGATCTTTAAAAGAAGTTTTAATGATCTGAGTCGCATGATGTTATGAGACTAGGGGATTTAACTTAATTTAGTTTAAGGATTGAGTGGAGGAGTTACTTGTGGTAAGCTACGGTGTGAGTGAGCTTACCTAAGTAGCCTGTCAGCTTTACCAGAATGTGGGTTGACTCACTGTACGCCGCTCCGGGATCGACGCCGATGGAGTCAGATGGGACGACGTGGCGGTGGAGAATTCCCCCTCGGTCCGGGTCAGACGCCTGTGGAGGTTGGGGGACCGCCGTAGGCCACGGAAGCCGTCCGATGGATGCGGTTGTCAGTGGAGCCATGTCTGGATTAGCTGGGGGTTAGCAGGTTGAGCTAACAGAGCAGTGTCATCTTTCCCATGTCGGAGAGAGAGGCGGACGTGTGTTGTCGGACCTCAGGGGAAAAGAGCAGTGATCATCAGCTCAAACGGGGCGGTCCCGTACGGGGGAGCCGGCACCTGAGCTTCACTGGTAGCGGTGCAGAACTTGTCTCAGTGTAGGGCAACTGAGAACGCTACACTTCTGGAGTGTGGAAGGCAGTTAAAGGACACGTGTGACTACGTGGGCCAATCAGGGAGTTTTAACAAGGTCACATGACTCAGATTCTTAAAACGACAGTTACCTTCATTGAATAAGTAAATATGAGTAATAAAGTTGAATTAACCTTTTAGCAAAGTAAAATATGAAATAATACTAAAGCTGGATCAAACATTCATAATACTGTGGAAGAAAATGCATTAATCATATTAAAGTGATAATATGCAACTTTTTTATATTTTTAAATCTTCTCCTTGAGCCAGTCTGTGCTAATCTGACTCTTTACAGAGTTAATGAAAAGTCACTTAGCCCCATCTGGTGGTTAGATCCAGAATACCACGATTGCAAGATCTCCGTCTCCGTCACGGTACCCAGGAAGTCACGTGTCTCACGAGGGTTAGGCTAACCCAATGTGGCTAGCTGTTATGCTAGCGCTGGAGTGTTTTTAGCTCATGATTCCTGATTTTTCCCATCTCTCCCTGCTTGAACACAGCTGATTTCTTTGAAGGAGTAAATAACCGCTCCTGTAGAAAGCTATGAAGGCTGAGGAGACATTTCAACAGGTAGATTTAGGCGTTTAGAAGCTGAAACAATATGCTAACCTGTGTAATGCAGTGATTTAAAACGGACACCAGAGGGAGCCCAAAACAAGCAAAACTGCATATTATCACTTTAAAGACATTTCTGAACAGTTTAATTAAAGTGTCCTTTTAGGAAGAGACACCAAGAGTCTTTAAGTTTTATTATTATAACTAAAGAGTCCTGTGGAGTCTTCCGGCACGACCGAACCCTTGGAAGAATGTTGATTCAGGTTAAAACATAATAAAGAGTCATTATAATCCAAGTTATTGGGAAAAAGATGGATTATTGTTTGTGATGGTCACAGAGGTCAGAGGTTATAGCGTATTTGATAACGCTACATTATAAACTCAAGCTCCTTTAATTTATGAAAAAATGCATTAAATTGCATTAAAACAGTAGAACAATAAAATATCCCTGACTAAAATTGGACAGACCCTAAAGTACAGAACTTTATTATTTTATTCATTTTAAGTACATTTTCAGAAATAAGTAATACGATTTCCACCGTGTGTTTGAGTGAATGGGTTTTTGCAGCTCTGTGTTCAAACTGACCCACGGTCTTGTGACACTTCTGCTTCGTTCTCGATGCAGGATCTGAGTCAATGAGAACAATCTACAGTTCAGACTACACTCAATGGACCTCAGCTTAGTGATATTTCTGAGATGAAAATAGGAAGAGACCAGAGATCTGACATGAGCCTCCAGAGTCAGAGCTGGGTCAAAGGTCACAGAGGTTCCTGACAGAAGGTTTGGTAAATGAAGCAGGTTGACCAGGAGAATCCCTGACTTTAGGAACCAGCTGGTCCAGAGAACAGAGGACTTCAGTTTCCCAGCATCCAGTTCTAATGGAGTCTAAAGAGGTCTGGAGCAGCTGGAGCTGAGACATCTCCTGGAGCTTAGAGGAGATGAGGAGATCCACTCCAGGTCAGATCCTGATAGGTCTACCCAGGGTCTCGGCCTATCAGGTAACAGGTGTTGAAGGCTGCAGTTGGGTCCATCAGAACCAGATCAGAACCTTCTCCTGCATCACTTCCAGTCAGAATGTTTTTTGTAGCCAAAGCAGCAGAAAAGTCCAGCAGCCAGGTAAGGAAGATTGTCCTGTCCTCACTTGTGGACTCTATATCATGATATCATGATTGTACAGCGTCCACAAACACAATAATGTAGCAGAAAAAAAAGAACACACACTGACTCGATTACACAGCCGCTCTGCCTGAAAACGATCAACTGTCCACAGTGAGCCGAGGGAGCGAGGCAGCGCGTTTCCAGGTTGGTTATTTTAGCTTTAGTCTAACAGGATGATTAAAACAAGCATCTCTTACACAGACTCCACACAAAGGGCTCAAATGATCGTATTAATGGAATTATTGATCGTACAGAGTTCTAAAATATCCTACAAAGACAATAATTATCATACATCTTGCAACACTGTGCAGCGCCACCTAGCGTAGAGCGCCCCTTCATGACGTCACAAGTCGAGTTTTAAGTGTTTTTAGAAGCTTTGCTGAAAAGGGACACTTTTGACTATAAAATGGTTTAAAAAATGTGAAACAAAATACCCTCAATAAATGTTTCAAATAGTATTTTTGGACATTTGATCTGAATTACAAAAACAAAAAAACCCTGCAATTTGCTCTTTAAGTGAGAACCAAAAAGGTGTGTCAAATAAATAAAATATGAATAGTTAAGAAGTCAAAATAGGTTTTTGGTTTAGAAAAATTACATTTATTTTTATAGTTTATTTTATATTTTGCTTTTGAGTTTCACACTTTTACTTGTGAAATGTTCTTTTTGGATGCTTTATTTTGATATATTTTGTGTGTGGCTGTATTTTTCAGTCGATCCTTTTGGCACAACCCTTACCCCATAGACCAGGTCCCCAGTCTGACCAGGTCCCCGGTCTGACCAGGTCCCCGGTCTGACCAGGTCCCCGGTCTGACCAGGTCCCCAGTCTGACCAGGTCCCCAGTCTGACCAGGTCCCCGGTCTGACCTAGTTCAGCTGATTTCTGCTGTTCTCTCCTTCACCAGTAGGGGGCAGCAAAAAGGTGATGGTTACCAGGAACCAGACATCATGCAGTTCTGGACCTAGAAAGACTCAGACTTAGGCATGGACTCAGATCTGGACCCAGATGTGTCCACACTCCCCACCAGCCTTCAGGACTTGTTTTCTGTGATAAGATTTCCTTTATCTTCATCAGGATGCTCAGCCTGGAATCAGATAGATTTTAAATTATTTTTTCTTCATGTTTGTAAATATAGTTTACGCTCTGAGATATTTGTTTACATAGTTTACTTTCTACCTTGTTTGTTTATATTGTTTACTGCCAGCCAGGCAGAGACACTGGTTTCTAGGAGGGAACAAATCTCGGCATAACACCTTCAAGGTCTCTTTTGACGCTCCGTGAGGTAGCAGTTCCCCTCCGAACCGACAGGCGGAGCTCTCCGCCAGGTAACTCTGTCATGGCGGCTCCCGGTTCCTGGTGTAGTTCAGGGTGAAACTCGGTCTGGTCGCATTTTCAAGGATAAGCTGAACAGAAGAACCGGTTCCAGTGAGAATGGTCGGCCGGGTTCAGTAACTACAGCCTGCGACGACCCGCAGCTCCCTGCTGGAGCTTAGAGCAGAAGAAGAGAAGTCCACGCCAGACTTCAGTGAGAAAACGTTTGATTTTGGTTTCGGCAGCCAGCAGCACCTGCGCAGAACTCACCTGAAGACTGTTATGATGTGTCAGCTTCTTGTTAGTTGTTCCGTGACATTAATTCAACATGTCTTCCTCGTTTGTTTCTGTTCTTGGCGGAAAATTCTAAAAGCCTTTCAAGTTTGTTGAGTTGGTCCATGTTGTTAGCCTGGTAAACCAGACTGTCTGCAGAGCAGAACTGCTCCTAGTGGTCCTCCTAGTGGTCCTCCTAGTGGTCCTCCCAGTGGTCCTCCCAGTGGTCCTCCTAGTGGTCCTCCCAGTGGTCCTCCTAGTGGTTCTCCCAGTGGTCCCAGTGGTCCTCCCAGTGGTCCTCCTAGTGGTTCTCCCAGTGGTCCCAGTGGTCCTCCTAGTGGTCCTCCCAGTGGTCCTCCTAGTGGTCCTCCCAGTGGTCCTCCTAGGTCCTCCTAGTCGTCCTAGTGGTCCTCCTAGTGGTCCTCCTAGTGGTCCTAGTGGTCCTCCTAGTGGTCCTCCTAGTGGTCCTAGTGGTCCTCCCAGTGGTCCTCCTAGTGGTCCTCCTAGTGGTCCTAGTGGTCCTCCTAGTGGTCCTCCTAGTGGTCCTAGTGGTCCTCCTAGTGGTCCTCAGTGGTCGTCCTAGTGGTCCTCCTAGTGGTCCTAGTGGTCCTCCCAGTGGTCCTCCTAGTGGTCCTCCCAGTGGTCCTCCCAGTGGTCCTCCTAGTGGTCCTCAGTGGTCCTCCTAGTGGTCCTAGTGGTCCTCCCAGTGGTCCTCCTAGTGGTCCTAGTGGTCCTCCCAGTGGTCCTCTAGTGGTCCTCGTGGTAGTCCTAGTGGTCCTCCTAGTGGTCCTAGTGGTCCTCCCAGTGGTCCTCCTAGTGGTCCTCCTAGTGGTCCTAGTGGTCCTCCCAGTGGTCCTCCTAGTGGTCCTCCCAGTGGTCCTCCTAGTGGTCCTAGTGGTCCTCCCAGTGGTCCTCCTAGTGGTCCTAGTGGTCCTCCCAGTGGTCCTCCTAGTGGTCCCAGTGGTCCTCCTAGTGGTCCCAGTGGTCCTCCTAGTGGTCCTCCCAGTGGTCTCCCAGTGGTCCTCCTAGTGGTCCTCCCAGTGGTCCTCCCAGTGGTCCTCCTAGTGGTCCTCCTAGTGGTCCTCCTAGTGGTCCTCCTAGTGGTCCTCCCAGTGGTCCTCCTAGTGGTCCTCCTAGTGGTCCTCCTAGTGGTTCTCCCAGTGGTCCTCCCAGTGGTCCTCCCAGTGGTCCTCCTAGTGGTCCTCCTAGTGGTTCTCCCAGTGGTCCTCCCAGTGGTCCTCCCAGTGGTCCTCCTAGTGGTCCTCCCAGTGGTCCTCCTAGTGGTCCTAGTGGTCCTCCCAGTGGTCCTCCTAGTGGTCCCAGTGGTCCTCCTAGTGGTCCCAGTGGTCCTCCTAGTCGTCCCAGTGGTCCTCCTAGTGGTCCTCCCAGTGGTCCTCCTAGTGGTCCTCCCAGTGGTCCTCCCAGTGGTCCTCCCAGTGGTCCTCCTAGTGGTCCTCCTAGTGGTCCTCCTAGTGGTCCTCCTAGTGGTCCTCCCAGTGGTCCTCCTAGTGGTCCTAGTGGTCCTCCCAGTGGTCCTCCTAGTGGTCCTCCCAGTGGTCCTCCTAGTGGTCCTCCTAGTGGTCCTCCTAGTGGTCCTAGTGGTCCTCCCAGTGGTCCTCCTAGTGGTCCCAGTGGTCCTCCTAGTGGTCCTCCTAGTAGTCCTAGTGGTCCTCCTAGTGGTCCTCCTAGTAGTCCTAGTGGTCCTCCCAGTGGTCCTCCTAGTGGTCCTAGTGGTCCTCCTAGTGGTCCCAGTGGTCCTCCTAGTGGTCCTCCTAGTAGTCCTAGTGGTCCTCCTAGTGGTCCTCCTAGTAGTCCTAGTGGTCCTCCCAGTGGTCCTCCTAGTGGTCCTAGTGGTCCTCCCAGTGGTCCTCCTAGTGGTCCTAGTGGTCCTCCCAGTGGTCCTCCTAGTGGTCCTAGTGGTCCTCCTAGTGGTCCTCCTAGTAGTCCTCCCAGTGGTCCTCCTAGTGGTCCTAGTGGTCCTCCTAGTGGTCCTCCTAGTGGTCCTCCTAGTGGTTCTCCCAGTGGTCCTCCTAGTGGTCCTCCTAGTGGTCCTAGTGGTCCTCCCAGTGGTCCTCCTAGTGGTCCTCCTAGTGGTTCTCCCAGTGGTCCCAGTGGTCCTCCTAGTGGTCCTCCCAGTGGTCCTCCTAGTGGTCCTCCTAGTGGTCCTCCTAGTGGTCCTCCCAGTGGTCCTCCTAGTGGTCCTCCTAGTGGTCCTCCTAGTGGTCCTCCTAGTGGTCCTAGTGGTCCTCCCAGTGGTCCTCCTAGTGGTCCTAGTGGTCCTCCCAGTGGTCCTCCTAGTGGTCCCAGTGGTCCTCCTAGTGGTCCTCCTAGTGGTCCTAGTGGTCCTCCCAGTGGTCCTCCTAGTGGTCTCCCAGTGGTCCTCCTAGTGGTCCTCCCAGTGGTCCTCCTAGTGGTCCTCCTAGTGGTCCTCCTAGTGGTCCCAGTGGTCCTCCTAGTGGTCCTCCCAGTGGTCCTCCTAGTGGTCCCAGTGGTCCTCCTAGTGGTCCCAGTGGTCCTCCTAGTGGTCCTCCTAGTGGTCCCAGTGGTCCTCCTAGTGGTCCTCCTAGTGGTCCCAGTGGTCCTCCTAGTGGTCCTAGTGGTCCTCCCAGTGGAGGATTATGTTTCCTGAACTAACCCAGACTCAGTGTTTAATCAACCTGGAACTTCCTCGGTTCCGTTTGAACGCCACTCAGGAGAAGTTCTAGAATGAAACAAACTTTATTGATCAGGCTTCGTTGTGAGCTCGGATTGGTCAGTATTTATAAAAAACCTGGTTCTGGTTCTAAAGAGAACTCTTTTGTCCAACTGTACTTCTGCAGGTATGAATGTGATGTCATCAGTAATGCGGGGAACGCGGCAGCTCCTTCAGTCTGACCTGCCTCTCAGAAACTTCCTGTCTCCGCCTCTCCTCTGTCTGCTTCGGAACACCGCCCCCCTGCTCACCTGTCCCTTGAACAGGAAGTTTTCCTCCCAACAGGTGAAGCTGCAGTCTAAGACCTTCAGACCATAGACCATGGTAGTTCTGCGGGACTGGTCCAGATGTTCTTCTGATTGATAGTTGGTTGAATTAAAAACACTGCTAAATGAGTACCCTTACAGGTCAAAGGTCAGAGGAGAGATCAGAAGAAGCAGAAGGACAAACAGGAAGTGGAGATCCGACAGGGGATGACGGCGGCCGCGCTCGCTGCAGCCATGAACAGAGACTTTGGTAAGAAACATCAAACTGTTCTTCATGTCTGACTGAACTCTGCTGAATCACATCTGTGTTCCTCTGAAGATCACATCCTGGAGGCTCTGCTCAACACCTCGGTAAACCTGGACTCTCTGCATCCAGACTCGGTTCTGGAAGAAAGGTGGATCAAGGAGGTGGTGACACGGTCAGGGATGAAGTTTAGCTGGGCCAAACTAAGTGAAAAACGAGAGCGACCCAACAGGGATGCCAAGAGGAGGTACCAGAAACACGTTAATGGCCAGAAAACAGCTGAACACCACAGACCGTCCAATTAGAACACAACTACAGACCGACCAATCAGATCACGGCCACAGACCGACCAATCATATAACGGCCACAGACCGACCAATCGGAACACAGCCACAGACTGACCAATCAGAACACAACTACAGACCGACCAATCAGAACACAGCCATGACTGGAAACCAACTGATCAGGAGGACAGGGTATGAACAGTTTTCTGTCTCAGGTCTTTTTATTTGTTTACTGTATTTTCTGACCCTGCAGACCTCCAGCAGACCCCTCAGTCCTGGTGGGCCGTCCCCCGGTGGTCACCATCATGGGTCATGTAGACCATGGAAAGACAACGCTGCTGGACAGCCTGAGAAAGAGTCAGATCGTCTCCACGGAGGCCGGGGGCATCACGCAGCACATCGGAGCCTTCCTTGGTAAGGTTACTAACTAAAAGGCCTGTTCAGACCTCGAACACGTCCCCAGGAAGGCGTCCTGATCAGACCTCCACTATCACTGACCGTAAAACCTTCAGCTTTGCAGCAGCATGTGACTAGGGGTGGGAAGTAGTGATGCGCGGGTTTTCATCGACCCGCGGGTCCTGTACATTTGAAAACTTCAGACCCGCCCCAAACCGCCCCGCATCTCTGCGTCTGTTTTTACAACCCGCCTCATTAAAAACACGTTCTATTGACTGAAAGCGCTTTTATTTAGTCTGACCGTCTCCAAAATAAAAAAAGGTTTTTTTACCGTCTCCAAAATGTGCTCATGCAAAGTTTAAAGTTTGAACAGTTACCACATGTCTCCGTCACGTTTTCTTTTCTAAATCCTAAAGTTTGTGGAGAAAGTGACTCCCTTTCCAACCCATTTTTTTGTTTTATACATTTTATATAAAATATAATAAATTATAAACATATTTATTTTATAAGTTTTATAAATGAGACCACAGCGGTTACAGAGCGAGAACCGGACGTCTCTCAGCCTGTCGTTACAGCTGCAGACGCTCGCTGTTGGCGTGGTCCTGTGTGTGTGCACACACACACACGCACGCACAGACACACACACAGACACACACGGAAAAGTTGGCTGGAGGGATGTATTTCTCGGCTGATCTGGGAGCGCCTTAGGATCCCCGGAGGAGCTGTCCAAGGTGACTGGGAGAGGGAAGCCTGGCAGGCTGTTACCCTCCTCATCCGACCTCGGATAAGTGGAGGAAAATGGATGGATGCATCGGATGGATGGACGGACAGAAATGTTTCAGATAGCACAACCCTTGATTTGAACCCGCCCCAAACCGCCCCGCACTGAAGGTAAAAATTTCTGGACCCGACCCGCGGGTAACCCGCGATCCCCGCGGGGTAAAAAACAACCCGCGCATCACTAGTGGGAATCAAGAACTCTGTTTACCTCTCAGCCGTTCATGGAGGAGACAGAGTTAATTTCTACTAAAAACTTATCCATTCCCCAGCTACTGAGGGATTTATTTTTAAACCTTTCACCTCACAGAATGACGAGGCTTGCCAAGGATACACGTTTATTTGGGTCAAGAAGTTCATTCAGGGCCGAGTCATTTCCAGGTTGTCAGTCCAGCGTCAGCTCTCTGCTACAGAGCTACGTCTCAGAAGCAGCAGGGACAGCGTCCTCGTACAGTGTGAGAACGTGATTTGTGAACTGTGAGTGATTAAACCCTATAATGAAACCGTAGTTTGAGCAGGAGTTGCACAGTTTATGCCCAGCTGACAGACCAAAGTAAAGGGGGGAAGTCAAAAGTTGAATTCCTTAAAGAGCACTGTAAAGAGTTTGAACCTCCCATAATATAGCCTTCATTATGACATCACACCTCTATCACGGTACATAAACCTTCCAGGTAGGCAGAGTTTGTGCATGAGAGCCATTAATAAAACAACGTGCACATTTCAACCATTCTAACACAGGGAGGATGAAAACGGAGCAGGTGTGGATTAGATCCTGTCAACCAGCCGCTCAGACTAAGCTGAACCTGTTGGTTTGGTCTCCCAGTCCAGGTACCTACAGGTGAGAAGATCACCTTTCTGGACACACCTGGTCACGCTGCTTTCTCCTCCATGAGAGCTCGTGGAGCTACCGCTACTGACATCATCATCCTGGTGGTGGCAGCCGACGACGGCGTCATGAACCAGACCATCGAGTCCATCCAGCACGCCAAGAGAGCCCAAGGTACGAGCTGAACCTAACAGACACAGATGAGGGCTGAAAACCCGCTCTTTCTTCTGTTCCTTCACTTCCTGTTTCTTTGTGTCAGTTCCCATCATCGTGGCAGTGAACAAGTGTGACAAACCTCAGGCCGACCCTCAGAGAGTGAAGCGGGAGCTCCTGGCCCACGATGTCATCTGTGAGGACTTTGGAGGAGATGTTCAGGCCATCCACATCTCGGCTCTGAAGGTGAGCCCTCGGAACCACGGGGTTCTAGGCCCAAGTAGTGTGTGACACACGCACATCTGAGCTGGTTGTTATGGTTACAGACTTTTTCCAAAATCTAATTCTTCCTCAAAGTGGAGCGGTGGTAGGTAGAGCGTTCGTCTGGCGGCCAGAGGGTTGCTGGTTTAATTCCCATTCCTGTCGTGTCGTTGGGTGACGCACCTCACCTGTGTGTGAGTGTTGGAGGAGGAGCCTCACCTCAGTCAGACTGACCCTCTGATGGAGTTCAACACCACAGTGTGAAGGAACGAAATGGTCAAAATAACATAGATCTAGAGATCTTTCTAGAGTTCTTCACTCCCCAAAGCGCTGTACAACAGGTCACAGAGTCTGACCTCTTGACTACAAACAGAAACGCCAACGTGTGCGGCATGACATCACTTTGTTGGTTAAACGGAGGACAATTAGAAGACTGAAGTAGCTTGAAGCGGATCCGTTTCTTCGCTCTTCTTTATTCCTTTTTCTGTATTCTAGACAGGGCTGCACATAACGGGTCCACAAGTGCACCAGGTATCTTGTGTGCTACCGGACCCCTCCACCCGAACACGCCCCTGTGGACCGGTGCCCTCACAGCACCGTGCATCCCGTGAGCGGACGAGCTTCACATCCAACTGCGGGGAGTGGCGCTGTAACGCTGCAGACTCTGTAGACCCAGAACTGTCCTCAAATGACAGCAGCAACCAGCTCCACGGTCTGGAAGGCCTGAACCTCTGTCCAGGAGGGGGGGTCAGACCACTGCAGCGCTGATGTCTGGAGCAATGCACATGCACCCTCATCCCACTTATGGCGAGGGTCTGCAGACAGAGCACTAGTGTAGTTCTCCCTGGAGACCCTGAAAAAATGATGTCCACCCCCTGATTATAGATGTATCAGATCAAGACTCTGTGTCGGTAGAGACTCAAAATCAAAGGACTCAAACACTGATGTGCAATGACCATATATGTCAGAATGTGGGTGTGTAGGAGGAGGGTTCTGACCCAGAAACAGCTGAGCACAGTTCTACGTCTGAGAGCGATTTATAGAGCAGAATAGTGGATCTGAGCGACGCTGAGTTTATAAATCAGAAATGAATTTTGAATAAGTGAAAGTTTTTGAACGTTTTTAGTCAGGATTCTACGTGAAGTTTTATAAATGAGGTCCTGGTGATGAGCGCGGCCGCTTTCGTTCACACCAAAGAGTTCAGTCTTTGTCTCATCAGACCAGAGAGTCTAGTTCCTCGTGGTCTGAGAGTCCTTCAGGAGTCTTTAGGTGAACTCCAGGTGGGCTGGCTTCAGTCTGGACTCTCTACCATTCAGGCCTGATTGGTGGACTGCTGCAGAGACGGTTGTCCTTCTGGAAGGTTCTCCTCTCTCCTCAGAGGAACTGGAGCTCTGACAGAGGGACCATCAGGTTCTTGGTCTTCTCCCTGACTCAGACCCTACTCCCTGATCACTTGGTTTAGATGACCAGCAGCTCTAGAAGAGTCCTGCTGGTATAGAACTTCTCCCACTTCCAGAGGATGGAGGTCACGGAGCTCATTGGGACCTTCACATGGAGGCTGTGAATCCTGATGGACATGAGATTTATCTGCTTTGTTTTTTAATAAATTTGTAAAAATGTCAAAACCGAGTTTTCATGTTGTCATCGTGGGCTGGTGTGTGGAGAACGTAGGCTGTAACCATAACAACAAGTGATGCTGATACTCTGGATGCTCGGGCCTTGTTGCTGATGTACAGTAAGTGATGATGTCATCGTTGTCAGGGTGACAACCTGCTGGCCCTGGCCGAGGCCACGGTGACGCTTGCGGAGGTTCTGGAGCTGAAAGCGGATCCGACTAGTCCAGTGGAGGGGTTGGTCATTGAAAGCAGGATGGATAAAGGCAAAGGGTACGTAGACCCAGTAGGACCAGGACCCAGTAAGACCAGATAAAATCAGAGCTGGTCCTGGAAAGCAGCCTGGTGTCTTTTCAGATCTGTAACAACAGCCATTGTCCAGCGGGGGACGCTGAAGAGAGGATGCGTCCTGGTGGCGGGGAGATGTTCTGCTAAGGTCCGCTTCCTGTTTGACGAGAACAACCAGGTGCTGAAGGAGGCGGGGCCAGGTACAGCGGTCCAGGTGGTCGGCTGGAAGGAGCTCCCGTCTGCTGGAGAGACC
Organism: Callopanchax toddi; assembly: GCA_006937965.1. Taxonomy (NCBI): domain Eukaryota; kingdom Metazoa; phylum Chordata; class Actinopteri; order Cyprinodontiformes; family Nothobranchiidae; genus Callopanchax; species Callopanchax toddi. The sequence continues at coordinate 1,883,196 of SSNR01000101.1, read as the reverse complement.
ATCCTGGAGGTCGAGTCAGAGGTCAGGACCAAAACCAGGCCCAGACCAGAACAGGACCAGGGCCAGAACTAAGACCAAGACAGACCAGAACCAAGACCAGGGCCAGAACCAAGACTAAGACAGATTAGAACCAAGACAGCCCAGAACCAGGACCAAGACCAGGGCCAGAACCAAGACTAAGACCAGGGCCAGAACCAAGACTAAGACAGATTAGAACCAAGACAGCCCAGAACCAGGACCAAGACCAGGGCCAGAATTAGGACCAAGACAGACCAGAACCAAACCAGGAGCATGACTAGGACAGACCAGGACCAGGACAGACCAGAGCCAGATAAAACGGGTTCAGATGTTCTGGTTCTGCAGCTCCTCAGAACTTTAACCAGTAGAAATCCGTTTCTTGTCCAGCTTTTATTTTGTCATTTTGTTGCTGTTATTGAACTGCTTCCTGTAGGTGACTACCACAATAAGAGCATGAGATGTTTGTGTTCCTGCAGCAGCGAGCGAGGGAAGTGGTGGAGTGGAGGACTTACGAGGAGGAGCAGCAGAAGCTCCTGAAGGATCAGAGTGCCATTGAGCTGAAACAGAAGCTTCACCTGGAGGAGTATCAGCAGGAGAGGGCGGGGCTAGCCCACCTGAGCTGGCGTAAAAGGAGGATGGCTCTGTACCGAGCCAACAAGACCCAGTTCTTCAAGAGGCAGAGTGAGAGGACGGAGAATGACCAGCTCAGCTTACCGCTCATCATCAAAGGTAGGTGTGGCTCGTGCCGTTGGGTTCCGCCCACTGTGACATCATCCACATGGCTGCTTGTTTTACAGGTGATGTGGACGGCTCGGTGGAGATGCTCCTGAACATCCTGGACACCTACGATGCACAGGATCAGTGTCGGCTGGAGGTGGTCCACTTTGGCATTGGACAAGTGTCGGAGAACGACGTCATCATGGCGGAGACGTTTGGAGGTATGAGCAGCAGGTTCTGTTGACCTACGTCGATGTCAATTTATTTATAAAGCACGTTAAAAACAACAAATCTGCAACAAATAGTTGTACAGCAAAAAGTCAACATCAGTGGTAGGTGAGCTCTCTCTGGAGCAGCGGTTCCCAAACTTTATTGTTTTTGCCGCGCACCCCCTTCTACGTCCCAGTCGTGTTGACCCCCCAGTCCCCCTAGGGATGGGTATCTTCCACATGTGAACCAATTCCTGGTACCTACAAATCGTTAATGGTAACAATTTTCAAAACTTTTGAGTGTTTAATAATTGATTAAATTGCTTTAATATTAAATATATTTATTTCTCAATATATAACATGTGACAAATAACATTCAACTGTATTTTATCATCGTAGTGTTGTACAAAATTCTTCTATATTAAAACCCTTAACTAACTGCTTAGTGTTTTTTAAATGATGCAAAAGTTAAAACCCAGCTCCATTAGCTCATGGGCGGTTGAACGTAGCGCCACATCTTTAGTAAAACCAAAGAAGCAAACGACTCAACGTGGAGTTGATTAAATCAGGACACACATGGAATCAATCAGCAGAGTTGTTACAAGCTGTCAAGAAGGATTCTTTGAATAAATAATATCCATTTGATGAGGTAAACATTCCAGCAGCGCCGCGCAACATTGCCCCGGAACTAATAGTAAAGGTCATGTCTTTCACAGTAAAGGTCTGCTCTGAGGAGTTCACATGATTGACAGAAAAAAGACTCAGAGTTCATCCAACTACTGTCCCACAGCTCCACACCATAACGATAGGAAATGTTTATTTACACATGTTTATTGTGTGGGCAAAAAACTCTGTAAATGTGCAATTACCATTACACTTTTCATCTCGTGCACCCCCTAGTGGCAGCTCACGCACCCCTGGGGAGCGCGCACCACACTTTGGGAATCCCTGCTCTAGTGGTATGTGAGGGGGAGCTCCCTCTAGTGGTATGTGAGGAGGAGCTCCCTCTAGTGGTATGTGAGGGGGAGCTCCCTCTAGTGGTATGTGAGGAGGAGCTCCCTCTAGTGGTATGTGAGGAGGAGCTCCCTCTAGTGGTATGTGAGGAGGAGCTCCCTCTAGTCTAGTGGTATGTGAGGAGGAGCTCCCTCTAGTGGTATGTGAGGAGGAGCTCCCTCTAGTGGTATGTGAGGGGGAGCTCCCTCTAATCTAGTGGTATGTGAGGAGGAGCTCCCTCTAGTGGTATGTGAGGGAGAGCTCCCTCTAGTGGTATGTGAGGAGGAGCTCCCTCTAGTGGTATGTGAGGAGGAGCTCCCTCTAGTGGTATGTGAGAAGGAGCTCCCTCTAGTCTAGTGGTATGTGAGGAGGAGCTCCCTCTAGTGGTATGTGAGGGGGAGCTCCCTCTAGTCTAGTGGTATGTGAGGAGGAGCTCCCTCTAGTGGTATGTGAGGGAGAGCTCCCTCTAGTGGTATGTGAGGGAGAGCTCCCTCTAGTGGTATGTGAGGGGGAGCTCCCTCTAGTCTAGTGGTATGTGAGGGAGAGCTCCCTCTAGTGGTATGTGAGGGAGAGCTCCCTCTAGTGGTATGTGAGGAGGAGCTCCCTCTAGTGGTATGTGAGGAGGAGCTCCCTCTAGTGGTATGTGAGGGGGAGCTCCCTCTAGTGGTATGTGAGGAGGAGCTCCCTCTAGTGGTATGTGAGGGGGAGCTCCCTCTAGTCTAGTGGTATGTGAGGAGGAGCTCCCTCTAGTGGTATGTGAGGGAGAGCTCCCTCTAGTGGTATGTGAGGGAGAGCTCCCTCTAGTGGTATGTGAGGGGGAGCTCCCTCTAGTGGTATGTGAGGGGGAGCTCCCTCTAGTCTAGTGGTATGTGAGGGGGAGCTCCCTCTAGTGGTATGTGAGGGGGAGCTCCCTCTAGTGGTATGTGAGGAGGAGCTCCCTCTAGTGGTATGTGAGGAGGAGCTCCCTCTAGTGGTATGTGAGGGGGAGCTCCCTCTAGTCTAGTGGTATGTGAGGGGGAGCTCCCTCTAGTCTAGTGGTATGTGAGGGGGAGCTCCCTCTAGTGGTATGTGAGGAGGAGCTCCTTCTAGTGGTATGTGAGGGGGAGCTCCCTCTAGTGGTATGTGAGGAGGAGCTCCCTCTAGTGGTATGTGAGGGGGAGCTCCCTCTAGTCTAGTGGTATGTGAGGAGGAGCTCCCTCTAGTGGTATGTGAGGGAGAGCTCCCTCTAGTGGTATGTGAGGGAGAGCTCCCTCTAGTGGTATGTGAGGGAGAGCTCCCTCTAGTCTAGTGGTATGTGAGGGAGAGCTCCCTCTAGTGGTATGTGAGGGAGAGCTCCCTCTAGTGGTATGTGAGGGAGAGCTCCCTCTAGTGGTATGTGAGGGAGAGCTCCCTCTAGTGGTATGTGAGGGGGAGCTCCCTCTAGTCTAGTGGTATGTGAGGGAGAGCTCCCTCTAGTGGTATGTGAGGGAGAGCTCCCTCTAGTGGTATGTGAGGGGGAGCTCCCTCTAGTCTAGTGGTATGTGAGGAGGAGCTCCCTCTAGTGGTATGTGAGGAGGAGCTCCCTCTAGTGGTATGTGAGGAGGAGCTCCCTCTAGTGGTATGTGAGGAGGAGCTCCCTCTAGTGGTATGTGAGGAGGAGCTCCCTCTAGTGGTATGTGAGGGGGAGCTCCCTCTAGTGGTATGTGAGGGGGAGCTCCCTCTAGTGGTATGTGAGGGGGAGCTCCCTCTAGTGGTATGTGAGGGGGAGCTCCCTCTAGTCTAGTGGTATGTGAGGGGGAGCTCCCTCTAGTGGTATGTGAGGAGGAGCTCCTTCTAGTGGTATGTGAGGGGGAGCTCCCTCTAGTGGTATGTGAGGAGGAGCTCCCTCTAGTGGTATGTGAGGGGGAGCTCCCTCTAGTGGTATGTGAGGGGGAGCTCCCTCTAGTCTAGTGGTATGTGAGGGGGAGCTCCCTCTAGTCTAGTGGTATGTGAGGGGGAGCTCCCTCTAGTCTAGTGGTATGTGAGGGGGAGCTCCCTCTAGTGGTATGTGAGGAGGAGCTCCCTCTAGTGGTATGTGAGGAGGAGCTCCCTCTAGTGGTATGTGAGGGGGAGCTCCCTCTAGTCTAGTGGTATGTGAGGAGAGCTCCCTCTAGTGGTATGTGAGGAGGAGCTCCCTCTAGTGGTATGTGAGGGAGAGCTCCCTCTAGTCTAGTGGTATGTGAGGGAGAGCTCCCTCTAGTGGTATGTGAGGGGGAGCTCCCTCTAGTCTAGTGGTATGTGAGGGAGAGCTCCCTCTAGTGGTATGTGAGGAGGAGCTCCTTCTAGTGGTATGTGAGGGGGAGCTCCCTCTAGTCTAGTGGTATGTGAGGAGGAGCTCCCTCTAGTGGTATGTGAGGGGGAGCTCCCTCTAGTGGTATGTGAGGGGGAGCTCCCTCTAGTGGTATGTGAGGGGGAGCTCCCTCTAGTCTAGTGGTATGTGAGGGGGAGCTCCCTCTAGTGGTATGTGAGGGGGAGCTCCCTCTAGTCTAGTGGTATGTGAGGGGGAGCTCCCTCTAGTGGTATGTGAGGAGGAGCTCCCTCTAGTGGTATGTGAGGGAGAGCTCCCTCTAGTGGTATGTGAGGAGGAGCTCCCTCTAGTGGTATGTGAGGAGGAGCTCCCTCTAGTGGTATGTGAGGGGGAGCTCCCTCTAGTGGTATGTGAGGAGGAGCTCCCTCTAGTGGTATGTGAGGAGGAGCTCCCTCTAGTGGTATGTGAGGGGGAGCTCCCTCTAGTGGTATGTGAGGAGGAGCTCCCTCTAGTGGTATGTGAGGAGGAGCTCCCTCTAGTGGTATGTGAGGGGGAGCTCCCTCTAGTGGTATGTGAGGAGGAGCTCCCTCTAGTGGTATGTGAGGAGGAGCTCCCTCTAGTGGTATGTGAGGGAGAGCTCCCTCTAGTGGTATGTGAGGAGGAGCTCCCTCTAGTGGTATGTGAGGAGGAGCTCCCTCTAGTGGTATGTGAGGGAGAGCTCCCTCTAGTGGTATGTGAGGAGGAGCTCCCTCTAGTGGTATGTGAGGAGGAGCTCCCTCTAGTGGTATGTGAGGAGGAGCTCCCTCTAGTGGTATGTGAGGAGGAGCTCCCTCTAGTGCAGGGATTCCCAAAGTGTGGTGCGCACACCCCTGAGGGTTTAGATCAGAGCTGAGTTTGTCGTCTCCTCCCCCTCCTCAGGTTCCATCTATGGCTTCAACGTGGCGGCGAGCCGACCTGTTCAGCAAATGGCAGCAAAGAAAGGTGTGCCGCTGCGCCTCCACTCCATCATCTACAAGCTGATGGACCAGCTGAAGGAAGAGCTGAACAGCAAGCTGCCACCACTCGTCTCCCACAATGTTGTTGGTGAGTCCAGTTGTTATGGAAACAAGAGCGAGTCCCAGAACTGATCCCTGAGGAACACCAGAGGCTGTCTTGGTTCTAGATCAGAGGAATGGTCGGCCTGGGGTACCTGTAGGAGACAAAGATGTGGATTTGAGTCAGAATGTTGAGGAAAAAGCTTTAATGCTATTTCTAGAACATCCTGAGAACCAGAACCCCACTAGATCAGTTGTTTTATTATCATAGTAGCAAAGGATTCTGGGAGAAGACGTTCTATAAGTGTGAGGTTTGTTTGGAATGTTTACTTACTTAATAGTGTTCCAAGTGTGGCGAGGAGGACAGGAACAGTTTATCAGTATATCAGTATCAGTATACGTAATTAGGTTCCCATTTGATCATCACTAAGATTGTTGTTGTAAAAATAGCTGCTAAATTTCATTATGTCCATTTCATTTAATCCTTTTTACTATAGTTATATCGTTTCTACTACTTTTTTAACTCTAGTTTTTATGCTTATATTTCTGTTGAAACTGCCTTCTGTCGATGGGCTGCTGGAAACTGAATTTCCCAGAGGAAATTTTTCCAGAGGAATCAATCAGACGTCCGTCTGGGTTTTTTTATCTCCACAATATATTTATGGCTATACTATGTTAGAACGTTGTTAAGAGGCTTTTAACAAAGTGTTAAAAGCTACATAGGTTGCCAAATGAACGAGTGCAGCTTTAGTGTCGACAGGGCTGTTGCTAGTGCCCGACCTCCTCACAGGTTTAGACTCTGGTTCTCCTGATGCTTCTGACTGAGGTCATCAGGTTTCATTGCTGTGCTACAGAACGGTAGTGAACCAAAGGTCCGGTTCTGGTCAGAGGAACTCCCCAGATGTTTAGATCTTCAGACTCTGTTATAACTTTATCAACATGCAGCTTCTATCAAATGTCTGATATTTAAACTTCCTCATGAACCCAGTTGTTTCTATGAATCTTAAACCAACCAGGTTTTTGGAGTATTGGTACAATGCCTCCTTTCCTTTTCAGGCTTGTGATTGGCTAAAGCCAGACAGAACCTAATAAGCCTCTGGCTGTGTCCGGATTCAGGGGTAGGACGCTTCTGAGGACGCATTTCGAGACCGATGATGTCACAGCGCCGCGACGAGCGCTGTCCAAATTCGAAGGATACTCATTCATGCGTCCTCGCTCCACCCCAATTTCGAGGACGGGTCTGGTGTATCCTCGCTGGCCAAGGCTATCCCAGGATGCTTTGCGTGCCGGCCGTTGGATTCTACTGATTCATCAATTTAGCAGCAGTAGCAGAAAACCCAGAGAGCAGTCCAGTTTTAAATGTCAGTTTCTCAAAAGATTATAAAAGCTTGTGTTTAGGAATATTTTGCTTCTCTTTATATGGAGTTTAATAATAAAAATCTCCACAAAAGAGGTTGAATGTTTTATTTTTCATTTTATTTAAGACAAGAAATCAATGTAAGCTAGCTTGAATGTTTTAAATGAAAGTTTCAGAAACAAGTCACCATAAAAGAGCTTCAAGTGTTTCTTTAGATCCATTTTATTAGCTTTAGCCTGTCTGTCAGCGCTGTCACGGTTGCTAAGCGACTGGACTGAGGGGCGGGGATAAGTATGAGGCTAGACCGTCTGAATTCAGAGACGCTTATTTCCGGTCTTAGCGGTCGAGCGAGGACCCAACCTAGGTAGACCAGCAAGTCCACGTCCTCAGAAGCGTCCTACCCCTGGATTCAGACACAGCCTCTGTCTGGAAGCAGTTCACACTTCCTAGTTTCAAATGTCCACCCTGTTGCCCCGCCCCCTCTGATCCAGGTGAGGCGGTGGTGCTCGCCACGTTTGACGTCTCTGTGGGGAAGAAGAAGGTTCTTGTGGCCGGCTGTCGAGTCCAGAAAGGCCAGCTGGAGCGGCGCCTCCGGTTCCAGCTGATCCGAGAATACGATGTGGTGTGGGAAGGTGAGTGAGACCAGAACTGTACAGTGCTTCGACCAGAACTGGGTCGATGACCTCGTCTTTCTTTAAGGTTCTCTGTCGGCGCTGAAGCACCACAAAGACGAGGTGCAGACGGTGAAGACGGGAATGGAGTGTGGCCTTTCGGCGGAGGGGGACGTGGACTTCAGAGCTGGTGATGTCATCAAGTGCATGGAGGTGGTGGACGTCTTGCAGGTCATTTCCTGGGACCCTGGATTTTAATGTCCCAGCATGCACTGCTGCAGACGATCAACTTGAATGAATGAAGTAACGACTCGTTAGTTGAAAAAACTTTTAATTAAAATAAAACCAAACGACTGATGAAACGTTGTGAGGAGCACATCCTGTCTGTCCTCCATGGTGGAACCAGTTTTTGGTCTCCAACAGGATCCTTCACTTCTTCTTAGCTTTGGTCGGTTTAGCAAGCAGAAGCGGGTCGATCTGGTCTGGAGTCAAGCCTCTGATGGAGAAGAGTCGGGCGGCCCGTTCCTTCAGTGTCCCCCCACACTTCAACCCTCGAGACAACAGTTCCTGCTTCAGGACGTCCAGACTCAGAGCCTCCAGCTGCTGGACAGAGGACACTGAAGACAGGTCCAGCTGTAGGGACAAAACAAACATGTCAGAATGAAAAGATCCAGGTTCTGACGGGTTCATTATCTCCTGTTTTAGAAACTTAAAGCCTGAAATAAGAATTAAAAGACCTCGTTTTCAAAATGGAGTCATTCTTTAGCTCATTTTAATAAATTCTAATCCTTTTTAACGCTCATTTATTCAGGTCCTGGTGAGATTAGGAATCGTTTCCAAAGGAGACCCGAGTGCAGGTGGGGGTTGAACCCCGGGCAGGGTCAGAACCAGGTTACGGACCTCGTTCTGTAGCCTCTACCTGAAAAACCAGTCCTGTTTAGGGGCTGTCTCCCTGTTGACCTTTGTTCTGGCTGATCGACCCTAAACTGACCAGATCAACATTCTGGGGGTTTAGTAGACCTGATACCAGACCCTGGATCAAAAGGGTTCTTGTACCAACGTTGTCTTCCTTCTAAAGTGATCAAATCTCTTTTAGTTTCACAGAAGACCAGGTTCTGACCTGACTGCTCAACTCCGAGGGTCCAGGTTCTGGTCTTGCTGCTGGTCCTGCCGAGGGTCCAGGTTCTGGTCCTGCTGCTTGTCCTGCCGAGGGTCTAGGTTCTGGTCCTGCCGACGGTCCAAGTTCTGGTCCTGCCGAGGGTCCAGGTTCTGGTCCTGCTGCTTGTCCTGCCGAGGGTCCAGGTTCTGGTCCTGCTGCTGGTCCTGCCGAGGGTCTAGGTTCTGGTCCTGCCGAGGGTCCAGGTTCTGGTCCTGCCGAGGGTCCAGGTTCTGGTCCTGTCGAGGGTCCAGGTTCTGGTCCTGCTGAGGGTCCAGGTTCTGGTCCTGCCGAGGGTCCAGGTTCTGGTCCTGCCGAGGGTCCAGGTTCTGGTCCTGCCGAGGAGGAGCTGAAACAGACATGTTTTGGACCAGGTTATTAGATGTTCTGAATTGTTTACTTTGTGGTTCAGTTTTCTGGTTTAGACCCAAACAGCAGCTCGGTTCAGGTTCTGGGTCACTCTGTGGTCTTGGGTAGTTCTTTAGACCGAACTACTAGATGAGTTCTACTCAGACTGGATTCTATCAGTCAGGATCCACTGGCTGGTCTAGCATCAAGAGTTCAGACCCAGTTAATACCTGCTGGCTGTAAATGTATTTTTGATTGTTTGTTATTGTCTCGTCAGTTTGCTGAGATCTGATTGGCTGACTCAGTAACTGCAGTTTAAACGTTCCTGTTCGGTTCTGGTTCTAAAGGAGAAGTCTGATGACATCTTTGACTCGTCACCTGCTCACTTGTGTGTGAATACCTGCTGCTTAACTTATGCCCCGCCTCCTTCCTCAGTGTTGTCATGGTAACAGCGGGTCCTCTGCTGTTGGAGGAGGACGTGGATGGACAGTTGACATCTTCCTCCTCATCTTCATCCTCTGAACTTAGGAGCTCGTTCAGGCCACCCAGCCCCGTCCTGTAACCATGGCAATAAGCCTCCTGAACATTGTCTCACACTCTGGGTATTAATAAAGTTGATTTAAAATTGAGGCTGACCAGAAACCAGGAGTCGTTTTCTTCTTCCTTGGCTGCTCGCTCTCATCAGAGTTCTGTCTCTTGGGGGTGGTGACTTCACTGACCGCCACCTGACAGCTGGAGGACGTCTGCAGACCTGCAGCAGACACACCTGAGTCATACACCTGCAGCAGGACTCACCTGGCCGCATGGCGGTGGTCCTGACCTTTGAGCACCGAGTCCTCCAGTCTCTCGCTCAGGTCGTGGCACTGCTGCTGGTACTCCGGGTCACTGAAGTGGTGTTTGGGCTCGGCCAGCTTCCTGTGCAGACGCTCCAGACGCCGCTGCTCCTTCTCCGCCTCGCGCTCCGCCTGCTTCTTCAGCCACTCTGCCATCCTGCACACACCACAGAAGAAGAACCGTGGCTCAGACTTCATGTTAAATGCCTCACCTGAAGCAGGTAAAAACCAGACCAGAGCTGAGAAGAACCCAAAGACAAGAACAGGAAGTAGAGGAACTGCTGGAGGAGCATTCAGATGAAGAACCAGCACTTCTAAATGTCCCACATCTGTACAAAGGTTTAAAGTCATGGGCTCCAGAACTCTACGTTCAGCCGCTCACACTGATGGCAGTGAGATAGTAGCCACAGACGTAAAGAGACCAGATACAGGGACCACCAGACCTCCTCCACCAGACCCCCTCTGACGACCTCCACCAGATCCCCTCTGACCTCCTCCACCAGACCCTCTGACCTCCTCCACCAGACCACCAGACCTCCTCCACCAGACCCCCTCTGACCACCTCCACCAGACCCTCTGACCTCCTCCACCAGACCCCCTCTGACCTCCTCCACCAGACCCCCTCTGACCTCCTCCACCAGACCCCCTCTGACCTCCTCCACCAGACCCCCTCTGACCTCCTCCACCAGACCCCCTCTGAC
>SSNR01000101.1:1846413-1871921 GCA_006937965.1 Callopanchax toddi | reverse complement strand
CTGACCTCCTCCACCAGACCCCCTCTGACCCCCTCCACCAGACCCCCTCTGACCTCCTCCACCAGACCCTCTGACCTCCTCCACCAGACCCTCTGACCTCCTCCACCAGACCCCCTCTGACAACCTCCACCAGACCCTCTGACCTCCTCCACCAGACCCCCTCTGACCTCCTCCACCACACCCTCTGACCTCCTCCACCAGCCCCCCTCTGACGACCTCCACCAGACCCCCTCTGACCTCCTCCACCAGACCCTCTGACCTCCTCCACCAGACCCTCTGACCTCCTCCACCAGACCCTCTGACCTCCTCCACCAGACCCCCTCTGACGACCTCCACCAGACCCCCTCTGACCACCTCCACCACCAGACCCCCTCTGACCTCCTCCACCAGACCCCCTCTGACCTCCTCCACCAGACCCCCTCTGACCCCCCCCACCAGACCCCCTCTGCCCTCCTCCACCAGACCCCCTCTCACCCCCCCCCCCACCCCCTCTCACCTCCTCCCCCAGACCCCCTCTGCCCTCCTCCACCAGACCCTCTGACCTCCTCCACCAGACCCTCTGACCTCCTCCACCAGACCCCCTCTGACGACCTCCACCAGACCCCCTCTGACCTCCACCACCAGACCCCCTCTGACCTCCCCCACCAGACCCTCTGACCTCCTCCACCAGACCCCCTGACCTCCTCCACCAGACCCCCTCTCACCTCCACCCCCAGACCCTCTGACCTCCTCCACCAGACCCCCTCTGACCTCCTCCACCAGACCCCCTCTGACCCCCTCCACCACACCCCCTCTGACCTCCTCCACCAGACCCTCTGACCTCCTCCACCAGACCCTCTGACCTCCTCCACCAGACCCTCTGACCTCCTCCACCAGACCCCCTCTGTCCTCCACCACCAGACCCCCTCTGACGACCTCCACCAGACCCCCTCTGACCTCCACCACCAGACCCCCTCTGACCTCCACCACCAGACCCTCTGACCTCCTCCACCAGACCCTCTGACCTCCTCCACCAGACCCTCTGACCTCCTCCACCAGACCCCCTCTGACCTCCTCCACCAGACCCCCTCTGACGACCTCCACCAGACCCTCTGACCTCCTCCACCAGACCCCCTCTGACCTCCTCCACCAGACCCCCTCTGACCTCCTCCACCAGACCCTCTGACCTCCTCCACCAGACCCTCTGACCTCCTCCACCAGACCCCCTCTGACAACCTCCACCAGACCCTCTGACCTCCTCCACCAGACCCCCTCTGCCCCCCCCCCCACACCCCCTCTGACCTCCTCCACCAGACCCTCTGACCTCCTCCACCAGACCCTCTGACCTCCTCCACCAGACCCCCTCTGACCTCCTCCACCAGACCCTCTGACCTCCTCCACCAGACCCCCTCTGACAACCTCCACCAGACCCTCTGACCTCCTCCACCAGACCCCCTCTGACCTCCTCCACCAGACCCCCTCTGACCTCCTCCACCAGACCCTCTGACCTCCTCCACCAGACCCCCTGACCTCCTCCACCAGACCCTCTGACCTCCTCCACCAGACCCCCTCTGATCTCCACCACCAGACCCTCTGACCTCCACCACCAGACCCCCTCTGACCTCCTCCACCAGACCCTCTGACCTCCTCCACCAGACCCCCTCTGACCTCCTCCACCAGACCCCCTCTGACCTCCTCCACCAGACCCCCTCTGACCTCCTCCACCAGACCCTCTGACCTCCTCCACCAGACCCCCTCTGACCTCCGCCACCAGACCCCCTCTGACGACCTCCACCAGACCCCCTCTGACGACCTCCACCACCAGACCCCCTCTGACGACCTCCACCAGACCCTCTGACCTCCTCCACCAGACCCCCCTGACCTCCTCCACCAGACCCCCTCTGACCTCCTCCACCAGACCCCCTCTGACCTCCTCCACCAGACCCCCTCTGACCTCCTCCACCAGACCCCCTCTGACCTCCTCCACCAGACCCCCTCTGACCTCCTCCACCAGACCCCCTCTGACCTCCTACACCCGACCCCCTCTGACCTCCTCCACCAGACCCCCTCAGACCTCCATCAGACCCCGTCAGACCTCCACCAGACCTCCATCAGACCCCCTCAGACCTCCACCAGACCCCCTCAGACCTCCATCAGACCCCCTCAGACCTCCATCAGACCCTTTAGCTGCTTTCATAAAACAATGCCGGCAAATTGCCGTGAACCTGAGCCGGCATCTGGGAGCCTTTGGTCGTTCATAAGTGGTCAGACCGTGTCGGTAATGTTGCGCAATCATGTGCGTTTCACAAAAGATTTCTGGGTGGCGATATAAAGAAGGTATGGGGCGGTCTTCACGCTGTCGACGCGCAGGGTACAGAGACGTGAGACGGAAGTGCTCGTATAAACAGACAGGCAACTTCTGCTTCAGCCAGAAGCTCCCGGATCTCGGTGTCGCTCCAGTTCGCCGTCTCCGCTGAGTGTTTACAATGGTTGTCAGGGGCAACGTGCTGGCGCGTTTCATGGGACTTCAAAATCCGACCAGAGATTTCCTGACCCTGTGTCAAATGTTCATAAAAACTAAGACTGGATGATTAATCAGTGTTTACAGGAAAAAATCTATTCTGAAGTAATACACTGCCTACATTTTACTCATTTTGTTATGTGTCAAAAGTTTATTGAAACCAGGACTGATCTGTGTTTACAGGAAATAATCTGTTCAGAAAAGGGGGAAGGGGTATTTGGGGCCTCTTGTGTTTATACCTCAGTACAACGTAGTAGAATGTGTTCTCTGCATTAACCCATCCCTGAGGGAGCAGAGGGCGGCCAGTGGCGCCCGGGGGGCAGTCGGAGGTTTAGTACCTTGCCCAAGGACACTTCGACACATGGCCGGGCCGGGGTTTGAACCCACGCCCTTTGACATGGGAGGCGGTAATACAAACTGTTAAGCACATAATGCTCTCTGTTTAGTTTGTGTAGCGTTTGGAAATAACTTAGTTATTTTAACTACACCCTCTTCAGATAAACATTAGAACTTATTTCTGGTTTATAATGAAAAGTGATAAACTGTCATTTAACCCTGATAATAAGTTCTAATGTTAATGTTACATTTGTTAATTGTAATTATTTTTGTTCAGTACTGTAGTCCATATATTATTACAGTTATGCATTGAATATAAAAAAATCAAAGCATATTAAAAAGTGCTTGAACTATTTTATTGTTTCTTACTGGAAGGGGGGGGGGTCATCAAAAAATTGACGGGTAAAATAGGGGTCCCTTGGGAAAAAGGTTGGGAACCACTGCCTTAGATTGACTGAAGTTAGTTTTTTAACTGCATGTAAACACTGGTCTGGCTGAAGTGGAACTGGATCTCATCGAGCTGAAGCTCCAGATAATGTGGTAGAGGCTCAGTTTCATTTGCATGAAAACAGCTCAGTGGAGCTGGACGCTCCTTTTCCAGGATTGTGGAAGTGGCATTACAAACAAGTCAGTAGTGGTAGAAGAAGATGGCAGCAAAAACAAACAAGCAGCTGGCCAGTGCAGGTTACACGAAGACGCCTGATGGAAGCATTTGAAACAAGAGTTATTAAACGCTGAGAAAACAACCGGCAAAACACCGACATAGCGGAGTGGAGCGAACTTCATTTGAGTTCGATTTTCTAACGGACATGTAAACTAGGATAAAGGCTCCCAGTTCATTAACAGAAGATAGACTTCAATGCGTGTGTAAATGCACTGATCGACACATCAAGGCAGAGCTCTTACTCCTTCTCATGGTTGACATCTCGGAGGCGTCGGCCACTAAGGTCTCTGCAGGCCTCTCTGTTGGTGGTCTTCTCGATTTGAGCACCCAGCGCTCTCAGCATGGAGCCAAAACCTGAAACAAAAACACACCAGACCATCAGCCGTCACCATCTTCAGCCGTGGGGCCCAGCTACTTCCTGGAACTGACCTCCCTTCCCTCCACACAGACGGGGCTCCAGGTGATAGATGGCTCCATGCTGCAGGGGATGGTCCAGGTGGGACAGGTGGCCGTTTGAGGTGACGTAGATGTCCTGAAAGGAAAACATGATGAAACATATTTCATGTTTATTACATTTAGAGTCAACAGTGCTACTCCAAAAACAACAATAACAAAACAAAATGAACGCCACGGCTCGGTCACTGCGGTCATCAGCTAGCAGAGCTACACCACGCTGGGACAGTTCAGACTCTTCTCATGTGGAGGAATGACCTACCAAGCTACCAGAGCAGGGGCGTCCCTGTCCATCTTCAAGAACCTCCTGAAGACCCAGCTCTTCAGAGAACATCTTCTAGACTAGCTCCTACCTTCACTACTCCTCTGGACTCTCTTCATGCTCTTCACTCTATGCTATTTTCCCCTCACTGTGACCTGTGGCAGAGACTGACTAGTGTTTGTCCCTCCAAGTAGTTAACTGTTAGCCTCCATGGTTCCTGGTTACCATGTCATTTGTAAGTCGCTTTGGATAAAAGCGCCTGATAAAAGGATAAATGACAGGCCAAACCTGACTCCAGACCAGATCTGGACCCTCCTGGACAAATGACTTTCCACCTCCTACTTCAAACACAACGACAAGTTCTACAGGCAGAGACATGGATGCTCCAGTATCACCCACTGTTACCAACATCTACAGTACATCAGGGGTCATCAACTAAAAACCTGTATGGACCACATTCAATTTTTACAGCCATTTTCACGGGTCGGAGGGTGGGGGCGTGCACATGTGTGTGTGTGTGTGTGGGGGGGGGGAGCTGGTAGGCAGTGCAGAGCTGGTGCTCAAAGTAAAAAGGCTCATAGAACCGGACTTTAAAGGCAGACAGCTGATGATGTTGAAACTGTAGTTTGTCATATTTGAAAAATAAATGTAACTCAATCTTATTCTCAATGTGATAACCTGGAACAGCTGACAAAAAAAAGTTCTAACCATTATTATAACTTCAGTGCTTTCCTAACAGAGGCCTAGTGGTTAGTGACGCTGATTCCCATCTGGGAGAGGGTGGGTTCGATACCCGGCCCAAACCAACTGTCATGTGTTTAAACGTTACTGTTTGGGGACTGGGCAGGCATAAGTCTGTATAAGGCTGGAGGGCAGGAAACACGTGGGTCGAGAGCCAAATCCAGCCAGCTGCCGACCACTGGTCTACATGGAGGAAGTGGAAAACAGAGCTCTGAACTCTAACAGTGGAACATCACCGAGCCACTGGTTCAGCTATGTGGAGGATACATGGGCCAAGATTCTGACTCATGAAATAGAAGGCTTCACCAAACACATCAACGCTGTGGACAAGAACATCAGGTTCACCAGGGAGGATGGACAACAACATGTCCTCCAGGTGAGTGTAGAGTCCTGTAGTTTCACTGTCTAAATAAAACAAAGTTCCACTGTATTAAACGGATCCTGGCTGTTGTTTTTAGGTGTAGGTTTAAGATCATGGCTCTGTTTAAAAAGCCCCTCCTCTTCAACTTTGAAATCAAAACTTCATCCTTAGTGAGACAGGAGAGGAGAGAGGAAAGAAACATCTGCAGCCCTAGTCTGATCTCTGAAAAATTCTTTAAAATTTGATTAAAATCCCATCTCGTTCTTGTGAACTCAATATCTCGTCTTGTCTCATGAGTTTTAGGTAGGTTACACCCCTAGTCCCCTACTCTTTAGTGCTTATTATTCTAATAGGTGAGGGTACGTCTGGCGTCTTTATTATATCTTTTTTTTTTTTAATTGAACAGTCAGTTATATCACAACCATGAACTTCAATCAAAACAAGTTGCCATACAATTGCCATATGGTTGATAATATATATCCAATTTCTTGTCAAGAGAAATAACAAAAAACAAATAAACATGAATAATAAACCAAACAACACACAACAAGATAAAAAATAAAGATAAAGGGGTCTGCTTATTCAGTTAAAGAAAACTTTTGAAAAACTGATTGTTTTACCAAGTTTCTGATTGGCTAAATTAAGACTTTTAATAGAGGAAATCTACATTTTTAGATCAGATTCTTTAAAAGTGTCAAATGAAGGGAGTTCTCCATTTCATTTTAGGAATATAGTATTTTGCTAAAATTAAAAGTAAGTTCATCAAAAACATTTCTTCAGAGGTGAAATTAGTTTTTAAGAATAAGTAATATTTGAAGTTTTGATAATATCACATTTTATCCATTTTTCTAGAAATAAAACTTTGTAAATCAGACCAAAACATGAACAATCCACAAATACATGTTCAAGACTTTCACCGTCACATTGACAAAAGGAACATTCTCTACTTATAGTAGAGTAGAAACCACAAATAGAGTCTTTACAGGGTAGTACCGATTTACTATTTTAAATAAAAACTCTTTGATTTTATTGGAGATGACATATTTATGAGGTAGTAAGAAGAAGTTCAAGAAATCCCATCTATATTTACATAAAGGATTTAAATCAGCTCTGATCAATTTGTTTGTACGTTTCTTTTCCAGAATGTTAGTTCCTTCAGTTCAAACTGGGTCATCATGAAACTGAAAATCTCTATGTTGGATAGTTTTTGCCAATAAAATTAAATGATTTGGAATTGACCTAATGACATTTCAAATTATTTTTTATCTATATTACTATTATTGTTGAATGCAAAGGTTTCGTAATCGTACCACTCACCATTTCCATCAAATAGTTGGTTTATAGAAATAATATTCTTATCAACCCAGTTTAGTAGATAAAGTGACTTATTTCTATATAATATGTAAACATTGTTCCATAAAATGCAGTTATGAGGAGAGTAGTTGTGTTTATTTAACAAATTCCAACATAATAGAGCCTGTTGATAAAATGTAGCAAGTTTGACAGGAAGCTTTCCAACTGAGAAAGGACTTTTTAACAACACATGTAATAATCCCCCCAGATCACTAAAGAAGTGACTGGGAAAGATATTCCACATAGAATTAGGATTTGTTAGAAATCTTTTAATCCAGTTTATCTTAATGATCTGATTAAAAATAGTATATGTCAGTACATTTAAACCTCCTTCAGCTAACCAGTTTGAAAGAACTTCTTTCCTAAGTTGATGTCCTTTAGATCTCCAAATGAAATCAAAGAAGGTTTAGTCAGGACTGGAACACAGCGCTTTGCTGCCCTCTAGTGGGGAGAAAACATATGACGCTCTTGATAACCTTCTGCTTTGCTCAATAGACCCTGTGCACGAGAAAATGCTAACTTCCGGGTTTGAGACCGGATGTGCTATCTTTCGTTTCCGGTAGCTGTATTTGACGGTAAATCCTTACTGCGAAGATGGACTACAGAATCATGTCCAAATTACGAAAAGGAAAGGATCGGGTTAAAAAAGGTCGTTGTATATCAGAGGTCGCGCTAGACTTTTTGGTTTTCCGTCATTTTGACTGACAGGGTTTAAAAAATCCGGTCATAATCTACTTTTATCCGTCACTTATTAATTTTAAAAATGATAATAATTACATTTTCAGTAGCATTATTGCTCAAACACCGGGCCCATTTAGCACATAAACCCATAGGATTAGACTCTAAATGAGTCGATCAGCCAGTCATCAGATAGACATTTCTAAAAACTCCGTTTGGAGTCGAGCGCCTCGCAGCGAGGTGCAGCTCTGTGCGCTCCACGGGACTCTGATTACAGAATATTAACGTTCATTATGAGATCATGAGAGACAGTGAGAGAGGGATGAGGGGTTCACATATTTTTCATTGAGATACTCAGGGGAAAACCTGGCGCTGCTGTTTAATGCGGACCTCCTCGCGTTTGGAGTCCAGTTCTATGTGCGCGCAGCTCGCGGAGCAGATTTAGCGTGTCAACAAGCCTCCACAGCCTATGAACGCTGCTCTGAGGGCGCATTACAACAGGAAGTGTAGTTAATCCATATCTGATCGCGCACTGAGCACCGGATGGTTCGGGTCTGACACCTGATGGAGGACCAGTGTTCTTCTGCTGCAGAGCGCAGGACGTCTGGATCACAGGTCTGCGCTCAGCAGAACCTCAGTCTGGGCTGCAGGTATTGGTTGGTGGAGATGCTGCACTATTTCTGCATCCTTGGTTCGAATTATTAGAGGGGACAATTCAGTGATTTCCTATGACGGTATGGACGGGCAGGCTCGTGCGCAAACCTGTCAGAATGACCGGCGCCCTTCAGATCTGTCCGTCAAAGTAAAAAATAAAAAAAAAAACGGTTAAATACGGGAAATTTCCGGTTAACGGGACCCCTGCTATATATTAGGATTTAGATGGGGAAGGTTGTGAACACCTCATCTCTCTCTCATGAAATCATAATGAACGTTAATATTATACAGAGTCCCGCAAAGCGCACAGAGCTGTGCCTCACCTGCTGCTGCGCTCCACTCCGGAGAGTTTTTATTTCTATCTGATGACTGGCTGATGGACTCATTTAGTGTCTAATCCTATGGATTTATGTGCTAAATGGGCCCGGTGTTAGATCAATGGAATAGGAACCGAGCGATCTGCAGCTTCTAAACAGGTTCTCCAAACCGCGACCGTCAGCGGAGGATTACACAGCATGTCAACAAACCGTAAAAAAGCCTCAGCATGTACACAAATAATTTACGTTGGTAAGGGTCTCAAACTATAAGTACTGACGATGGGGAAGGTTGTGACTTACCTTCAAAATGAGATAAATCCTGCGAAATATAAAATGTGAAGCCTTTCTCTCGTTTGCTCTTTGGCGCAGAGGAAAACTATCAACAAGTCGGTGAACATCATCAACAGAAACATTAGGAAAATGCCCCAGACATCTAGAAGAATTTAAATCGCCGCTTAGTCCACTCATTTTGTCGACTTCTTCGGGAATACAAGACAGTAAATAGGGTGTGACCAGGCGAGAATATCAAACCGGAAATAAAACACTGGACAGGAGTCTTCCCACCGGAAGTAGCATTTGCTAACGTGCACAGGGGCTATAGCACTCTGCCAAATATCCTTACATCTCTTGACAACCATCCATTACATTTGTTCTTAATTGCTTCAGAAACAGAGGTAAAATTATTAATCATATTTGTGTTATCTTTAGAGATTTGAATACCTAGATATGTTAGTGTTTTTTACAGGAAAACCACAAATTTCAGTCTCATTTATATTGCCTAATGGAAGTATTTCACATTTCTTTATTATATCAACACACAGGAACAGAACAGCACCGGAACTTCCGGGCAGACTTCAAAATAAAGGTGTCAACATAAAAGTATCTTACAACATGATTATTCAACTGGAAAGGTTACATAAATGTTTATTTATGTATTTATATGAACCAAAAAGACCGTTTACTGAGCCCCCAGTTAAATTCCTCTAGAGCCGGGTCTGAAAACAAACTTTCAAAATGCGTCACACCAAGAAAATGTTCCACCAGCCGCCACTGACTCCAGACCCGTTTCTGACCTCCAGAAACAAAGTTTGTTTTAAATCAGACATTCATCTACACACTTCAGCCTTCTGCAGTAAGAAAGTCAAACTCATCGAAACAATGTGGCTGTGAGCGTTAGCCTCAGGAGCTAACAGACCGATTTATCCCAGACTAATCCCCGGGTCCGACTCAGTCCGGAGTCCGGCTCACCTGCTGCGGGACGAACCGGTTCACCACGTCTTTAACCACCGAACCCACCGGGAACACGCAGGTAGAACACCTGGAACCTGGAGCGAAAACAACAACCTCCATCTTGGTTTTCTTACACTGCGCAGGCGCACTACTTCTTCTGTTTTGTAGTTTATTGGCGGTTGGCTATGGAGGACCGAAACTGACATATTTAAAAATAAAAGCAGAAATACGTAATTTGTCTTTTCTTTTCCTTTATGTGTGCATTTTTGCAAAGAAATATATATATATTGTTTTTTGTTTTTCCGAATTATGTGAATTATCATCAAGAAAATAATATATTTTGTTTTTATTTTCCCTATATGTGCATTTTTTTAAAATAAATGTATATGTTTTGTTTTTCCTTTTCCTTATTACCTGTAATTTCATCAAGAAAAAAAAATATTGTTTTTCCTTTTTCTTATTATGTGCATTTTCATGAAGTAAAAAATATATATTCTTTTTCCTTTTCCTTAGTTTGTACATTTTCACGAAGAAATAAATATATATTGCTTTTCCTTTTCCTTATACACACATTCCTTGTTTTTACATTCCCTCATCTACTCTTTTTACATTACCTTATGCATTTCTGCCTCATTATGCAAATTAGGAGGGCTGTCCTTCTTGGTAAACAGGAAGGAGCAGGAACCATGCGCTGATCGATTGTGCATGCCTGAGATTTTGGGCTTTCAGGAGAACGCCTTTTTGTTTGAAAAGAAGTGAAGTCCTAACAGACATGTCTCTGACGATTGCAGATGAATTAAGGCACGTTGCTATCTTAGCTTAAAGTAATACAGTCAGTGATGACTATTTATTGTTTCGCGTAGACATTTTGAGTGAGAGGCTATTTCAGATAGCTGCAGACACGGACAATGAAGCTGACCCGTTAGTTGTCCAGATTTTGGAGGAAGTGGCCTGTCACTTGCACAAGTCTGTGTATTCTATAGCCTAATTCTGTAGCCTATTTGCAGCTTCTCTTAACAACTCCGACACAGATCGTCGTTGTGCTCCCTCCATTACTGTACTTTGGTTGCTATTACGGTGGAGCCAAAATCTCAGGCATGCACAATCGATCAGCGCATGGTTCCTGCTCCTTCCTGTTTACCAAGAAGGACAGCCCTCCTAATTTGCATAATGAGGCAGAAATGCATAAGGTAATGTAAAAAGAGTAGATGAAGGAATGTAAAAACAAGGAATGTGTGTATAAGGAAAAGGAAAAGCAATATATATTTATTTCTTCATGAAAATGTACAAACTAAGGAAAAGGAAAAAGAATATATATTTTTTACTTCATGAAAATGCACATAATAAGAAAAAGGAAAAACAATATTTTTTTTCTTGATGAAATTACAGGTAATAAGGAAAAGAAAAAACAAAACATATACATTTATTTTAAAAAAATGCACATATAGGGAAAATAAAAACAAAATATATTATTTTCTTGATGATAATTCACATAATTCGGAAAAACAAAAAACAATATATATATATTTCTTTGCAAAAATGCACATATAAAGGAAAAGAAAAGACAAATTACGTATTTCTGCTTTTATTTTTAAATATGTCAGTTTCGGTCCTCCATAGTTGGCAACCCACAAAGTAGTGCAACACTGCCACCAACTGATATGGAATGTCATTACTTCTTTTTTAGTTTGATGTTTCAAACAAGTCTCCTCGATTCCTTAAGATTAAATCAAAGTGTCAGTATTAATGATTCAAGTCAAATAATGCATGAAATTAGTGCATTTTATGGTAATTTCTACAAACAGAAGACTCATAGGATCACATAACAGAACTGAATGAGGAAAATAAATAGTTTTTAGAAGAGGAATTGGCTATAACAGCATTAGAAATGGCCCTAAACAAATGAGAGTTAAGTCTCCTGGAATGGATGTTCAGAACATTCTGGTCAGATTAAAGACTTATTATACAAAGCCCTTAGACTGTATAAATAATGAACAACTATCTCCATCATCAGGGAGACTGTGTGGAGAGAGTGGCAAACTGTAGTTTTCTCGGAGTCCACATAGAGGAGAACTTCTCTTGGAGCATAAACACGTCTGAGCTGCTGAAAAAGGCCCAACAGAGACTGTACTTCCTCAGACTACCCAGGAGGAATAACATCACACAGAGACTGTACTTCCTCAGACTACCCAGGAGGAATAACATCACACAGAGACTGTACTTCCTCAGACTACCCAGGAGGAATAACATCACACAGAGACTGTACTTCCTCAGACTACCCAGGAGGAATAACATCACACAGAGACTGCTGGTGTCCTTCTACAGAGCTTCTATTGAAAGCATATTAACATACTGCATCTGCATCTGGTACACCAGCTGCACAGCAGCTCAGAGGAAAGTGCTTCAGAGGGTCATTAACACCGCACAGAGGATTGTTGGCAGCCCCCTTCTCTCACTGGAAGACCTGCACAGCTCCCGTTGTCTGAAGAAAGCCCACAACATGACAACGGACACATCACATCCTGGTCACTCCCTGTTTGAACTGCTGCCCTCACTCAGGCAGAAGGTACAGAGTGATCAGAGCCAGGACAAACAGACTCAAACAGCTTTTATTCAGCTGCAATATCCCGTCTAAATGCTGCTAGGAATGGACACTGTGCAATCTGTTCGTTTTGTGACATGTGAAATGTTGGTGGGGCGTGGACTTTAGTCAGTGTTTTAAGTATTTATTACTGGTTTTATTAGGATTTTTTTAAATTCATGTATTTTTAATTGTACGTTTTATTTTATTTATTTTTTTATCTTTTATATGGATGAAGCACTGACAGTAGGGCACTTTTAATTTTGTTGTTTTCTTTTCTAACAATGACAAATAAAGAATTGAATTGAATTGAATTGAATCATGTTATTGGACATAAAACGTACAGCTTATCTCACCAGCATGCAGATATAATAATAATAGTAAAGCATCTAACAACAAACATTAATCCGTAACTGCTTTTTTCAATTGAGAAATATCTCTCAGATCAGAACTCTAGTGTCAAAAGCAGAACTAGAGATGATTATTCATGCTTTTATTTCATCTCGCCTTGATTACGGTAACAGCCTTTTTACATGTCTGAATAAGAAATATCTGTCTCTCCTCCAGTCAGTTCAGAACGCTGCTGCAAGGCTTTTAACCAACACACGTAAGAGTCAGCACATTACTCCAGTTTAAGATCCCTGCACTGGTTACCAGTGCATTTTAGAATTCATTTTAAACTTTTAGTTTTTATTTTTAAAGCCCTGTGTGGTCAGGTCCCTGTTTATATCTCAGACCCTTTAAAACCCTACAGTCCTCCTCGTAGTCTGAGGTCTGGTAGTCAGAGGCTGTTGGAGGTTCCTAGATCACATTTTAAGTCCAGAGGAGATCAATCTTTTAAGGTAGTGGCTCCAAGATTATGGAACGCTTTACCTCCTCCTCTGCATTGCCTGGATTCTGTTGACTCTTTTAGGAAAACTCATTCATTCAGGCTGGCTTTGAACTGATTTTAGGTAGCATGATGTTTTTGTTTTATCAAGTTTTTATTTTTGTGTTTTATCATGTTCTTATCAAGTTTTATCCTTTGTGTTTTTATAATTGTTTTTATTGTAAAGCACTTTGTGGTCATTGACCTGAGAAAGGTGCTATATAAATAAAGTTATTATTATTATTATTATCTAGTTTGCTGATCTTATTAAACCATCATGAGCTACAGCCTAAAGTGTTTAAGGTCTGTCAACTAAAAATAAAGACAGGATGATGATTTATTAAACTTTTAATGAATTTTGCAGCTTGTAGCAACAATCAAAACTTTATTCATTTAAAAATGAATAAAGTACAACATTCCTGAAAGTGTTCAAAACTGCTATTTGCCTCACGGACCGACTCATTAAAAACCGAAGACACGGACCAGAACCGGGAGCGGACCCCGCCGTGAACCAGAACCGGAAGGGGAGCTTGGACTAGACCTTTGGAGACTAAGGCTTGGACCAGACTGGATCTGAATGCATAGAGCTGCTGCACAGCATGCATGTGCATCAAGATCAGAAAGACAGACTGTTTCTCAAAACAATACAAAAAGAAAATGCTTGAGAAGTTCAGGATGGACGAGGAATTGTAACAAGTCATGATGAAGAAATCTATAAGTTATAAAGTCAAACAGGCGGGAAGGATGCTGGGAGTTAGTTATGGATTGTATTGGTAGGATTATGTCCAAAAGTCACCAGAAAATTGAGTAGGACTAATATGCCTGTAATACCAATGTATAAAGTTATTGCTGGAAATAGTTAAAGGGGAGTAGATAAGTATTATACTTCTACCTACTCCTTTTCGGGCACTTTATTTTATTTCTGTATTAAATGATTTCTACTTGTGTTTGAAATAAATGAAATGAATGAATGAATGAAAAAGTGGCAGTTTGAAAGAAAAGCATAGTCCAACGGGGGGAAAAACGACGCGTCGACTACTAAATTCATCGCCAACAATTTTAATAGTCGACGTAATCGTGACTAATCGTGGCAGCTCTAGCTCAGATCAGGACATTAGCTCTAAGTAGCTGGTGGAGTTATCATGGAGGAAACTAAATGGATATTTAATCAAAGAATCTTTCTTGACAGCTTGTGACAATCCAGCCAACTGATTCCATGTGTCCTGATTTAATCAACTGGACGGTTTGTTTCTTTTCTTTTATTAACAATGCGTCGCTGATTTTCCCTATTCAAAATGCCTATGAGCTAATGGCTAAGGCTAGCTGTTCTGAATCCTGATAAGTGATTTTATTCATTAATTAGCGACATGTTTTTGTTATAGTTGTGACAGAATGTTACTGATCAAGACGTGGGTTTATGTAGTTTAACCCATTTTGAGGAAGTTGTTTCTTTAAAATGCCATGGCGGCATTTTGTGCGAGTGGCCTAAAATCGTTATTGAACTTATTTTGATGAGACCCATCAGTGGATTTGACTTTTATTTTGTTTTTACTTCATTAGTTGAGCTGATTGTCATGACTTGCTTTTGGGAGATATACCAGGTTAGACTTGCTCCAACTTGTCATTCCAGGTTAGACGTTTTTATCATTTTCAGAAATTAATTTCTTCAAAACCTTGAAAGTTGACATACAACTCTTTGGATTCTGCTCAAAGAACCTCTAAACTATCACCAAAATAAATATGATGTAATTTAACCCTCATTTCTCAATCATCTCTGTTGTCCGTCTGTCAGATGTCTGACTTCAAACCAGCTTCACCCGGTCCTTTAATACCAGGTAGACTGGAGGTCAGGATTGTTCAGATGATTTTTTTCTCCCCACAAATATATTTTAACTAATAAAGTTAGAGAGGTTTCTTTTAAATTATTGCACAGGTATTAATTACCCTGTTAAGTTTTTTATTTCTCAAAGATTTAAAAAGAATTTTGACACCTGCTGTTCTTTCTGCAACAATCATCCTGAAACCGTTACACACTTATTCTGGACTTGTACAAAAACTGAAACATGTTGGTCTGATGTTTTAGACTTTCTGAAAAAAAAGTTTTTTCTGATGTTTCCTTCTGTTTTAAACATTTTTTTTTTTATTACAATGATAATAACAGAAACTACAAACTGAACTTCCTCGCCTCGCCTCGCCTTCCTCCGCTTATCCGGGTCCGGGTCGCGGGGGCAGCATTCTAAGTCGGGCAGCCCAGGCCACCTTCTCCCCGGCCAAGTCCACCAGCTCCTCAGCTGGGACGCCCAGGCGTTCCCAGGCCAAACTGAAGATGTATTTCCTCCAGCTTGTCCTGGGTCGACCTGGGGGCCTCCTGCCGACAGGACATGCCCAGAACACCTCCCGAGGGAGGCGTCCAGGAGGCATCCTTACCAGATGCCCGAACCACCTCAACTGGCTCCTTTCGATATGGAGGAGCAGCGACTCTACTCCGAGTCTCTCCCGGATGTCCGAGCTTCTTACCCTATCCCTAAGGCTGAGCCCGGCCACCCTGCGGAGGAAACTCATTTCAGCCGCTTGTATCCGCGATCTCGTTCTTTCGGTCACTACCCAAAGCTCATGACCATAGGTGAGGATTGGGACGTAGACCGACCGGTAAATCGAGAGCCTTGCTTTCTGGCTCAGCTCTCTCTTTACCACAACAGACCGGTTCAGCGTCCGCATCACTGCAGACGCTGCCCCAATCCGCCTGTCGATCTCCCGCTCCCTCCTTCCCTCACTCGTGAACAAGACCCCGAGATACTTGAACTCCTCCACTTGAGGCAGGACCTCTCTCCCGACCCGGAGTTGGCAATCCACCTTTTTCCGGTCGAGAACCATGGCCTCAGATTTGGAGGTGCTGATCCTCATCCCAGCCGCTTCACACTCGGCTGCGAACCTTCCCAGCAAGAGCTGAAGGTCAGAGCTCGATGAAGCTAGGAGGACCACATCATCCGCAAAAAGCAGAGACGCGATTCTCCTGTCACCAAACCCAACCCCCTCCACACCACGGCTGCGCCTAGAAATCCTGTCCATAAAGGTTATGAACAGGACCGGTGACAAAGGGCAGCCCTGGCGGAGTCCAACCCTCACTGGGAACAGGTCTGACTTACTGCCGGCTATGCGGACCAGACTCACACTCCTCTGGTACAGGGACTGAATGGCCCTTAACAAAAGACCATCCACCCCGTACTCCTGGAGCGCCCCCCACAGGGTGTCCCTGGGGACACGGTCATAAGCCTTCTCCAAATCCACAAAACACATGTGGATTGGTTGGGCAAACTCCCATGACCCCTCCATCACCCTAGCGAGGGTAAAGAGCTGGTCCACAGTTCCACGACCAGGACGAAAACCACATTGCTCCTCTTCTATCTGAGGTTCAACTATCGACCAGACCCTCCTCTCCAGGACCCTGGAGTAGACCTTTCCAGGGAGGCTGAGGAGTGTGATCCCCCTATAGTTGGAACACACCCTCTGGTCCCCCTTCTTAAAAATGGGAACCACCACCCCGGTTTGCCACTCCATAGGAACTGCCCCCGATGACCACGCAATGTTGCAGAGACGTGTCAGCCACGACAGACCTACAACATCCATTGCCTTGAGATACCCAGGTCGGATCTCATCCACCCCTGGGGCTCCGCCGCTGCGTAGTTGTTTGACTACCTCAGCGACTTCTGCCCCAGAGATTGGACAGTCCGTCCCCAGGTCTCCCAGCTCTGGTTCCTCCTCGGAATGCGCGTCGGTGGGATTGAGGAGCTCCTCAAAGTATTCCTTCCACCGTCCGACTATAGCCCCAGTTGACGTCAGCAGCTCCCCGTCCCCACTGTAAACAGTGTGAGCGAGTTGCTGCCTTCCTCCCCTGAGGCGCCGGATGGTTTGCCAGAACCTCTTTGGAGCCGACCGATAGTCTTTTTCCATGGCCTCGCCAAACTCCTCCCACGCCCGAGATTTTGCCTCGGCAACTGCCACTGCTGCACTTCGCAAACTGAACTTAATTTTTATTTTAGCTAAATATTACATTCATAAATGTAAAAATACCCTTGCCACGCCTCTTTTATCTTTGAAATTAAAATATATGCTGACTCCATTAAAAACTCAGAGAACTTAAAAGCTATAAAAATCTGGAATCTGTTTGAAGAATATAATTTAAATAACTGGTAATGTTTATTTTTTTCTCCCCACATTTTTTTTTCTTTTTGTAATATTATATATCAGAATGTGCTTTGTACTTACTTTCAAATAGCCTACTGGTTTTGTACTTTGGCCCCTTTGTTTGTTCACATTTCTTTGTACTGTATTATCTTGATGTAAACCACATTTTGCTAATAAAGTTTTTTAAAAAAAGATGATTTTTTTTCTCATTCTTTTGTAAATTTTGACAGTCGCAATAAAGTTAATTTAAAAAACACTTTAAAAAAACGAAGATGTGACGTAACAGGAAGTGAAAGGCCTTGGTCTTTTCCGGTGGAGGAGGACAACATGGCTGCTCTCTATCGGCTCCGTATCAGTCCAACGCTCCGGTTCTCCCGCAGCTTTCTCCGGGCCTCGTTCAGCTCGGACTCCGCAGACAGAACCGGCTCTGGTACCGGGACCGGGTTCGCCGCTGCCTTCACGCAGCAGAAGGAGCTCCGGCGAGAGGCGGAGAGCTCCGGCGGCCAGGAGGAGAGCTTCGGCTCGCTGCTCCGCCAGTCCCCGCTGGTCCAGATGGGACCGGCCCGGGATCGAATAGTGGTCGGGAGGATCTTCCACGTGGTCCGGGATGACCTCTACATTGACTTCGGAGGGAAGTTCCACTGCGTCTGCCAGCGGCCCGCGGCCGGAGGAGAGAAGCTACAGCGGGGAACCAGAGTCCGGCTCCGGCTCCAGGACCTGGAGCTCACCGCCCGGTTCCTGGGAGCCCTGAGCGACACCACGCTGCTGGAGGCCCAGGCGGTGTTGCTCGGACCGGTGGACGTTTGAACGGAGTCTGGGGGAACCTGGACGGGACCAGAAAGGTTCCGGGTCTACAGAACTCTGGGTCCGGACTGTAGTGTGATGGTTGGTTAATGAAAAAAGAAAAATCCGCAAGAAAAAAAATCTGAAATAAAAACAAAACAAACAAAAAAAAAATTAAATTTGTCTTTATTCTCTTCCTGGTCAGAGTTTCGGTTCAGGTCTGGATGAGTCCTCTGGTCTGGATCTTCTTCAGCTTTTGACCCTGTTGATCACAGCACCTTAATGGACAGACTGGGGATCTCTGGACCTGGTTTAAACTGGTTCAGATCATGTCAGATACTACTGATCTGTTCTGTGGGGTACCCCAAGGCTCTGTTCTGGGTCCACTCCTGTTTTTACTGTATATGATCTACACTGGACCCAGTTCAGCTCATAGATCCATAGGAAGATCTAGAGAATCTATCAGCTGATCGATCAGCCAGTCATCACCTAGAACTCTCTAAAAACTCTCCTCCATCCATCAGAGTCTGACTACTGACTGAGCTGTATGACTCACTAGAGTCACTGCAGGAGTCACCAGTCAGTGATCACTGTTAATGCTCCAAGAAGTTCAGTTGTTCTGTAATCTTAAGACGTCTGTATGAACAGAATGAGATTATTCTAAAATGAGACAGATTTTCATTCAGATTCTCATTTTTATTCTGTTCAGACGGGATTGTTGGTTCTGTGTGTGTGTGTGTGTGTGTGTGTGTGTGTGTGTCCATGTTTCATCTCACCAGCTGCTCTGACAGGTTTCACGTCTCCATAATGTGCTAACGCAAGGTCCAGAGTTTGATTCAAGTGACCACATTTTTCCGTTACGTTTTCTTTATAAATCCCAAAGTTTGTGTAAAAAGTGACTACGGTTTTTTCGTTAGCAGGTTTTATAAATGCGGCTCCAGCTGATCGCTCTGGTCTGTTGAACCTCCACTAACTTCTTTTAGTTTAACGTTGCATCAACAGTCTGGACACCTTTAAAAACCTGATGATTTAAAACAGCTTTTATTCAGTCTGTTATGTTTTTATTGGTTTTAACCATCTTTATTGGTGTTTTTAATGATTTTGATTTATTTGTCTTTATGATCTTTATTTGTTTCTAATTGTCTTTTTTAATGATCGTTATTCTTTTGGTTCTTTGTCTTTTAATCATGTTTTCATTCTGATGGTTTTGAAGCACTTTGTGTTTTTTTCTGTGAAAGGTGGATTCTGGACTGGTCTGGATCATGTGACATAAATAAACACAGTCAGCTGTTTAGATCTGTAGCTTTATTCAGGTAATGAACCCTCAACAGTGGCTTGCAGGCTGCAGGCAGAGACAAAGCAAGAGCCCAAAGACCGGGTTCTGGTCTCAGGGGGACCAGGTGAGTGCAGAAGGACTGACTGAGCTGTTCAGATTCATGCAGGTGATTAAAAGTTTAGATAGAGATGATTATGTTGTTCAGACTGAAGGAGCTCCACCTCAATGCTGCTGGATCTACGAGGTTCTGGTGGGTCAGGAGGTTCCGGAGCGTTCAGCAGGTTCTGCTGCAGCTGAGGCGGACCCATCAGACGCTTGATGTTTCCTGGTTGGTCCTGAAGGAGGCGCTGTGGTTTCAGCCACACATGGTCACAAAGAGCCACTGAGGAGGAGACAACAGAGAATCAGCTAACTCAGGGTTAGTTTACTCAGAGTTAATGTAAACTAACTAGAGTTTATTTACTTCATGTTATGTAACTTAGACTTAGTTAAATCTGAAATGAAGTGAAAAAAAATCCACTAAATCTCGTTGGATGATTTCCCCCCCAACCTTTATTTTACCAGGTAAAATGTTTAAGAACATTTACAAACATGACCCGGTCTGGTTCTGGTTGGTCTGGTTGTGCTTGGTCTGGTTCTGGCTGGTCTGGTTCTGGTTGGTCTGGTTGTGGTTGGTCTGGTTCTGGCTGGTCTGGTTGTGGTTGGTCTGGTTCTGGTTGGTCTGGTTCTGGTTGGTCTGGTTGTGGTTGGTCTGGTTCTGCTTGGTCTGGTTGTGGTTGGTCTGGTTCTGGTTGGTCTGGTTGTGGTTGGTCTGGTTCTGGTCTGGTTGTGGTTGGTCTAGTTCTGGTCTGGTTGTGGTTGGTCTGGTTCTGGTCTGGTTGTGGTTGGTCTGGTTCTGGCTGGTCTGGTTCTGGTTGGTCTGGGTTCTATCTGTTCTTCTTTATTCTCTTTTGTATTATTTAGATTCAGTTTGGTTTTATTTTGAAATAAATTTTAAAAAATTCCACATTTTCATTGAAACCATGTTTATTAAGTGAGTCGTTTTAAAGTTAATGATGAACCGGTGCAGGTGCTGTCAGCAACAGTGGCTCGGCGTGGGTCGATCCTTCCCCTGGACACAGGTCTGCACACAGCACCTCGGTCTGCACGGATGGTGGGACGCAGCGCTATTTCTGCTTCCTTGGATCAAATTATTGGTGGGGACACGTCACCTCCGTCCACGCCAAGTCTACGCCCAAGCTGAGATGACTCATCTTTAGAAAGTCAATGTTGGACCTTTATGATTATTCATCATTTGTATGGATTTTTAAGGCTTTAAATTTGAGGAAAACAAAAAGCAAATTTAAGAATTTTTAGGACTTTTTAAGAACCTGCAGCTAGCCTGGGTTCTGGTTGGTCGGGTTCTGGTTGGTCTGGTTGTGGTTGATCTGGTTCTGGTCTGGTTCTGGTTGGTCTGGTTGTGGTTGGTCTGGTTGTGGTTGGTCTGGTTCTGGTTGGTCTGGTTGTGGTTGGTCTGGTTCTGGCTGGTCTGGTTCTGGTTGGTCTGGTTGTGGTCTGGTTGTGGTTGGTCTGGTTCTGGTCTGGGTTGTGGTTGGTCGGGTTCTGGTCTGGGTTGTGGTTGGTCTGGTTGTGGTTGGTCTGGTTCTGGTTGGTCTGGTTGTGGTTGGTCTGGTTCTGGTTGGTCTGGTTCTGGTTGGTCTGGTTGTGGTTGGTCTGGTTCTGGCTGGTCTGGTTCTGGTTGGTCTGGTTGTGGTTGGTCTGGTTCTGGTCTGGGTTGTGGTTGGTCGGGTTCTGGTTGGTCTGGGTTGTGGTTGATCTGGTTCTGGTCTGGGTTGTTGTTGGTCGGGTTCTGGTTGGTCGGGTTCTGGTCTGGTTGTGGTTGGTCTGGTTGTGGTTGGTCGGGTTCTGGTCTGGGTTGTGGTTGGTCGGGTTCTGGCTGGTCTGGTTCTGGTTGGTCTGGTTCTGGTCTGGTTGTGGTTGGTCTGGTTCTGGTCTGGTTGTGGTTGGTCTGGTTCTGGTCTGGTTGTGGTTGGTCGGGTTCTGGTCTGGGTTGTGGTTGGTCGGGTTCTGGTTGGTCTGGGTTGTGGTTGGTCGGGTTCTGGTTGGTCTGGGTTGTGGTTGGTCGGGTTCTGGTTGGTCGGGTTCTGGTCTGGTTGTGGTTGGTCTGGTTCTGGTCTGGTTGTGGTTGGTCTGGTTCTGGTCTGGTTGTGGTTGGTCTGGTTCTGGCTGGTCTGGTTCTGGTTGGTCTGGGTTCTATCTGTTCTTCTTTATTCTCTTTTGTATTATTTAGATTCAGTTTGGTTTTATTTTGAAATAAATTTTAAAAAATTCCACATTTTCATTGAAACCATGTTTATTAAGTGAGTCGTTTTAAAGTTAATGATGAACCGGTGCAGGTGCTGTCAGCAACAGTGGCTCGGCGTGGGTCGATCCTTCCCCTGGACACAGGTCTGCACACAGCACCTCGGTCTGCACGGATGGTGGGACGCAGCGCTATTTCTGCTTCCTTGGATCAAATTATTGGTGGGGACACGTCACCTCCGTCCACGCCAAGTCTACGCCCAAGCTGAGATGACTCATCTTTAGAAAGTCAATGTTGGACCTTTATGATTATTCATCATTTGTATGGATTTTTAAGGCTTTAAATTTGAGGAAAACAAAAAGCAAATTTAAGAATTTTTAGGACTTTTTAAGAACCTGCAGCTAGCCTGGGTTCTGGTTGGTCGGGTTGTGGTTGGTCGGGTTCTGGTTGGTCGGGTTCTGGTCTGGTTGTGGTTGGTCTGGTTCTGGTCTGGTTGTGGTTGGTCTGGTTCTGGTCTGGGTTGTGGTTGGTCGGGTTCTGGTTGGTCGGGTTCTGGTTGGTCTGGGTTGTGGTTGGTCGGGTTCTGGTTGGTCGGGTTCTGGTCTGGTTGTGGTTGGTCTGGTTCTGGTCTGGGTTGTGGTTGGTCGGGTTCTGGTTGGTCTGGGTTGTGGTTGGTCGGGTTCTAGTCTGGTTCTGGACCCAGTGTCTAGCTTTGGTTACCTCCATGATGTTTAGCTTCACAGTTCCTGTCCTGTCTGTGTCCAGGCCCTGGAAGATCCCTAAAAAATAGAAACCAGGTCAGATCAGAACTTTGGAGCATATCAGAACCAGGGTTCTGCTGGGTTGGATCAGAACTTTGAGCTTGGTTCTGGACGTACTGAACATTGCCTCCAGTCGGACCAGGCAGCAGGTGAAGTTGTCAAAGTCCATGATCTCGTTGTCGGCGTAGCGAGCAATCATCATCTGGTACAGCTTGTTGTTCAGGTGGATCCCTGCAGATGGAGCAGAACTCAGGTCAGAACCACTGAATTGGGCTGGTCCAGAAAGAACCGTAGTCTGGGTAGACAGACAGAACCCACCTCCGTTCTCCAGCGCCAGACGCATCTCGTAGGAGTTCATGCAGCCAGATTTATCCAGATCAAACTCTCTGAAGATCCCCTGGAAGAGAACAGACCTGTTAGAACCAGATCTGGACCTGTCCTGGGGCCCAGAACCAGGGTGGGTTCTACTCACCAGCCACTTCCGGATCCTGTTCCAAAGGATCTGGAACTCCAGCAGACCGAGCCGAGCGCTGCCGTCCTTCTGAGACCTGGTTAAGGTCAGGTCAGGTCACAGTGGGAAGGAAAACCTGTTTCTGCTTCATGGATAGAAACTAGAAACTGATCCCACCACAGAACTGAAAGCTCTGCTCTCAGAACCAGAAGTCAACCTGCAGTCTGAGAGCCAGGAGCTCTGATGGAAACCTCTGGAACAAGATCTCTGATGGAAGATGGAGCTGATCTTTGAGAGCTTTAGAATAATAATGCATCAGTTTTATATAGCGCTTTTCAGGTCACTCAAAGACGCTTTACAGAGTTGCATCATTCATTCACACAGTCATTCTCACCGGTGGTGGTAAACTACGACAGACGTCTGTAGCCACAGCTGCCCTGGGGCAGACTGACAGAAGAGAGGCTGCCATTCTGACCATCGGCCCTTCTGACCACCACCAACATTCACACACAGTCACACTCACATTCACACAGTAAGGTGGGTGAAGTGTCTTGCCCAAGGACACAACGACAATCTAACCCAGCCAGAGCTGGGGATCGAACCGGTGACCCTCCAGTTACCAGACCGGCCACTCTCCCAGCTGAGCTAGTGCCGCCCCAGAAGTTAGAAGTTCAACTTTAAATTCAGTTCTGGAACTTCCAGGGAGCTGATGATGCTGAAAGTGTAGAAACCTAATCCCTCATCAGAACTCTGGACCAGCTGGAGGCTCTAGTGTAGACCCTAAAAAAACACATTGCTCCTCTTCTATCTGAGGTTCAACCATCGACCAGACCCTCCTCTCCAGGACCCTGGAGTAGACCTTTCCAGGGAGGCTGAGGAGTGTGATCCCCCTATCACACCCTCTGGTCCCCCTTTTTTAAAAATGGGAAACACCACCCCGGTCTGCCACTCCACAGGAACTGCCCCCGATGACCACGCAATGTTGCAGAGACGTGTCAACCACGACAGACCTACAACATCCATAGCTTTCAGATACCCAGGTCGGATCTCATCCACCCCTGGGGCTCCGCCGCTGTGTAGTTGTTTGACAACCTCAGGGACTTCTGCCCCAGAGATTGGACAGTCCAACACCTTTCTTAGAGGATGTCAACATGTGATCACCTAATAAAACATGTTTCCGTCCCTCCACCAGAACCACCTGGAGTTTCAGTCTCTGTAAAATCACGTTTTCTAAACCTCTCCGTTGTCATGATTTACTGTTAAAAAACAGAAAACCATCGGCTCATTTATATGTAATTATTCATGAGGTCCAATGACCATATATGGCAGAATGTGGGTGTGTAGGAGGAGGGTTCTGACCCAGAAACTGCTGAGTACAGTTCTACGTCTGAGAGAGATTTATAAAGCAGAATAGTGGATCTGTGCTACGCAGAGTTTATAAATCAGAAATGGAGTTTGTAGAAGTGAAAGTTTTTTGCTGAGTTTAAGAACGTTTTTAGTCAGGATTCTACGTGAAGTTCTATAAATGAGGCTCCTGGTTGGTTTTGGTTTTAGTACTCTTTTCTTTGACGTAGCCATTTTTACTTGGTCTTTGATTTGTTTGATCTTAGTTACTGTTTGATTTGGTCACTTAGTGTAAATAAAGTTTGATTGATGGATGAGTTCCTTTGATCACTTTGGGTCAGGATGGTTCTGATTCTAATAAAATGACACAGGTGAACGAAGAAGTCCTAGTAACATGTTTTTTTAGAACGAGGAGCACGCTCTGGGGGACGCAATCTGAGGGACACGCTCTTTGGGACGCATTCTGTGGGACGCGCTCTTTGGGATGCATTCTGTGGGACATGCTCTTTGGGACGTGCTTATTGGGACACGCTCTGTGGGACATGCTCTTTGGGACGTGCTTATTGGGACACGCTCTGTGGGACATGCTCATTGGGACGTGCTTATTGGGACACGCTCTGGGGGAGGCGCTATAGGGGACGCACTCTTGGGGACGTGCTTATTGGGACACGCTCTGTGGGACATGCTCTGTGGGACATGCTCTGTGGGAGGTACCTATTGGGACACGCTCTGAGGGACGCACTCTTGGGGACAATCTCTGAGGGACGTGCTCTGAAGAATGCGTTCCGGGGGACGCGCTCTGGGGGACATAGTTTGAGGGGCGAGCTCTGACGGATGCGTCCCTCACACACGTGACTATAAACTTGATGCCACCAGACCCTCTGACCACCAGCAGCAGGTGAAGGGTCTTGCCCATGGACACTGAAGACATGAGGGATGCCACATGACCACTTTACCTACTAAGTTGCTGATGTCCAGACACAGAAATCAGGTCCTAAAGGACTAGAGGAGTCTGGCTTTAAGATGAACTAACAGGAAGTGACACAATAAGTCCAAACCGAGTGGACCACAACCACCAGGA
Source organism: Callopanchax toddi (assembly GCA_006937965.1). Taxonomy (NCBI): domain Eukaryota; kingdom Metazoa; phylum Chordata; class Actinopteri; order Cyprinodontiformes; family Nothobranchiidae; genus Callopanchax; species Callopanchax toddi. Next base: position 1,846,740 of record SSNR01000101.1, on the reverse strand, counting down.
CTGAGTCCAGTTTGGACGGACACAAAACTGTTGATGCTATCTGGTCCTGACTGAAAGAGGACCTGTGGATTGGACTGGAACCAGGTCCAAGTACTGGTTTGACCCTGGTTCTGGTCTCAGTCCTCATTCTGGTCCTGGCCCTGATCTGAGAGAGGATACGTCCATCAGGCTGACCATGGCCCTGCAGGACTCCATGCTGAAACCATCAGTCTGAAGATCTTGATCTACAGAAACAAGAAGAATCAGGAGGAGAAACCTGGTGATCCTGAGGAGGACAAGAGTGGCTGGATGGATGGATGGATGGATGGATGGATGGATGGATGGATG
>SSNR01000101.1:1791413-1841413 GCA_006937965.1 Callopanchax toddi | reverse complement strand
TGATGATGGATGGATGATGGATGGATGATGGATGGATGATGGATGGTGGATGGATGGTAGATGATGGGTGGATGGTAGATGGATGATGATGGATGATGGATGGAGAGATGATGGATGATGGATAGATGATGGATGGATGATGATGATGGATGGATGATGGATGGATGATGGATGGATGATGGATGGTGGATGGATGGGATGGATGATGGTGGGTGGATGGATGATGATGGATGGATGATGATGATGGATGGTAGATGATGAATGATAGATGGATGATGGATGGATGATGATGATGATGATGAAGATGATGATGATAATGGATGATGGATGGATGGATGGATGGATGGATGATGGATGGATGGTAGATGATGATGATGGATGATGATGATGGATGATGGATGGATGATGATGATGGATGGATGATGGATGGATGGATGGTGGTACTCACGTTTTGCCACAACCCTGTTGAGGATGGTCCTGAGTTCTCGGACTGAGATCTCCATGTCCTGACGATGAAAACATTTCAGATTAGACAGGTGGGACAGGAAGTGAGACAGGTGGGACAGAAAATGAGACAGGTGGGACAGGAAGTGAGACAGGTGGGACAGGAAGTGAGACAGGTAGGAACGGTGAGACGGGTTCAGAAGCTGGACTCACATCTCCAGACAGCTGAGCGAACATGGACCTGAAGGAGTCATCAATGTCATTCTCAGAGATTTCGTCCTGAAGAAGGCGAGAAACAGGAGGGCCTCATTTATAGAACTTCACGTAGAATCCTGACTAAAAACATTCTTAAATTCAGCAAAAACTTTCCCTTCTACAAACTCCATTTCTGATTAATAAACTCAGCGTAGCTCAGATCCACTATTCTGCTTTATAAATCTCTCAGACTAGAACTGTTCTCAGCTGGTTCTGGGTCAGAACCCTCCTCCTACACACCCACATTCTGCCATATATGGTCAATGACATCATGAATAATGTGACATATTTTCATTCAGATTCTCATTTTTATTCTGTTATGTGTGTGAGGGTCTACAAGTCTACAAACTGTGTCTTAAATTCACCATGTTCCATCTCACCAGCTGCTCTGACAGGTTTCACGTCTCCAAAATGTGCTAACGCAAGATTCAAAGGTTGCGTAAAAAGTGACTTACTCAACTTTTAGGCTCGTTTTTTGCGTAAGCAAGTTTTATAAATGAGCACCCTGGTGAGTCTGAGACCCGGTGAGTCAGACCTCTCAGCAGAAATAAAATGTCTATGTTCTGGTCCTCACCTCGTAATCCAGGTTGGCCACCACGCCATCGTCCACGTCCCTGCAGACAGTCACTGGTTAAATTATAGAAACCCAACAGGAAATGATCTGGTCTCTGACTCACCTGGTCTGACTCACCTGGTCTCTGACTCACCTGGTCTGACCCACCTGGTCTGACTCACCTGGTCTGACTCACCTGGTCTGACTCACCTGGTCTGACTCACCTGGTCTGACTCACCTGGTCTGACTCACCTGGTCTCTGACTCACCTGGTCTGACTCACCTGGCCTCTGACTCACCTGGTCTGACTCACCTGGCCTCTGACTCACCTGGTCTCTGACTCACCTGGTCTCTGACTCACCTGGTCTGACTCACCTGGTCTCTGACTCACCTGGTCTGACTCACCTGGTCTCTGACTCACCTGGTCTCTGACTCACCTGGTCTGACTCACCTGGTCTCTGACTCACCTGGTCTCAGAGTGCTTCTCGGTGAACACCCTCAGGACAAAGTCTGCCTCCTTGGAAGGTTCAAAGGTGGACGGGATGATGAGGTACTCGCCAGGCGGGAGGCGGAGCCTGGAGCTCACCTCCCTTAGGTTGATGAAAGACTCAGAGCGCGCGCAGGAGGAGCGACGCAGGAAGAAGTCCTTCTTCATGTGGACGCCAGGAGAACCTCGAAGCTGCCGGGTCGTTGGATGGAGGAGCACCGGGTTTAAATAATAACTAAACAAAAAGGAGAACAGAAGTGACAGAAAGACTCACCTCGTCTGAAATCTGTTGACGACACAAAACATGAAGGAGACATCACAAAACTGAGTGAAGAAACAGAACCTTCTCAGAACCACCAGAACCTTCTGAGGAATGGTTCCACTATGGTCCACAAACATACTAAGAAACACCATTAGCCTCATCACAGGACAGCTGCATGGATGGCAGGAAGGTGTTACCGTGGTTACAGCCATGCCTGAGGTGGTACCAGGTCTGGTTCTGGTGGTCCCTGTGGTTCACTTCAGAACCGCCCCTTGTATTTTAGGAACAGAACTGTAGTGGCTGGTTTGGTGATTGTGTGGATAAGTTTGAAAGATGTTTGTTTTATAAAGAAATAGAAGAAGGTTCAGGGCATCAGACTCATGGTACCATTCGTGCCCTCTGACCTCGTAGATGGCAAACCCGATGGTGTGCATGTCCTGGCCCTGGCGGCGGTAACGGCGCCGGTCCTTCTGCATCAGAGCCACCAGGAAACTGCAGGCAGCTTCATCATCCTCAGGGTCATCATCCTCCTCCAGCAGAGAGATCTTGTACTGAGGGTTGATCCAGAAGGTGTCTGCAGAGGTATCATGTGATATGTAGTCACAATAACAGATTCATGAGTCAGTAAATTAGAGACAGAATCTTCTTCTTTCATCATGTCCCTTCAGGGTCTCCACATCTGTCTCCATTTAACCCTGTCCTCTACGTCCTCTACTCTCCACCAATCAGCTTCACTGCATCCATAAATCTCCTCTCTGGTCTTCCTCCAGGTCTCCTGTTCCCACCACAGCATCCTCCTACTGATATATTCACTATCCCTCCTCTACAGGTCCAGACCATCTCTGATCTGATCTCTTAAACATCCAACATGGTCTGTCCCTCTGATGGACTCAGTCCTGATCCTGTCCATCTTTGTCTCCTAAGGAGAATCAGTGTGTGTGTGTCATCAGGACCAGCTGTCTTTCCACTCCTCATCCTCTTCAATGTCCTCCTCACTTCATCCTGACTGATCTTTGATCAGTGGCGGCTGGCGTTGTGCATATTTGTAAGTCAGTTTTCAGATGCACTCTAACGACATCTCACCACTAGAGCAGAGAATGAAGCAAAATATTTTCATCTGACTGAAAGTGTTGCTGGTAAAAATCCCGACCACCAGTTCACTGGAGCAGTTAGGTCTAATTCTACACATCAAACAGTAAAGAATTCATAAAGTCTTCATAAGGAGACCTTAGAATAATATCTATCAGAACAGCTGGGACTCAGTGTTGTTGACAATCCACAAATATACTTAAACAGTATACGAGTGATTATGGACTTTGTGATGCATGGTGATCTCTTCACCCCAACCTGAAAGAATACACTTTTTTCTCACATGTGCACCACTCTCACTCCCGTCTGGATTATTTTCTAGTCAGCAGCTCCTTGTTGATGGACGTTTCAGACACTGAGATACACTCTAAGGCGGTCAGCGATCATGCTCCTGTATCCTTAAAACCTCCAGGAGGCCCTTAAAACCTCCAGGGGCCCTTAAAACCTCCAGGAGGCCCTTAAAACCTCCAGGAGGCCCTTAAAACCTCCAGGGGACCCTTAAAACCTCCAGGGGACCCTTAAAATCTCCAGGGTCCCTTAAAACCTCCAGGGGCCCTTAAAACCTCCAGGGGCCCTTAAAACCTCCAGGAGGCCCTTAAAACCTCCAGGGGACCCTTAAAACCTCCAGGGGCCCTTAAAACCTCCAGGAGGCCCTTCATTCTCTGCTCTAGTGGTGAGATGTGGTTTTTTGCACATCTGGAAACTGACTTGCAAAAATGTGCCCCACGGCTCCCACCCCAAATAATTTTCACCAGCCACCACTGAACACTACATAAATTTGTTTTTGGAAACTTTTTTGGAAAAATCTTATCCAGTTCTCCAACAGCTCGTGTCAGGACAAACGACCGGACATCAGCCAGCTTCTGTCTTCAGAGGGGGACCAGGCAGGGACGTCCACTCTCCCCCTCACTGTTTGCTGTTTTTATTGAACCGCTAGCGGCAGCAATCAGGCAAAGTAAAGATATTAAAGGAATAAAATGTAAAGACATAGAACATAAAATCAGTCTTTATGCAGATGATGTATTACTGTTTCTCCAGCATTCACAATCCTCCCTCTCTCAGGTCATTGAATTGATAAACTCGTTTTCAAAAGTTTCAAATTATTCAATAAACTGGTTAAAATCTACAGTTCTTCCAATTAGTTGCTCCTTTACCAACTGTCCTAATACACAGTTGCAGTCAGGGAATATTACATACTTAGGTGTTAATATCTCTCCTAGACTGGCAGATTTAAAGCGGCTCTCTGGAGCATTTTTCTCTGTCTCAAAGTTTTCTAAATGTTTTAAATGATATTTCAGGTCTAAACTATGATCTATGGGTTGAGTTCCACAACATCTGTCATTCTGATGAAGACCCTCCTTCCTCCTAGAGACCCCTTTCCATTATTTCTTGCCGCCGACATTTTTCAGCCAATGAAATTCAAATGTCTGCATTCTCTCAACATGCACGCGCATTGACCAAACCTGTACCAGTAGGGGGCGCTGTCGTACAGGACGCTCCGTGTGTTTCTCTGCCGTCTCAGCCGTTCACTGAGGACTCACGGCTCATTTCTACTAAAAACCTACCCATTCTCCAGCTAAAGATGGATTTATTTTTATTTTTAAACCTTTCACCTCACAGAATGGCAAGGCTTGACAGGGTTACGCGTTTATTTTGGTCAGAAAGTTCATCCAGGGCCGAGTCAAGTTCAGCTTCAGAGTCCAGCAGCAGCTCTCTGCTAACAGAGCTAATATCAGAAGCAGCAGGGACAGAGAGGGCTCTTCAGACCCTCGTAGTGTTGTTGGAATAAGATTGTGAACTGTGAGTGATTAAACCCTACACACTGAGCTGTACAGTTCATGTCCGAAGTACATGTGCCGCGTGCACGCACGCACACGCGACCGGACGCGCATGTCGAGATGTTTTGAAGAGGAGCCTTTGGACGCTAGATTCAAAAACTGCTCTCCTGATGAAATCCTCCAGAGTGCTGCTTTAACTAAACTAAACCACATCCCACTCTTAAAGTGCCTGTGACTCCATATTTAAATCACTTTATATTAAACAGGTGTAATCTTTGATGCCTCTAGATCAGCGTTGCACCATTATAACTCAAAATACGCTGTAATTATTTCCTAACGAGCAACTCAGAGATCAGAAGAAAGCGCCGCCTTCCGGTTCTGCTGGGTTTCTCCTTATTTGGCAGCCTGACACTTCTGCTGCAGCAGGGGGCAGTGCCCAGTAGGGGGCAGTGTCCAGTAGGGGGCAGTGCCCAGTAGGGGGCAGTGTTGTCGCGTGAAAGAGAAACGAAACTGAAACTAAACACTACACGGTCTATGGGCAATGGCGGCGGCACTGCCTCGCTCCAGGTGTCGTGAACGTGCATGTGGGAGGAGAATTGACCATATAAGCAAGTCCGGATCACTATGACCTCATAGCGGGCTGGAGTGAAAAAAACTGTTTGAAACCTGGGTCTGAAATCTGGAAGAGCTTCTCACTGGCTGGACTAGGAGACAGATGGACGCTGTTTTTTGCTCTTTCTGGCAGGTTTAAGGTGAGAGCTCAACATTGCAACATGATAGATAAGTCAGAAAACACGGAAAACCAGGACATGGGCACTTTAAAGAAAGTGGAAGATGATCTGGTCAGATGGAAATCTCTACCCATATCACTCATGGGGAGAGTTGCTTCAGTTAAAATGATGGGATTAAGCAGGACCCACTAGATGAGTCCTGGTTAGACGTAGAACAGACAATATGCAATAATGTAGAGATTTCAGATCTACCATTTATTAGCTCAAACATTAAACTGAATGCATGCTTTAAAAGCAGCAATCAGTTTTTGTACTGACTCAGTTATGATGTCACTCTCTCACTCATACATACCTTTCCCCCTCCATCAGACTAAAAACCTGACTTGCTGACCCTGAGTCTAAATCTTGGACCACTATCTCCACACCCCCATCCTTACTCGGGTGGTTCCTGCAGCCTCCAGCAGTACTTCCTCTCCTCCAGCTCCCTTGGAATGTCACGGTGGTCCAGAAGCTGGTGGTGTCCTGACTGAGTGCGTCTGGAGTCAGATTACAGATCTCCAAACGTGAGAACTGACGCAAGAACTCCTGGAACGACATCCTGCCAAAGAAAAAGATCTTATTGAAGTCACTGGACCTTGAGCTTCCCTCCCAGAGCAGACCTACCAGAACTCCCCATCCTCCATGGTACACAGCATGTCGTCCTTCTCAGCAGAGTCTATGGAGTTCCACTCCGAGGACCTGAAGCATGATGGTTCAGGTCAGAGCTTCAGTTAGCTCCTGGTCGAGATGTTTGGGTATGAAGACCTCACCTGTCGCTCCATGCTCCAGTCCACTCCACCTGGCCCCATGGGTTCCTGATCCGGATCAGACGCTCCTGCTGGCCACGGTACTCCACCTGAGGGTAAACAGGAAGAACCAGAATGAGCTGACAAAAGTCAGATTTACACTGATTTGGTTCTACGGTTCATCTGAGTAAGTTCTAGAATTTACCACTGAAGTGGTATGAGATCGGACTGGTCCAGAATCAATTTAACTGGTCCAGACAAAACCAGACTGGACCAGACTGGACCAGACCAGGCTGAACCAGACTGGACCATATTAAACCAGACTGTACCGGACCAGACTGGGCTAGACTGGACTGATCCTGATTAGACTGGATTTGACTCCACCAGACTAAACTGGACTGGACCAGATTGAACTGGATTAAATGAGGTTGACTCAGACTGGACTAAGTCTAAGGTTTAGATGTTTCCATGAGACTGAAGTCCAAACTGGTCCAGTTGATGTTCTAAAGCAGAGCAGGATCACTGAGTGATGACATGAGACTGGAGGTAGAGAAAGCCACCTGGCATGGCCATCTATCACTAATGGTAAATGTCCTGTTTTTATAGAGCGTTCTAGTGTGTTCCTTAAAGTGCTGTACAACACAACAGTCCCATTCACACTCACATACTGGTGGTGACAAGCCACGATGGTTAGATGGTAAAAGTTATTGTTTGGGTATGACGCAGGCCTGCACACACACCCTCATGTGGAGAAAACATGGCTGCTGCCTGACAAACAACTTCTAATCTTATCTGTGCCCTTGAAAACAACCCCCACTACAGAATGAATGGAGCAGCTGCTCTGAACCCTCCCTCCTTTCTACGTTCTCCTCCTATCTCCTCCTTCACCCCTGCTGGGGGTGCAGGCGTGCAGCTGCGTCAGCACTGAAGCCTGTGCCTGCTGGCAGAGTTCCTGGTCCCGCCCACCTTCCCGGATGTGTTTTTAACTGTGGACTGTCAGTGTATTGTTTCCTGTATCAGAGGTTTCTTCCTCATCCTTCCTTGTCGTTAGCCCTTTTCTTACCTGCTCCCATTTTTTCCCTTTTATTGTTTTGCCCAAATATATTATTGAAGTTTTCCCTAAAATTGTTCTGCCCAAGCCCAAATATTGTATTGAAGTTTGCCCCAATATTTCTGACCAAGTCTCATCATTTACCATGTAGATCCCCTGTATGCCCAAATCTCTGTTTTGTTTTTATTTTCAATGTTTTCTCAGTTTTGTTCTTTTGTTTGTGTTGTGAAGCGCTTTGTGATGTATATCTGTGAAAGGCGCTATAGAAATAAACTTTACTTACTTACTTACAAACAAAAAAGACAGTATATGGGTGAAGGGCAAGAAATATAAGGGGTCGTGGACCGGATCTGGCCCTGGGCCGCCTATTGGATACCCCTGCAGTAGATCATAGTATCCTGTTACACAGACTCTCTAGCATTGGCCTGTCTCCCTCTGTCTCCCTCTTGCTGTGATTGGTCCAGCTATTTCACCAGCTGTGTCCAGCAGCTGAAGACTGGAAACATCTTGTAGAACCATTTTCTAGAGGTGTGCCTCAGGGCTCCATCTTGGGTCCACCTTTATTCCCTATCAACATTAATGATGTTGCTAAAACTGCTGGTAGTTCTCAGATCCGTCTGTATGCTGACGACACCATCCTGTACTCAGTTGGTCTTTCTCCCAGTAGCATCTTACCAAGGATGGTTCTAGGATTACAGGGTGCAGTCAGGCGAGATACATTTCACAGTTTTTTACATTTTTAACACAATTTCCAATCAGATCTTTTGTTTATTTAGATGCTGAGCCATAGCCAGTGCTTTAAGTGGGGCGGTACGGAACGGTACACCGTACCGGGACTTTTACATTTGACCCCTCAGCGTACCGGGAGTTTTTTCCAGCGTTCGGTTTGTACCGGGAGTTTTTCCGGTATTACAGTATAATTTTGAACTTTCATGGTGGCCGTAGTTGCCTCATATTACGAGCAGTGCATGGCGAAAGGTGTGGAGAAGGAGGGGGTGCAGGAGAAACACAGGTGGATGAGAGAACTCATCTGTCCCCTGTATTTAGTGACTCCAGGAGGGTGGCAGAATTTGGTGAAACACAGGATGAGAGAGGAAAAGCGAAGACTCACGTCCCCTGAACTGATCCATTGCTCCATTGGCTCAGAGCTCGGTCCTGCACTGGAGGCGAGGTCGTCCCGCTGACTTGTGCAGCTGCGACCCCTCCTGCAGCTCCAGAGAGCCTGTTGCTGCTGCTTCTGCACGTTGTGCAACACCCCGCGTCAGGAAGCTGAGATAAGTCTTCAAATTGGTATTAAAAGACAATAATTGAAATATTAATGACGGAGTTGGAAAGAGCTCGCGCGCTTATGAGCCAGGAGAGGAGGAGGAGCAGAGAGAGCAGCAGGTAGACTCTTTAGTAATGATCAGATCATTGTCAGTAATAAGTTTGTTCTTTCTGGGCATAAAATGGACCAGAATGTCAAAACAATGTCAACTTTTCTGTGTCTGAACAGCAGTAGAAAAGAAAACAGTTTTTCTCAAAACGTTATTTCAACTGCAACTAATTAATGGGGATCTTGTGATCAAGAATATATGTTTAATTATTTAAATATATATAAAAAATAATAGCTTTCTATTGGTATTGTAAATATATATCTATAAATAATAGATTTCTATATGGATGGATGATGTCTACATGGTGCCTTCAGGTTTTTGTATTTTTTCATCCTAGAAAAAGTCAGTAAAACCTGTTTTTATCCAAATGAAGGAGATTTATGGTTCATTTTCTACAGATCCAGTAGCCTTTAGCCCTCATCATCACTACAATGTGACATTTACAGTCAATCAATGTGATCGGTATCGGTGATCGGCAGCAAAAAACGTGATCGGAGCGTCCCTAATTATACATAATAACCTGATGAAGTTTAGATTTAAAGGTTGTAATAGATGTCAGAGTATTTAGTAAATGTTCCAGTCTCATGCTGCTGCAGAGCTGAAGACAGTAGAGGTGTTGAGATGATGAGGAGAGCCAGACTCAAAGTCTGCAGAGCAGAACTGACGGTCTAGTTAACTAGACTAGAGCTGAATGTCTTCACTAGACCTCCTGTGACATTTATTATGGGCCAGGTGTAGAAGAGAGGACAGGTAGAGAGGTGTCCTGTCCTGAATTGTCTTTTAGACAAATAGAATCCAGTGATGGAGTCTACAGGTCTGAAGGGAGGACGCATTGGGAAGAATTAGTGACTAAACTGATGACTGAGTGAACCTGAATTTCTTTCATGAGGATTTGATTTAGAACTGGCTTAATAAAACTATAGATATCTCTCCCTCTCTCACATCGAACTAATGTTTATGACATTAAGGAGAGTACCGGCACTGATTTTTTTTCCACTTAAAGCACTGGCCATAGCAAAAGAGGAATGGATTTGAATAAAAAAATACATCTGGTGACCCTAATCTCTGGGGAAATACAACTCATTTAATACAGCATCTTAACAGAAGGGTGACCAGATCCAGACCAACATCATGTGGGACAAAGAGCATGTTGGTGAGGGACAATGTGGGACATGTTAAATACTAAAGGGTTTTCACAATTTAAACATTGTATTTTAAAATACGCAAACTCAATGCATTTGCAGATGATCAACTAATAATAATAATAATTTATGAATTATTTATCTTCTTAGGAAAAATAATCAATAATCCAGCCCTTGCACAGGAAGGGATTTGAACTAGGGATGCACTGATACTGATACTAATACTGGTATCGGTATCGGACCCGATACCAGGAACTGATACCAGTGGCTTCACTGTCTGTGACTTGTGATTTATGTTGTACTGTCCTATATTGAACACTAGGGGGAGCTATTGAGCTCAAGAGGAACAGTGTGGGTTGAGAGCTGGAGATGGTGCCAAATAGTTCATTTTATTTGGTTAAAATGTGGAAAACTAACAATTTCACTGTGAAATCACAGAAAATGGTTATTTTTCACCTTATATTTTAGTTTTGTGATCATTTTTATTAATATATTTTATTTTTTTATCTAACTCAGTTATTTGTTGTAAAAAGCAGAGAAGAAAAAATAAAACCTCAGGGTTTCCCCCAGAAAACTTGCTAAGCCCGGTGGTGTAGAAGCCCAGAGACAGACACCACCAGACCGTCTACTTTTTCTGTCATACGGACTACAATTAGAAAGAGAGTGTCGACCAGAGAGAGCTAAACTAGCTCACTTTGTTTTAGTTTTGTAGCGTTAGCCTATGTTAGCAGCTGTTAGCCACCGTTAGCTTTCCTCTGGGACAATCCTGGACTGGTACAGACTCACTCGGGTTCTGAGGCTTAGCCCGGCGGGAAGCCAACGAAAGCCTGGTGGGCCACCGGGCTTATAAAGCACTGGGGGAAACTCTGAACCTGTATTCCAATTTGTTGCATTTTTTTGTGTGGTAGAAGTATTGGTATTGGTACTCGGTATCGGCGAGTACTCAGATTTAAGTATCGGTATCGGATCGGTTTTGAAAAAAGTGGTATCGGAACATCCCTATTTTGAACCCATGGCCTCAAGGCCTCCCATGTGAAAGACTGTGTCGGCCTTGCTCCCACTCACTGTATCCATCATCCATTCCTCTGTTGTTACTGGTACGGTCCACCAGTCACTGAAGTCTGCTGTAGTTCGCCCTATATTGAAAAAACCTGGGGCTGATCCGGATGACCTAAATAATTTCAGACCCATCTCTAATCTTCCTTTTCTTTCAAAAATTCTGGAGAAAACTGTCGTTTCACAGCTCCTGTAGATCAGTTTTTTATTTTAAATATGCTTTTATGGAGGCTAAAAGAGAGGATGAAAGATCTTGAGCTCTGTGTGACTGTGAGGTTCAGGCATAGATGGAACAGTCTCTGGGTGATTATCCAAACAAAGACTCATCTGATTAAAACCAGATGCTTTCTGTTTTATCAGATTCAGAGAAAAGTCAGATCCTGGTCAGGACTAGATGTCCAGTCAGCAAGGAGCCAAATAATAGAGTTACACCAAGTTTTCCTCTGGTGAGTGCGGCATGCAGGACTCAGTGGGATGAGTAGCTCAGTTTGACAAGAGGACAGGGACAGAGACAGAGAAGGAGCCAGGGAAGGCATTATTCTCCAGGAGATGGCGGAGTGGTCCAGCTCACTTGTTTCCGAGAAGTGTTGTGAAAATCAGATTGTTTTGAAACAGACCACAGGACCAGGAGGGAAAACTGCATTACAGTGAATGTGTGGACCACGTGATTGGTTACGAATGACAACCCGAGCTGGGTTCGCTAGGTTGGGAGGATTTTTACATGACTGTCCAGGAGTCTGTCACTCTGTGCTGACCTAAAGTAAATATACAAGAAGTGTTGTTCATTTTTCTCTGAGCATCCAGAAGTTTTCAGTCTTCCACACTCCGTGCTCATCTCACTAGCAATAACCTATTTGAGCAGTTCCAGTCAGGTTTCTGCCCCATCACAGTACCGAAACCACCCTCGTTAAAATAACCAATGACTTGTTGATGGCAGCTGATTCCGGACTAGTCTCCATCCTGGTTCTTTTAGATCTCAGTGCTGCGTTCGACACCGTCTCTCACTCCACACTGTTGGTTGGGCTGGCGTCTCTGGGGGTTCCAGTGGTTCCATTCATACCTCTCTGATAGGACTCATGTCGTTCAAATGAAGACTTTCACCTCATCTCCATCCGTTGTTCCTACAGGGGTTCCTCAAGGTTCTGTACTCGGCCCTTTTCTTTTTATAGAGTATCTGCTTCCCCTTGGGGCCATTTTTAGAAAATACTGTCTCAACTTTCATTGTTACGCTGATGATACTCAGCTTTATGTCTCCACCTCTCCGTCTGCTCTTCTTCCACCAGCTGCTCTCATTGGCTGTTTGACTCAACTCAGGTCTTGGTTCTCTAAGAACTTCCTCCAACTTAACCAGAACACTGAGGTGTTCCTCATGGGTATGAAACCTGCCCTGGGGAAAGCTGGCAGCTTCTCTCTAACCTGTGAGAATATCTCAGTTACCTGTTGGGCTCAGGTTAAGAGCCTTGGTGTTCTATTGGACAGTACTCTGTCGCTCCTGCCCCGTATCAATTCAATCACACGGACTGGTAATATTAACCGTCTCCGTCCATCTCTCTCTGTGCAGGATGCCGCCATCTTGGTAAATAGTTTGGTCACGTCTCGTCTTGATTACTGTAACTCGCTTCTCTTTGGCCTTCCACAAAACTCACTGCACAAGTTCCAGTTAGTACAGAACGCTGCGGCTCGCGCTATTACCAGAACTCCTCTGACCGCCCACATTAGTCCGGACATGCAGCAACTTCACTGGCTGCCAATAAAATACAGGATTATTTACAAACTGCTTCTGCTGACATTCAAGGTTTTGCACAACCTCACCCCCTCCTATATCTGTCAGCTCATCCAAATCTCCATACCGTCTCGAGTTCTTGGTTCCTCTGCTTCTGTAAATCTACATGTTCCTCCCGCTCGACTCGACTCACCACCACGGGGAAACGAGCATTCAGCAGACCTGCCCCTCCCTGTGGAGCTCTCTCCCTGCTGACCTGAGAAGCATCACATCTCTCCAGCTTTTTAAATCCAGACTGAAAACACGTCTATTTAAAGCAGCCTACTCTGTGTAACGATCACTGAGCATCGGGACAGTTTATTTCCGTAGTCGTTCCCACCCTACGGGACTCTCTCTGGCTCCCTTCAGAAATCAGAAAAAGTACAAAAAGCTCACCTATTTAACCCCCGTTAACTCGTTTTACTTATTTGTTTGATATTTTTTGTTTCCTGCTTCATTTCTTTAATCTGTAAAACGTCTTGGAGTTGTTAAAAGCGCTTTATTTTGTTATTTTAAACTAGGGATGTACCGATACCACTTTTTTCAAAACCGATCCGATACCGATACTTAAATCTGAGTACTCGCCAATACCGAGTACCGATACTTCTACCACACAAAAAAATGCAACAAATTGTAATACAGGTTTTATTTTTTCTTCTCTGCTTTTTACAACAAATAACTGAGTTAGATAAAACAATAAAATATATTAATAAAAATGATCACAAAACTAAAATATAAGGTGACAAATAACCATTTTCTGTGATTTCACAGTGAAATTATTGCAGTTTTCCACATTTTTTAACCAAATCAAATGAACTATTTGGCACCATCTCCAGCTCTCAACCCACACTGTTCCTCTTTAGCTCAATAGCTCCCCCTAGTGTTCAATATAGGAAACTACAACAGTATCGGTATCAGGCCGATACAGATACCAGTATTGGTATCGGTGCATCCCTAGTTCAAACCACAGAGATACAGCTGTGTTTAACTGCTGGAGCTGGGCTTTTGCCCTCCAGCGACTGAGCTCGTCCTCGAGTATCCGGATGAAAACAATAACTTTCAATGGGTCTATAGCACAAACTGTTGTGGAGCGGAGTGCAGAAATGCGTCGACGAGGACACGCTTGGTGTTAAAAGGTTAAGATAATGCTGGACAGTGTCTCAATTTGTGGGACTTTTGTGGGAAAATGAAGGTAAATGCGGGACAGTCTCACACAGAACGGGGCATCTGGTCACTCTAGTAGGTACCAGACCTGCTTGGGGTGCAGTGTGCACATCTGGAACCAGACAGTGGAGCGAGACTCACCCAGCTCACATGAGCCAGTCTGGGAATGGAACAAACCATTTGTCAGCTGAGGAGGGTTGCTGTATTTTTGGAGTTAGAATATAACGCTTCAACCATATACTGTATGTTTTTTATATATTTACCAGTGTTTTTAAAAAGGACATGGAGTAAAAAAATAAAAAGTAAAAATCTCAACTTTTAGGGGTGCTGGGTTCTGTTTGGGGGTGATTCAGCTAAAAACGCCCATGATGCATCTCTTCAGTATTCACAGCCTCCGTCTCTGCCTTAATGGAGATGATCAGGAAGGATTTGACAGGTGGACTGATATTAGTTTGACAGGATTTTCATTCCTGATCCCCTTAGATCTGGACTATCTCAGTCCTCACTGAGCTCCGTCTCTGTCCCACTGACAGCCTTTGACCGTCTCACCTGTCTCTGACCGTCTCACCTGTCTCAGGCCGGTCACAGAGTAGGCGTGGCCTTTCACCAACTTCTTGAAGGTGATGGCCTCCATGTCAAAAGCGCTGCTGATCTAAGGACAGAGGAGACATGAGGACAATAGTCACAGACATGAGACACATGAGGATATAGGATGTTACATGAGATGGATGGGACAAGATACGGGACATGAGACAAGACATAAAACAGGACAGGAGAGGGGACATGAGACAGAACAGGAGACGAGACATGAGACAGAACAGGAGGCGAGACATGAGACAGAACAGGAGGCGGGACATGAGACAGAACAGGAGACGGGACATGAGACAGAACAGGAGGCGGGACATAGGACAGGAGAGGGGACGGGGACTGACGTCTATGGAGCAGCCCAGCAGCGAGCCTCTCTCCAGAGCTTTACTGATGATTCGATGAAGATCTTTGGGAGCCTTCTTCAGATCGTACATCTCGGCCACGCCCCCCGTGAAGTCCTCAAAACCTTCAGTGGTGCTGCCACCAGACAGCGCCTCGTAGGACCCATTCAGCCTGGGGACAGAGACAACATGTCCATCTATCAGCAGAAATGTACAGTGTGTACGTACAATAAGGATGGATGGATGGATGGATGGATGGATGGATGGATGGATGGATGGATGGATGGATGGATGGATGGATGGATGGATGGATGGATGGATGGATGGATGGATGGATGGATGGATGTTCTAACTTGGCGTAGGCTTTCTCCAACAGGGCACTCCAGAACTCCCTCCCCTCTGCTGAGTGGACAAATAGCAGCTCTCCGTCTTTGACTGGCAGGCGATCATCGATCACCACGTCCACCCACTCCCCAAACTGCCAGAACTGCAGACAGACAGACAGACAGGTGGACAGACAGACACAGTGAGACTGAGAGACAGACATGTGGACAGACAGACACAGTGAGACTGAGAGACAGACAGGTGGAATGTGAGTCTAAAGATCTCATCGGGTGAGACACCTGGGCTCTCACCTGGAAGTGGAAGATCCCAGCGTACTGTTGGTTGAAGGTCTGGTCATGAGGAACCACGCGGGTAAGAAGCTGTTGGTTCAGAGTCAGAGAGCCGATAGCAGCCAGCAACCAGCAGTCCCCTGAAAAATATCCAGCAGGACATCGTGTTTAGGTCTGATGTTAGCAGGACTACACCTGATTTAGTCTGTCTATGGACTCCGTAGACCTCCTAGAACTCCTCATCAGGTGTTAAGTCCTGCACCATGACTCTGTATCTCCTGGGGTTCCTAATCAGGTCTTTAGTTCTTTATGAGGAACCTGGAACCTGATACCACTCTGTTGTAAGGAGGCTGTCCCTCACTGGACCAGGACCAGACTGTCCCTCACTGGACCAGACTGTCCCTCACTGGACCAGACTGACCCTCACTGGACCAGGACCAGACTGACCCTCACTGGACCAGACTGTCCCTCACTGGACCAGGACCAGACTGACCCTCACTGGACCAAACTGACCCTCACTGGACCAGACTGTCCCTCACTGGACCAGGACCAGACTGACCCTCACTGGACCAGATTGACCCTCACTGGACCAGGACCAGACTGTCCCTCACTGGACCAGGACCAGACTGTCCCTCACTGGACCAGGACCAGACTGACCCTCACTGGACCAGGACCAGACTGTCCCTCACTGGACCAGGACCAGACTGACCCTCACTGGACCAGACTGACCCTAACTGGACCAGACTGTCCCTCACTGGACCAGACTGTCCCTCACTGGACCAGGACCAGACTGACCCTCACTGGACCAGACTGTCCCTCACTGGACCAGACTGACCCTCACTGGACCAGACTGTCCCTCACTGGACCAGATTGACCCTCACTGGACCAGGACCAGACTGTCCCTCACTGGACCAGGACCAGACTGTCCCTCACTGGACCAGACTGTCCCTCACTGGACCAGGACCAGACTGACCCTCACTGGACCAGACTGACCCTAACTGGACCAGACTGACCCTCACTGGACCAGACTGTCCCTCACTGGACCAGGACCAGACTGTCCCTCACTGGACCAGACTGTCCCTCACTGGACCAGGACCAGACTGACCCTCACTGGACCAGGACCAGACTGACCCTCACTGGACCAGGACCAGACCCCTCACTGGACCAGGACCAGTGACCCTCACTGGACCAGACTGTCCCTCACTGGACCAGGACCAGACTGACCCTCACTGGACCAGACTGTCCCTCACTGGACCAGACTGACCCTCACTGGACCAAACTGTCCCTCACTGGACCAGGACCAGACTGACCCTCACTGGACCAGACTGACCCTCACTGGACCAGGACCAGACTGTCCCTCACTGGACCAGGACCAGACTGTCCCTCACTGGACCAGGACCAGACTGACCCTCACTGGACCAGACTGACCCTCACTGGACCAGGACCAGACTGACCCTCACTGGACCAGACTGACCCTCACTGGACCAGACTGTCCCTCACTGGACCAGGACCAGACTGACCCTCACTGGACCAGACTGTCCCTCACTGGACCAGGACCAGACTGACCCTCACTGGACCAGGACCAGACTGTCCCTCACTGGACCAGGACCAGACTGTCCCTCACTGGACCAGGACCAGACTGACCCTCACTGGACCAGACTGTCCCTCACTGGACCAGACTGTCCCTCACTGGACCAGGACCAGACCTGACCCTCCCTGGACAGGACCAGACTGACCCTCACTGGACCAGGACCAGACTGACCCTCACTGGACCAGGACCAGACTGACCCTCACTGGACCAGGACCAGACTGACCCTCACTGGACCAGACTGACCCTCACTGGACCAGGACCAGACTGACCCTCACTGGACCAGACTGACCCTCACTGGACCAGACTGTCCCTCACTGGACCAGACTGACCCTCACTGGACCAGGACCAGACTGTCCCTCACTGGACCAGGACCAGACTGGTCCTGGCTGGACCAGACTGTCCCTCACTGGACCAGACTGTCCCTCACTGGACCAGGACCAGACTGACCCTCACTGGACCAGACTGACCCTCACTGGACCAGACTGTCCCTCACTGGACCAGGACCAGACTGACCCTCACTGGACCAGACTGTCCCTCACTGGACCAGGACCAGACTGACCCTCACTGGACCAGACTGACCCTCACTGGACCAGACTGTCCCTCACTGGACCAGACTGTCCCTCACTGGACCAGGACCAGACTGACCCTCACTGGACCAGACTGTCCCTCACTGGACCAGGACCAGACTGACCCTCACTGGACCAGACTGACCCTAACTGGACCAGACTGTCCCTCACTGGACCAGACTGTCCCTCACTGGACCAGGACCAGACTGACCCTCACTGGACCAGACTGTCCCTCACTGGACCAGGACCAGACTGTCCCTCACTGGACCAGACTGTCCCTCACTGGACCAGACTGTCCCTCACTGGACCAGGACCAGACTGACCCTCACTGGACCAGACTGACCCTCACTGGACCAGACTGTCCCTCACTGGACCAGGACCAGACTGACCCTCACTGGACCAGACTGTCCCTCACTGGACCAGGACCAGACTGACCCTCACTGGACCAGGACCAGACTGTCCCTCACTGGACCAGGACCAGACTGTCCCTCACTGGACCAGGACCAGACTGACCCTCACTGGACCAGGACCAGACTGTCCCTCACTGGACCAGACTGTCCCTCACTGGACCAGGACCAGACTGACCCTCACTGGACCAGGACCAGACTGTCCCTCACTGGACCAGGACCAGACTGACCCTCCCTGGACCAGGACCAGACTGTCCCTCACTGGACCAGACTGTCCCTCACTGGACCAGGACCAGACTGACCCTCACTGGACCAGACTGTCTCTGACTGGACCAGGACCAGACTGTCCCTCACCGGACCAGGAGGTCTGTGTACTGTGGTGACAGCAGAATCCAGATCCAAAAGTCTCAAAAAGCTGATCTGAATGAGGATGTTCGTTAGCTGAGATGCTACTGAACATTCCTGGATTTAGCTACATGTGGGATGTTGGAAATGGGGCGAAGGTTTCAGGATTGTTGTGGTCCAGTCCGGGTTTTTGGGTACTGGTTTGATGGCAGCAAGGTAAAAAGCCGAAGGGATGTACCAGAGTTCAACGATGAGATGATTAAATCCAGAATAAGTGGAGTGAGACCTGGAAGACCAGTGGGGATGGGATAGGGTCCAAGGGACAGGTGGAGAGGTTGATTTAGGAAAACTGTTTGTTGAGTTCAGAACCCGTCATCAGAGAGAAGGTAGAGCACTGGTTTAGGATGGACAAAGAAAGGTCAGGCCACAGTCACACAGAGTAAAGAGTTCCTGGTGGATATTGTCCATTTTAGATTTCAGGAAGAATTTCAGGAAATTGTTGCCTTTTTGTTCCTGAATGACTGCAGGTTGTTGTCCTGTGGTTTGAGCAAATTGATGACGGTGGAGAAAAAGTCTGTGGGGATTTGAGGAGCCAGTGAGGACAGTGCTAGAGTCAAATGAAGTCTGTATGGTCGAAAAGAGACGGTTTTCTTGTACGGGTGTTTCTGCATTGCTTTTTCAGTTTGTGTGGTTCATTAGTGGTAGTAGTAGCCTGGTTGTTGTACTAGTGGTATTAGTAGTGGTGGTAAGAGTAATAGTCTGGGTGGAAGAGGATGACTTTACCTTCCAGGAAACCTCAGTTGACCGTTAGCTGTCCATTAGCCTGATGGTCTCTAGGGAAACTTAAAACATCAGGAGGAGCTGATGGAGCCTCCATCAACAGACCAATCGATACAGAACCATGAGGGCCTTCAGGACTATCTGAGATGTTTCATGGACACAGCTTTCATTTATTATTTAGGGCACATAAACAATATTAAAAAGCAGGAAGTAAACAGGAGCATTAGCTGGGAAAGAAACCAGCTGGATTTCATTTTTTCAGTCACTCAACATGTGATGATGTAGTCTGTCCTCATCCTCCATCCAGTCTAGGGGATAAACCACTATCTCAGGTTCTTCTAGATCAGGGGTCTCAAACTCGTGGCTCATGGGCCAATCGCAGACCACATCCCAATAAGAACATGTGATGTTAGTGAGGCCCGTGAGTTTGATATGTGTGCACAGAAACCACCGGAGTCACAGTGGTCTGGGGTCGACCCTTCAGGTCAGAGCCCAGGGTTCAAGTCCTGGTCTGTCCTGGTCCAACAGTGTGTTGAAAATACAAAACTGGTTATTTGATGTGTTTAGTACTGATTCGTTTGTTTTCATATTAATTCTTAATTTGTTTGTTTTTTCTTATTATGTTTTTTTTTTAAAAATAAAGATTTGAGAAGATTCAAATTTCTTAACAATGCGTTTGTTATGGAAAACAGACCTAACCTAACCCTAATCCTAACCCTAACCCTAACCCTAACCCTAATCCTAACCCTAACCCTAACCCTAACCCTAACCCTAATCCTAACCCAGTTCAATAGAGTTAGAGACCCCTGTCCTGAATAAAGTAGATTCATGCCTGACTTAAGATGTTCCGTTAAAAGAAGAAGTAGTAGTAAAGAAATAGAAGAGTATACACAAATCTTACATTGGCCAGCATATGATAAAGATTTACTTCCTGCAAAAATGGGTCTTAGCTTTAACCACTGCTGTATAGCCTGGGGCATCACAGCAGATTGGAGAAAATGGTCTCGACACTCCAACAAATATCAAACTGTTGTCACTTGGAACAAGATGATTTCTTTGGGTATCTTCAATTGAGACAAAAACAACAGGACAGAAAGCCTCTAAGTAACATCTGTATAGACACAGCTGCACATGCAGACACGACGCGCACAAGCACCAGATATTATGCATGTGTACCAGGTCCTTCTGTCCGAACACTTCTTTGTGGGCCGGTGATGCCACGGTGTTGATTGTGCAGCCTGTGATCACACACTGACGAGCTTCACATCCCACTGCAGGGCTGTGATAAGGCCGTGTTGACTCATGCACTGGAGGAAGAGCGCACCAAGCACTCAGCAGATCAACCAGACAGGTGCTCACTTGAGTACCTCAAAGACTAAATGTGCACCCGGTTTAAAGGGTAAAGGTAAACTGACAGAAACTAATTTTACTAATTTACTACGATTGGAGAAAAAAAAACTACTATATACATCAAGCTCAGATGGGAGAAGGAGGCTAGAAAGTGTATCTAAAGAAGAGTGGTTAAATATTTGTAAGACTATAGCAACCACTACAAGCTCTCCATGTTGAGAGTAACTAGTTACAAAGTAATTAGTTACAGTAATATATTCCTTTTTTGAGTAACTAGTAATATATTACATTACTCTTTTAAAGTAAAGTAATATATTACTAGTTCCAACACCCCACCCCCCAAAAAACATTTGCCAAGCAGTTGGATAAGACGTGTGTTGCTATGGAAACGGAGCTGAAGAGAATATTTGAAGCCCAGGAGCATCAACAGCTGATGTATGGACTGACATTAATAAAATATTCTTTAGAATTGACTGTAGTTTAATAAAATAGTGAGAAAACTACAGTATTTACTGGAGTCATTCTTGTGTAAAATGTAAATTGATCAGTTATAGTATTTTAGAACGCTGTCACATAAGGTATTTTGCCAAAAGTAACTAAAAGTAGTGTAACTTAGTTACTTTTTGGGGACTGTAATATGTAATACAAACTATATTACTTTTTTTTTTGCTGTAACTAGTAATATTAATATATTACTATTTTAAAGTAGTTTACCCAACACTGCCCCCTACTGGGCGGAAGTGGATAAGACCCTTTAACTGATGACTAGAGGAGAGCTTCACTGGACTCCTATTGGGGGAAAATTCCAACCATACAGAAGAGACAAGACAGACACCTCCTCCAGGTATCACAGACTAGAAAGCTGTTAATGGAGGAACCACCGACTGACTGGATGGATGGATGGATGGATGGATGGATGGATGGATGGATGGATGGATGGATGGATGGATGGATGGATGGATGGATGATGGATGGATGGATGGATGGATGGATGATGGATGGATGGATGGATGGATGGATGGATGGATGGATGGATGGATGGATGAATAGATGGATGGATGGATGGATGGATGGATGGATGGATGGATGAATAGATGGATGGATGGATGGATGGATGGATGGTGGATTGGTGGATGGGTGGATGGATGGAGGGAGGGATGGATGGATGGATGGATGGATGGATGGATGGATGGATGGATGGATGGATGGATGGATGGATGGATGGATGGATGGATGGATGGATGGATGGATGGATGGATGGATGGATGGATGGATGGATGGATGGATGGATGGATGGATGGATGGATGGATGGATGGATGGATGGATGGATGGATGGATGGATGGATGGATGGATGGATGGATGGATGGATACGACACACAAACTTCATGTTGTGGGGTGGCTGACTCAGAAAAACATAAACACCACTGTGTGGCAGATAAAGCAGCTGACTGGCTTTGTTGCACAGCTGTACCTGCTTAGGAGTAATGGACTGTCAGCCAATCACCAAGAGGCAGCCTTGTATAAAGGATCAGCTGATCAGGGTGCTCCGATATACCAGGTACTGGTAGAGTTTCAGGTGTTGTATCACATGATGCTCAGGATCGGCATGACCATTTTTAGTTCAGCTGTTCCTGATTTAGTTAATGATGTCATTTCATGAAGGAATGCCCAATTTTCAAGAATGTTAAAAATAAAAAATAACAAAAATTGTTGTTTTATTATAAATTTTCCTTTGATATATGGTCTTGGTCTAGACTTCTAAATGTCCTGGTCTTGTCTCGGTCTCGGGTGGTGTGGTCTTGACTACAACACTAGTCTGTCGCTTAGGAGGGAGTCAAAGGGTCAAAGTTCAAAGAAGATCAAGCTTCCCACCGTTCTCAGTCTTTGTTGATTTTGTAAAAGGTCAAGCCAAAGCAAGGAATGACCCCAGCTTCAACACAACCCCGTCACATGTCAACCAGATATCCAGCTACAGAAAAGGAAAACCAATAAGTTCCAGTGAATAAGACAGATGCATCATCGGAGGAATCAGGAAGCAGACAAGGACATTAAAAGACAGTGTCCTATACATCACAAGCCCCACCCACTACAAAGACCAGAGACAGACGTTCTGACTGTGATCTCAAACCGCAGCAGGAATGTCAGATGCTTCCATAGAAACAGGTCACATGACCTATGACTCACCCAGTGCCCCCTGGCAGATGTCAGTCCTGGTAGCTCCGCCCACAATGAACTGAGGCTCAGCTGTCAGCTCCTGGAACAGCCAATCAGAGATGAGGAACACAGTTTACTTCACAGCATCATCTGGTCCTCACTTCCAGCTGCAAGAAGCAGCATCAGCCAATCACAGCGTGTGTGTGTGTGTGTGTGTGTGTGTGTGTGTGTGTGTGTGTGTGTGTGTGTGTGTGTGTGTGTGTGTGTGTGTGTGTGTGTGTTTCCTACCGTTGGTCTCTTCCACTCCACTCCCCTGGTCTTGGGGCTGAGTGGACCCAGCTCCTTAAAGCCTAGTGAGGCGGGTTCTGCTGGGAATGCTGGGTCTTGGAACAGGGTCCGGTTAAGCAGGCAGTCTTCCTTCAGGACTTGGAAATCCTGATTCAGGAACCGGACCGCCTGTTGGACAGAGCCCAGACCCTCCACCCGGTCCCGGTCCCTCCTGATCCGGTCTGACACGCCGCCAAACATTCTGATCCAAAACCTGCCACAGAAATCTCCAGAGTTAGACTGGGTCCCGACAAACAGACCAGACCAGGACCAGTCTAGAACCAGTCTAAGACCAGGCTACGACTAGTCTAGGACCAGACTATGACTAGTCTAGGACCAGACTATGACTAGTCTAGGACCAGTCTAAGACCAGGCTACAACTAGTCTAGGACCAGACTATGACTAGTCTAGGACCAGACTACGACTAGTCTAGGACCAGTCTAAGACCAGGCTACGACTAGTCTAGGACCAGACTAGGACCAGTCTAAGACCAGGCTATGACTAGTCTAAGACCAGGCTACGACTAGTCTAGGACCAGTCTAGGACCAGACTATGACTAGTCTAGGACCAGACTAGGACCAGTCTAAGACCAGGCTATGACTAGTCTAAGACCAGGCTACGACTAGTCTAGGACCAGTCTAGGACCAGACTATGACTAGTCTAGGACCAGACTAGGACCAGTCTAAGACCAGGCTATGACTAGTCTAAGACCAGGCTACGACTAGTCTAGGACCAGTCTAGGACCAGACTATGACTAGTCTAGGACCAGACTAGGACCAGTCTAAGACCAGGCTATGACTAGTCTAAGACCAGGCTACGACTAGTCTAGGACCAGTCTAGGACCAGACTATGACTAGTCTAGGACCAGACTAGGACCAGTCTAAGACCAGGCTATGACTAGTCTAAGACCAGGCTACGACTAGTCTAGGACCAGTCTAGGACCAGACTATGACTAGTCTAGGACCAGACTAGGACCAGTCTAAGACCAGGCTATGACTAGTCTAAGACCAGGCTACGACTAGTCTAGGACCAGTCTAGGACCAGACTATGACTAGTCTAGGACCAGACTAGGACCAGTCTAAGACCAGGCTATGACTAGTCTAAGACCAGGCTACGACTAGTCTAGGACCAGTCTAGGACCAGACTATGACTAGTCTAGGACCAGACTAGGACCAGTCTAAGACCAGGCTATGACTAGTCTAAGACCAGGCTACGACTAGTCTAGGACCAGTCTAGGACCAGACTATGACTAGTCTAGGACCAGACTAGGACCAGTCTAAGACCAGGCTATGACTAGTCTAAGACCAGGCTACGACTAGTCTAGGACCAGTCTAGGACCAGACTATGACTAGTCTAGGACCAGACTAGGACCAGTCTAAGACCAGACTGGGACCAGACTTGGACATAACCAGTCCTCAAGAGAACCCGATTTCATTCATGGTACCAGAACCGGCTGCCTGAACGTGTCTTTGTGGACCAGCACTTCCTTGGTTCTGATGGGAGACCCCTCGATCTGACGAGTTTCACATCCGGTTGCAGCTCAGTGACTGAGTGGTCACATGACCTCTGAAGCTAGCGGACACACAGGCAGGACCTCCGACACACACACACACTCACAGCATCTCCAGTGCACGTGGCACCGCGCCCTTACACACAGCTCCTTTGACATGCGCTTCAACACACACACAATCACAGAACATCCGACCCACGCACACAACCCAGGAGGGGTGCAACGGGTCACTATAGATCTGTGATCCATAGATCTCCCTCTATGGTTCAGGACACGGTTCACGGATCCAGCAGCGCTCGTGCGTTTGTTAAATCCTCCCCGACCCGACAGCGCGCTCTGAATCAGCTGATCAATAATTCCCCTCTGAGAGAGGAGTTCATTTAGTCATCACATATCAAGTTCTCTCTGTCAGAATCAGTCATTTAGTTCACCAGAACATCGAGTTCTGATCCACTCTCTGATGTACGCTCTGACCAGCTGATCCTCCATCTGTCAGCTGATCTCTGCTCTGATGGTAAACCAGACTCATCTATTTCTGTCTAGATAACGTGTTGTTTAGGACTTTTATATACGAGCTAATGAACGTTAATACTGACGGTGTTCAGTCAGGAGCGATCAGAACACCTTGATCGCCCCCCCCCCCTCACCTGCTGCAGCTGTCTGTCTGACCTGAGAGGCGATCAGAAGTCTTTTAATTTGTTTTTCTAGGATTAAACATTTTATTGAAGCATCAGATTGACGTCTTGAGTTAAATCTTGTTTGTATTTAATGAGGATTGAACAGAAACATGTGTCACAGTGTTCTACAAGATGAATAGGCAGCAAAGTTTTGTCTTTTAGTTTTCTTTCTGCTGATCTGAAAAATGATCCAATCTTTGACTGAAATCCATGATCCGATCCTATCGGTGAGTTTTTTACCAACACTAGTGCCACACACACAAAAAACAGCCAAAAGCGACAGCTCATCTTCATCACCATCATCATCATGAGTGTGTGTAGTAGTTAATACGTATATCATGAAGCATAAACATATGATGTGAATGCTAACGTTGTTGTCTTTTTAAGGTGTCTGAATGTGACCGATGTCAAAGGGTTGGACCACCATTAAGGGCAGTTGGCGTCCAGGTGACTGTATGTTGTTAGGAGAGCTCTGTAAGCGCTACATTTCTCATTACGTTACAGTAAATGTTTATTCTGGTCTGTTAAGCCACTGCAGTGTTAATGAGTTGTTACGCGCCCATGGAACGCAGAACGAGCTCATTAAGGGGATGAAGAACACCTTGGAAAAGATGGTACGTGTGTAATTCATAACCATGATTCGAAACTTTTTGGAAATGAAGCTCATGAAACGGACTGGAAGGCAGCAGACAAATCACCCTGGGACACTGCTGCCTGAAGAACGCCAAAACAACTGATAAGATGCCCTTGGAATACCCAAACATGCTGGAAGACCTGCGTAGGAGGGAGGCTGCTCTCTCCCCCTCTGAACTCTGCCCTGGAATCCCTCAACTTCTCTCCCCCCCGGCTGACGCGATGACGTCACGCAGGCACTGCCGCGCTGACTCTCGAGTGACGCAGGAGGTCCCCCCGCCCCACCCGTCCCAACCGGAATGTACTCTCTCTCTTTCTACCCATGTGACTGTCGGCGGGGTTTATTCCACCGTTAGCAGCTGCCCCCTACTGGGACAGCTGGGAACTGTCGTTTTTTTAATCTTCCTCTCTTTACCCTCTTAATAAAACATGTTTCTCTCTGTTATGCTCATGTCATCTGCAAGGCAGGCGCCTCATGGCGGCCCGGGTTCACTATGTAACCAAGTCAAGTTCCTGATTGACAGGACGCTGTCTTTCTGGCAATAAAAAGAATTCTGATTCTGTTGTTTTCAGGGTAACTGGATATTCCTTCTTTATTTTTACCAACAGGTATCGGCTGTTTGGGAGCTTGTTGGGATTGACCTCACTGCATGGTCTCCTGAAACGAAGCAAATAAGCTGTTTTAATGCAGATAAACTGTTTACTATGTGGATGGATGGATGGATGGATGGATGGATGGATGGATGGATGGATGGATGGATGGATGGATGGATGGATGGATGGATGGATGGATGGATGGATGGATGGATGCCTATTTTATTCATTTGTGGGAAGCTAATTTGTTACAGCAGCACAAACCTTAACAAGGTAAACAACCTTTTTATTTATTGTTGTTGTTGTTTTTGTATTTGTTAAAGATTCTAATGGCCGCTGGCTGGAGAAGCTGAACTGTGTGTACTTGTGATACGGGTGGCTGTCCTGTGAGGAGGAGGAGTTTCCCAGTCTGCCCCGATCTGCTGTCCTTACCTGATCAGCACCAAGGACAGCGACAGAGCAGGCTGGCTCCCACACTCCCTCCGGTTCAGCACTCTGGACAGCGGCCTGACCTGGACACTTCAGTGTTTAAAAGGCCAGGGCTGCCAGAGAGACGGGGACTCAGAGCGGTACTGACGTCCCTGGTCTAGCTGTGGATTCACAGACCGATAGGCGACTTGTAGCGGTGTATTTGTGTTCTTAGAAGAACTTTAGTGTGCAGGATTCTGCTGCTCGTTAAAGAGCTTTTTGTTTGCTTTAGTTTATTACATCCATCCTCGTAATCAGAGTGTCCTTAGTTAGTTTTTGAAAACATCTTTAGTTTAACATAGTATTAAAATAGTGATTTAGGTTTAGCTGTACTTTCCTGGGTTGTAGATTTTTCTCCCCAGCGTTTTGTGTTGGTTTATCCTCCCGTTCTCTAGTAGAAGAGAGCTTTTAGTTTTTAGAAACTCCTTTAGTTCAGCAGTGCCTCTTCCTGCTCGTTTATTTTCTCTAGGGAGTGAAAGTAAACATCTTTATTAAACCTTTACAACCTTGTCTGGAGCGCTTTTGTGTCAGACCCCTTGTGTTACTCCTAGACCTTTAGAGGGGTCGGAGCAACTTGTGCTCCAAATGAGCAGCCTGCCTTCCTGATCATGCTGTAACTTCTTTGGACAGATTGTGCGTATGGAGGAAGAGGCTCTTGTGGTGATGGACCTGTTGGGGAATGAAATTCAAAGAAAAATTCTTTGAAATTGGAGGTAATTGTTTGTATTGCTTTTTCTCCTACTGTTTGTTTGAATTCATTTAAAATGTTGTTGCTAAATAATTCATCTGTAATTTCCCAGAAACTTCTTGAAGACTAGAGATGCCAGTGAGTGGAAAATACTGACAGCGCCACACAAACTGCAGTAAGACAGTTGTGGAGTCCTAACTCTGAAGGTTTGGACATTTCAGATGTAGAACGCTGATGTGAACGTGTCCATCTGATCACTTACACCGACTTCCCTTAGTTTGCAGAGCAGTACCTAAAAGACCAGAGCAGCTGTGTAGAAAGCCATCCAGAAGCTGCATGACTCAACATAGCAAGCACTCTATTCAAATACATCTAGGTTAATGCTCACTGAGAGTAATGGGGCTGTTACGAGCACACGTCAGTTAGAAAAAGATCTCTCATGTCTAGTCTGTTGAATTGTCTTTGCTTCTGTTCCAGACGGTGTTGAGGATTATTGTTTCCTGCAACATGACGCAGTCTGATGCTGAAAATGGGAAAAGGACAAAAAGCGTAAAACTGATACACGGTGAACGACGTATACAAGATACTGTCTGGTTTCTGCTGGGGATTTTGGGTTTACACCAACAGGAACAGACACGATTTTGATCACTGTGATGATTAGCTGTGAGAAATCTTCCTACAATCACTTTGTTAGTACTAATATGTGAATTAACTAGGGATGCACCGATACCGATACCCGGTATCGGGCCGATACGATACCAGTATCGGTTAAAGTTACCCGATACCAGGAACTGATACCAGTGGCTTCACTGTCTGTGGCTTGTGATTTCTGTTGTAGTTTCCTATATTGAACACTAGGGGGAGCTATTGAGCTAAAGAGGAACAGTGTGGGTTGAGAGCTGGAGATGGTGCCAAATAGTTCATTTTATTTGGTTAAAATGTGGAAAACTGCAATAATTTCACTGTGAAATCACAGAAAATGGTTATTTTTCACCTTATATTTTAGTTTTGTGATCATTTTTATTAATATATTTAATTTTTTATCTAACTCAGTTATTTGTTGTAAAAAGCAGAGAAGAAAAAATAAAACCTGTATTCCAATTTGTTGCATTTTTGTGTGGGAGAAGTATCGGTATCGGTACTCGGTATCGACGAGTACTCAGATTTAAGTATCGGATCGGTTTTGAAAAAAGTGGTATCGGTACATCCCTAGAATTAACTAATCTTTATTTGATCTCTTAAAGGTACAGTGTGACTTCTGACACACACGCACACACACACACACACACACACACACACACACACACACACACACACACACACACACACACACACACACACACACACAGTGTGGCAAACTAAACAGTTTTTAGCCTAAATATTTTTGACTGTTCATGTTGTTTATAATATACGACTATTAAAAGTTTACATTAGTTTTGATGTTTTTGTGAATAAATCAGAACCAAACAGCCTTTATTGTCCTTATTCTTTATTGTCCTTATTGTCTTTATTGTCCTTATTGTCTTTGTCTTTATTGTCCTTATTGTCCTGGTCCGTTATGTCTGTGACGTATGAAGGGTTAATAATAGACTAGCTGTAAACATTCACACTGACAGATCTGATTTATTTATGTAAACATGGAACACATGTTTACACATTTACAATGACTAGCTTTTATGTAGGTACCTGCTCTGATGACGTAGTAACCCGACAGATGAAGCTACTCTGACGCAGCATCAGTCCGACACAACACCGGATCAGCTGGAGGAGGAACAACACACCGGTTCCGGTGCAGTCCGACCGGCGGCTCACTCACCTGCTGCTCGGTTCCGAGATGTTCCTGGTCCTGGTCCTCCTGGTTCTAGTTCTGGTCCTCCTGGTCCTGGTCCTCCTGGTTCTAGTTCTGGTCCTCCTGGTCCTGGTCCTCCTGGTTCTAGTTCTGGTCCTCCTGGTCCTGGTCCTCCTGGTTCTAGTTCTGGTCCTCCTGGTTCTGGTCTTGGGATGCTATACTGCAGCATGGAGCCCTGCCCAGCGGGGGGCGGAGCTACACCGAGTCGTCACATGACACGGGGGTGGAGTCAATAGACCCACCCCTAGTTTGTTAGGCACACGCACTAAAACAAACTGGAATGGATGGAAGCCCAGAATTCTGATTGAAGTCAGGAATCCTGGACTGGAATCCTGGACCGGACTCGTAATTCAAGTAGCAACAATGAGACGACAGAAGTGAGGGAGGAGAAACAGAACAAGAACGACAAGAAAACAAGAGGAAAACTGATAGAAAAAAACAAAACAATGAAATCATCATTTTAAAGAATAACACTCACTACTCTTTAGGAAAGAACAAATATGGAGAGCCAAAAGCGACTAAATGAAATACATAAATAAGGCATTAAATAATTAAATACAGCATACATTAATTAATTTAATGTGTCATTAATTAATTAAAATAAATAATTAAATGTGCCAAAAATAAAAAAATCTTGAATTAATTAAAAATGTCTATTTATTTCATTATGTTCATATTTAATTAATTCGTGAATTAAATGTGTCATTAATTAAATAATTGTTAAAATGTGCCAAAAATAAAAAACATATTTATTAATAGCAATTTTATATTTATTTAATGATGTCTGTATTCAATTAATGGATTAAATGTGTCATTAATTAATTAAATTAAATAATTATTTATATGTGCCAAAAAATGTATTAAATGTAAATGTATGTATTAAATGTATAAAAAATGTATATATAATTATTTCCTGCTGTCTGTATTGAAGTATTTCGTGGTCGTGTCTGTGTGCACACTAATTAATTTAATCTGTCAAACTCAGTGGGCAGAGCTAAGGCTGTCAACAAACATTGTTGCCAGATTGGGCGGTTTCCCACAAATTGGGCGGTTTGGATTCTGATTTTGCGGTTAAAATTTTTTTGTGTGTTTTCGAGGATTTTTGGGCTGGAAAACCTTGACTCTATCTGGCAACCCTGACAACAAACATGGACGCTCGTACCGATGGAAGACTACTGTAGAGCTGGGAGAGAAATTCTAACTAACATAAAATAGTTGCTAACCATGAATCTCTGGTCAAACTGGGGGTTTTCATGAGGAAGTTCCTCTGTTTGATCAGGATTTTGACCGTAGTATCACTTTTATAAGACGTGTTTTATCACGTCCAGAGTACCGGTGTTATGTTGAAATCCGTGTCCCTTCAAAATTAATCCAGCCCTTTCATTGTTCTCTCTTTAAACTCAGTAGTTTAAAGCGCTTTAAGAAAAATTCCAACAAAATAGAGAAGTTAAACGCATCCTGATGGCTGAATATCACTAAAAACGTAGTGTCCCTTTCTCCAGTATTCTTAGACAGGTGGGGTAAAGGGTAACGCTAACCCTTGCAAGATACGTGACTTTGTGACTGGACCAGAGACTCAGAAGTTGCAACAAAAAAAAAGGTTGCAAACGCAGCAGATGGGGCTGAGTGACTTTTCATTAACCCTGTAAAGGGTCAGATCAGCACAGACTGGCTCAAGGAGAAGATTTAAATATGAAAAAGTTAGATTGTGTGCCTTTAATGGTCACAGTCTCTCCTCTGGACAACATTAGAACCAGATCACTTCTCTACTCTTTGCATTAATGACAGCATTCACAGCTTGAAGTGTTAGTGTAGAAAAGTCAGAATCTGTGAAATAGAACAACTTTTTATTTAACAATAACAGAAAGAATAACAGCATGATCCACTTCTATTGGGGAAGCTAATTAGCGACGCACACTTAACCAAAAGAGTCCCTAAACATAGTTCTGCATGCAGTTCCAGTCCACCGAGGAGCATGTGGGCAGAGGGATCAGGTCCACATGATACCTGGGCATGCGGACTAGTTATGTGCACACCTGCATATAAAGGATCTCCTGACCTCTTAAAGCTGCACTCGGTAGATTGGTAAACAAGCTAGGTATCGCTAGCTATGTCACATAAACACGTCTCAGAGCTCTCACTCCTCCCGTCGGGTGTAATCCGTAGGCCAGGCTTCCCGTGGACATGGAACCCTCCATCGTCACGGTAACCATTCAGAGCCAAACTCCAGCTGTTGACCCTGGTTTTTCCTCTTTCTACGTCCAGACGTTTTTAGTTTCTGCTAGTTGAAAAGGCGTTGGTTTTTTTGGGACTCTGGTATTCACATCATATCGGTCTGAACAATATGATTGGCTGTTTTTAGAGAACTGCGGGACAACCACTTTATTGATTTCTTTCGGGGGTTTTTAAATCTCCACAATATATTTATAGCTGTGCTATGTTAGAAGGCATGAAAAAAAGTTAAAAGCCACATTGTCTACCAAATGAACGAGTGTAGCTTTAATTCTGCAGAGACATGAGGGCTGAGTATTTCTCTAGTTGGTGTCGATGAGCAAAGGAAGTCCCAAATGAACAGAACGTACAAAAGAAATACAAATGACAGAAAAGATCATCTGAAAAACATGACAAGAACTACTGAAGAACAGTTTCTTTAAAACCTGTTTGTGTCAGGCACAGGATGTGGAGGCTAACAGCTGACCAGGCAGGACAGAGTGGGACTCAGACACCAGGACGTTAGGAGACAGGTTTACTGAGTTTAGGGACAGTTGGTAGTGCAGAGAGTATACTGTACACATAGAAAACTGAAGCTGTGTGATAAAAAGAAGCCGTTGCTGTAATTGGTGGGAGCATGTCCTGCTGAACCCAGGAGGTCCTCTTCAGATCATGGAGAAGTTCAACCACTGCAGGAAGACAGAAGAACAGAATCAGCTCCTGAGCTCAGACTGAGGGACACACTGTTGAAGAGTTTCTGTCCTCACCTGCTGGAAGTCAAGCTCGATAAAGCCGCTGCTGTTGACATCCAGTTTGTAAAAAATCCCTGAAGAGGAAGACAAGCACATCAGTGTCTCTGGTTCTGACAGTGGTGATGAAGATCAGAAAACTCCCACACAGCTGACAGACCATTAGCTACAGGCTAACTGACCCAGACCAGGCAGGCGGGGTCTGTTAGCTACATGCTAACTCACTGTACATCAGCTAATGGCTCTGTTAGCCACATGCTAACTCAGTGTACATCAGCCAATGGCTCTGTTAGCCACATGCTAACTCACTGTACATCAGCTAATGGCTCTGTTAGCCACATGCTAACTCACTGTACATCAGCTAATGGTTCTGTTAGCCACATGCTAACTCACTGTACATCAGCTAATTGTTCTGTTAGCCACATGCTAACTCACTGTACATCAGCTAATTGTTCTGTTAGCCACATGCTAACTCACTGTACATCAGCTAATTGTTCTGTTAGCCACATGCTAACTCAGTGTACATCAGCTAATTATTCTGTTAGCCACATGCTAACTCACTGTACATCAGCTAATTGTTCTGTTAGCCACAAGCTAACTCACTGTACATCAGCTAATGGCTCTGTTAGCCACATGCTAACTCAGTGTACATCAGCTAATAGTTCTGTTAGCCACATGCTAACTCACTGAACATCATCTCCAGCCTCATCAGACAACTGACGAAGTTGTCGAAGTCGATGGTCATGTCC
Organism: Callopanchax toddi; assembly: GCA_006937965.1. Lineage (NCBI taxonomy): Eukaryota > Metazoa > Chordata > Actinopteri > Cyprinodontiformes > Nothobranchiidae > Callopanchax > Callopanchax toddi. The sequence continues at coordinate 1,808,286 of SSNR01000101.1, read as the reverse complement.
GGTTCGGAGTAGCGAGCTACCAGCTGCTGGTAGATGGTATTGTTGAGGCTGAAACCTGTAGGACAACAACAGCATCAGTTAGAGAGTTGGCTAACACAACTAGCAACATGCTAATGAGTTAATCAGTTGACATCAACTGTGTCTATTATTTTGTATGAATTTCAGTAATTTAAAGAAAAAATGTTCTGAATGTGTTCATAAACTATAACGATGTTTCATTTGTTGTAAACAGACATTGTATTTACTGTATAAACAGGAAATGTAGGTATAATACTTCTTAAGGTGATAAGAGCTGAATCAATGTGGAGAAGGAAAACGAATCAGAGGAAATTAAAGTTTAGAAAGAAACACTAAATGGGTCCCGTTTGACCCGTTTGAGTTCAAAGCAACAGAACAAAGAAGGTGACGTACCATTTCCATCAGTCAGCTGCAGCACATGCACAGAGCGTGAGCACACACAAACAGGGAGGAAGAGGAGGAATTTTAGTCCACAACAGATAAAGAGCAACTTCCTGTTTCCAGAAACAAAATTTCCAGCAGTGAGCTTTGGTGATCTGAGGTAATGAGGTCAGGTAACGTGGAACGTCACCTCTCTGGCAAGAAAGGCGCTGGGGCTGGTGCAAGTGGCTGAGCAGTAAACGTAAATACCCCACATCTGTAGAGCGTTTCTAAGTCATGGACTACAAAGTGCTTTACATTTGTCAGTCATCAGATGCTGATGGCAGTGAGCTACATTGTCGCCATAAGTGAAGCGACCAGACCCTCTGACCACCACAAGCAGACAGTGTGGGTGAAGAGTCTTGCCCAAGGACACAACAGTGACAAAGTGACTCAGCCAGAACTGTTCGTACCAGCAGCTGTCCAGCTGCAAGATGAATACTGAGACCGACAGGCGGATTGGGGCAGCGTCTGCAGTGATGAAGACGCTGAACCGGTCTGTTGTGGTGAAGAAGGAGCTGAGCCAGAAAGCAAGGCTCTCGATTTACCGGTCGATCTACGTCCCAATCCTCACCTGGTCATGAGCTTTGGGTAATGACCGAAAGAACGAGATCACGGATACAAGCGGCTGAAATGCGTTTTCTCCGTAGGGTGGCCGGGCTCAGCCTTAGGGATAGGGGGAGGAGCTCGGACATCTAGGAGAGACTCGGAGTAGAGCCGCTGCTCCTCCATATCGAGGTGTTTCAGGCATGTCCTGCCGGCAGGAGGGCCCCGGGTCGACCCAGGACAAGCTGGAGGAAATACATCTTCAGGGTGGCCTGGGAACGCCTGGGCGTCCCAGCTGAGGAGCTGGTGGACTTGGTTGGGAAGAGGATGGCCTGGGATGCCTGACTTGGGATGCTGCCCCCGCGAGAAAACCAAAGTGAAGTAACTGATACACAGGAGTTCACAGGTAAAAGAGACGAGTTCTGAGCTGCTTGTCAAAGAGGCCAGAGAGTCACAGATCTCAGGCTCAGGGCAGAAATGGGTTTCCTCTGCAGGGGGGCCGGGCTCAGCCTTAGAGATGGGGGGAGCTTAGACCTCCAGGAGGAGCTTGGACTAGAACCTCTGCTCCTCCACATGGAGAGGAACCAGCTGAGGTGGTTCATCTGGTCAGGAGGCCTCCTGGACGCCTCCCTGGTGAGGTGTTTCAGGCAGGAGGTCAACCAGGACCTGACGGAGGGACTAGATCTCCTGGCTGGAGGAGCTGGTGGAGGTGGCTGGGGACTGGAGAGGACCCGGATCTGGATTAGTGAAGACAGTGAGGCGAATAGCCAGGATTAACGGGAATTAGTCAGGGTTTACGAGGATTAGCTGAGGATACCAGTCCTCTGACACCATGTCAACATCTGCTTCAGGTAATTCCTCAGTTAGCACTCTAATGTGTGCCATGTAAACAGGAAACAGGAAGTGGCGAAGAGCAAGAGGAAGTGTTGCGATGTCGAAACCTGTTAACAGACCTGCATCTTTGAAGGCCGCTCTCATCTCGGGAGTGCTCATCGTCCCCGAGTTGTCCGAGTCGTTCTTCTTATAGATCGACTGTGAGCGCGCACACACACACACACACACACACACACACACGCACACACACGCACACACACGCACACACACGCACACACACGCACACAGGCAGACACTTAGAACGACTGAACTCAGTATCAATAAAGTATATCAAAGGTCGGAGCTCACCAGGTAGTTCTGAACCTTCTTCCAGAGCGTGGCAAACTCCCCCAGACCCAGCTTCCCATTCCCGCTGTCCTGCTCCAGGTTAAAGGTCACTCAGGTGTTCCAGGTCAGTCAGCACAGGTAACACAAACGTCGACTCAGCAGAAACACTCATTTTATGACCAACTATTCTGACTTATAACGCTCTCCTGTTCCTAGAACTGTTCTCAGCTGACTTTAGATCAGACCCCGCCTCCTACACACCCACATTCTGCCATATATGGTCATGATTATTAGAAGCTGGTAAAGTTCAGGTGTTTCTCTGTAATTCAGGACAGCAGAGAGGTCTAGAAACTTCAGACTGAAATGGAGGTTGTTGTGGTGGAAGAACAGAAACATGTGTGATTAGATGTAGGGGCGTCAGATTAGTGCGTTCATTACGATTCATTAACTACTGCCATAATTAACGCGTTTTAAATCACGTTAATCACATTTTTAATCGCTTGACCATTCCTGCCTGCGGTCTGCCGCTACAGCGATGTGTGTGCGTGTGTGTGTGCGTGTGTGTGTGTGTGTGTGTGTGTGTGTGTGTGTGTGCAGACAGGTAAAGGTACAGTCTGTAAATGTGTCTTAAATTCACCATGTAACCACCTCACCAGGACCAGTTTGATCAAAGTTTCCACATTTTTTTCCATAAATCTCAGTTTGTGTAGAAAGTGACTCACAGAACTTTGGTCACCTGATCCCTACCTGAACAGCTGTCGTGGGTTGATGCAGCTCACCTATTGAACCAGGTGTTAAGTGACCTCCTTAAAGGATACATCCATCAGATTGACCATGATCCTGCAGGTGTCCATGCTGAATCCGTCCGTTTTGATGTCACTTCCTGTTAAAAACAACAAAACAGGCAGTTACACCAGCTGATCATCTCCATGGTAACCGTGGTGACGCTTCAGCTCACGTTTGGCGACAATCTTGTTCATGATGGTCCTTAGCTCATACACAGAGATCTCCATGTCCTGAAGACAAAGGCAGCCAATCAGTAGACAGAAACGCTTCCCGCTTCTTCACAGGATGGAGAGTTCTGATCTGAGAGTCTGAGGATGCTTTGCTGTGTTTTGTTTTGTTATTCTTTTAGTGTTGTTGTTTGTGCTGCATTGTGTTGCAGTGTTGTGTTGTTGCATTACGTTATGTTGCATTGTTTTGTTGTGCTATGTTACTGTGAAGTCACAAACTTACAGCTCCGGCAAGTTTTGTGAACAAGTTTCTGAATCCTGAATCCACGTCCTCGTCTGAGACCAGATCCTGGACACAAAGACCACAATAACAACCAGGACATTAAGACAAGGATACCAGGACACATCATGGACATGTCTAGGACTAACTGCTAACTAACAGCTGGAACCTGCTACCTAACAGCTGTTAACAGCTAACTGCTAACTAACCAATATCACCTGCTACCCAACAGCTAACTGCTAACTAACAGGTAGAACCTGATACCTAAAAGCTAACTAACAGATATCACCTGCTACCCAACAGCTAACTGCTACTTAACAGCTGATAACTAACAGCTAACTAACAGGTAGAACCTGATACCTAAAAGCTAAATAACATATATCACCTGCTACCCAACAGCTAACTGCTAACTAACCGATAACACCTGCTACCCAACAGCTATCTGCTAACTAACCGATATCACCTGCTACCCAACAGCTAACTGCTAACTAACCGATATCACCTGCTACCCAACAGCTAACTGCTAACTAACCGATAACACCTGCTACCCAACAGCTAACTGCTACTTAACAGCTGATAACTAACAGCTAACTGCTAACTAACAGGTAGAACCTGATACCTAAAAGCTAACTAACAGATATCACCTGCTACCCAACAGCTAACTGCTAACTAACAGATATCACCTGCTACCCAACAGCTAACTGCTACTTAACAGCTGATAACTAACAGCTAACTGCTAACTAACAGGTAGAACCTGATACCTAAAAGCTAACTAACAGATATCACCTGCTACCCAACAGCTAACTGCTACTTAACAGCTGATAACTAACAGCTAACTGCTAACTAACATTTGCCACCTCATACCTAAAAGCTAAATAACCGATGGAACCTGATACCTAAAAGCTAAATAACAGATATCACCTGCTACCCAACAGCTAACTGCTAACTAACCGATATCACCTGCTACCCAACAGCTAACTGCTACTTAACAGCTGATAACTAACAGCTAACTGCTAACTAACAGGTAGAACCTGATACCTAAAAGCTAACTAACAGATATCACCTGCTACCCAACAGCTAACTGCTACTTAACAGCTGATAACTAACAGCTAACTGCTAACTAACAGGTAGAACCTGATACCTAAAAGCTAAATAACATATATCACCTGCTACCCAACAGCTAACTGCTAACTAACAACTAACTGCTAACAGCTGAAACCTGCTACCCAACAGCTAACTGCTAACTAACAGCTAACTAACAGCTAACTGCTAACAGCTGGAACCTGCTACCTAACCGCTAACTAACAGATATCACCTGCTACCCAACAGCTAACTGCTAACTAACAGCAAAATGTTAACTAACCAGAACCTGCTAGCTAACTATGAACTCTCTTGCTGACCCACCTCACTGAGGTTGGCGCTGACCGGGTCATCACAGGGCCTGATGAAACACAAAGTCAATGTTTTAGATATTTTGAGACTCAGAATTCTTCAAGTGGGTTTGCAGACAAGAGCTTTCCTAAGTCACGGACTACAGAGCACTTTACATTCCAGTCATTCACACACTGACGGCAGTGAGCTACATTGTAGCCACAGAAGTGTAGTGACCAGAAACAGGCCCCACCAGACCTCTGACCTCCAGGTGATGTAGGTCAGTGGTCCTCAACCTTTTTCATCACGGACTGAAAGCGTGCCAATACATCTACGGACCGGTCGGTCGACTGGGGGTGGGGATGGAGGGGGTGTCAGTGAATCTTCCCCAGACCTTTGTGCTGACCCCTGACCCCTGACCGTGGAGCAAACTGCTCCTTTGCCTGCAGCGCAGCAGGGGGTAGTAGTGCAACGGATCAAAAAACTCAGGGTTCAGATCGGATCACAGATTTGAGTCATGGATTGGATCATTTTTCTGATCAGTAGAAATGATGTCAGATTGTTTATCATAATTTATGAATTACCAGTAATTACTCAGATCAACTCAGCAGGTTCATTTTATAATTACTCAACTTTCAGAAACTAAACCAGACCCTTCTTTAACATCTTTAATCATTTTGATCAATGTTTATTCATGTTTTGTTTTGTAAATAAATAAATTAGTTAAATATAGTAATAAATTCATTTTTTATATAAAACTATATTTTGCCTCTGTGTCAAATTACTAATAAGTTTGATTCACTGAAACCCAAAAGAACCTGCTTTGAGAATCAATCTGATATTAATGATCAAACCATTTTAAAGACTCATCACTTTGTCAGACACTTCTAATATTTCATTGACGATTCATTAAGTGTAGCACACGCTACAGTACTGAGCTACTGCCGCCCCAACAAGCCCCCCAGACACCAACCCACCTCACCTCCTCCACATCTTCTAAAAGACCACTCCGGTTTGGCTCAACCAGAGGAACTTAAATCTCTGAACTTCTTTATCTGAGAGCAGAAGAGGTCCTGTTCCACCAGAACCAGAACTTACACAGTCTCCGTCTGCTTCTCAGAGAACACTCTGATGCAGAAGTCCCCGTCCAGGTGCGGTTCGAAGGTCGATGGAACGATCAGGTACTCGCCCGGCGGCAGCTTGAAGCGAGAGCTGACCTCCCGTAGGTTGATGAAAGTTTCTGATCTGGCCGTCTGAGCGTGGGTCAGGAAGAAGTTCTTGTCCAGGTGGACTTCCGTCTGCCCGTGGAACTGCAGGTCAACAGAAAATAGAATGATTTTACTGACCCACAGTGGAGACGTTCACTCGTCACAGCAGTACAGACACAAGAATACAGAGCGAGCAAAGGATACACAGTGAACTCACAACGCTGCACAGAAACATATAGATTATATTCTATAGACTATAGATATGTGACTATAGATATGAGACTACAGATATGTGACTATAGATATGTGACTATAGATATGTGACTATAGATATGAGACTACAGATATGAGACTACAGATATGTGACTATAGATATGAGACTATAGATATGAGACTATAGATATGAGACTATAGATATGAGACTATAGATATGAGACTATAGATATGAGACTATAGATATGTGACTATAGATATGAGACTACAGATATGAGACTACAGATATGAGACTATAGATATGTGACTATAGATATGAGACTATAGATATGTGACTATAGATATGTGACTATAGATATGAGACTATAGACTATAGATATGAGACTATAGACTATAGATATGAGACTATAGATATGAGACTATAGATATGTGACTATAGATATGAGACTATAGACTATAGATATGAGACTATAGATATGAGACTATAGATATGAGACTATAGATATGAGACTATAGATATGTGACTATAGATATGTGACTATAGATATGAGACTATAGATATGTGACTATAGATATGTGACTACAGATATGTGACTACAGATATGAGACTACAGATATGAGACTACAGATATGAGACTATAGATATGTGACTATAGATATGTGACTATAGATATGAGACTACAGATATGAGACTACAGATATGTGACTATAGATATGTGACTATAGATATGTGACTATAGATATGAGACTACAGATATGAGACTATAGATATGTGACTATAGATATGTGACTACAGATATGAGACTACAGATATGAGACTACAGATATGTGACTATAGATATGCGACTATAGATATGAGACTATAGATATGTGACTATAGATATGTGACTATAGATATGAGACTATAGATATGAGACTACAGATATGTGACTATAGATATGAGACTACAGATATGAGACTATAGATATGAGACTATAGATATGAGACTGTAGACTATAGATATGAGACTATAGATATGAGACTATAGATATGTGACTATAGATATGAGACTATAGATATGAGACTACAGATATGAGACTATAGATATGAGACTATAGATATGAGACTACAGACTATAGATATGAGACTATAGACTATAGATATGAGACTATAGACTATAGATATGAGACTATAGATAAGAGACTACAGATATGAGACTATAGATATGAGACTATAGATATGAGACTACAGATATGAGACTACAGATATGAGACTACAGATATGAGACTATAGATATGAGACTACAGATATGAGACTATAGATATGAGACTATAGATATGAGACTATAGATATGTGACTATAGATATGTGACTATAGATATGTGACTATAGATATGAGACTATAGATATGAGACTACAGATATGAGACTACAGATATGAGACTACAGATATGAGACTATAGATATGAGACTATAGATATGTGACTATAGATATGAGACTATAGACTATAGATATGAGACTATAGACTATAGATATGAGACTATAGATATGGGACTATAGATATGAGACTATAGATATGAGACTACAGATATGAGACTACAGATATGAGACTATAGATATGAGACTATAGACTATAGATATGAGACTATAGACTATAGATATGAGACTATAGACTATAGATATGAGACTATAGATATGAGACAATAGACTACAGATATGAGACTATAGATATGAGACTATAGATATGAGACTATAGATATGTGACTATAGATATGAGACTATAGATATGTGACTATAGATATGAGACTATAGATATGAGACTATAGATATGAGACTATAGACTACAGATATGAGACTATAGACTACAGATATGAGACTATAGATATGAGACTATAGACTATAGATATGAGACTATAGACTATAGATATGAGACTATAGACTATAGATATGAGACTACAGACTATAGATATGAGACTATAGATATGAGACTATAGATATGAGACTATAGATATGAGACCATAGATATGAGACCATAGATATGAGACTATAGATATGAGACTATAGATATGAGACTATAGATATGTGACTATAGATATGAGACTATAGATATGAGACTATAGATATGAGACAATAGATATGAGACTATAGATATGAGACTATAGATATGAGACTATAGATATGAGACTATAGATATGAGACTATAGATATGAGACTATAAATATGAGACTATAGATATGAGACTATAGATTTGAGACTACAGATATGTGACAATAGATATGAGACTATAGATATGAGACTATAGATATGTGACAATAGATATGTGACTATAAATATGAGACTATAGATATGAGACTATAGATATGAGACTATAGATATGAGACTATAGATATGAGACTATAGATATGAGACTACAGATATGAGACTATAGATATGTGACTATAGATATGAGACTATAGATATGAGACTATAGATATGTGACAATAGATATGAGACTATAGATATGAGACTATAGATATGTGACTATAGATATGAGACTACAGATATGAGACTACAGATATGAGACTACAGATATGTGACTATAGATATGAGACTATAGATATGAGACTATAGATATGTGACTATAGATATGAGACTATAGATATGAGACTATAGATATGTGATAATAGATATGAGACTATAGATATGAGACTATAGATATGTGACTATAGATATGTGACTATAGATATGAGACTATAGATATGAGACTATAGATATGAGACTATAGATATGTGACTATAGATATGTGACTATAGATATGTTACTATAAATATGAGTCTATAGATATGAGACTATAGATATGAGACTATAGATATGAGACTACAGATATGTGACTATAGATATGTGACTATAGATATGTGACTATAGATATGAGACTACAGATATGAGACTACAGATATGAGACTATAGATATGCGACTATAGATATGCGACTATAGATATACTACTTTGAGACACCCAACGGAAAACTAAAGGCAGGCTGCCTTCAGGTGCTGTATGAGATGTAAAACATGGGGCTGTCCCATATCACCTGAATAGTTGGTGAGATAGTGAGCATAACATAGGGGACTAGATAGTGAACACAACGTAGGGGACTAGATAGTGAACACAACGTAGGGGACTAGAAAATGAACACAACGTAGGGGACTAGATAGTGAACACAACGTAGGGGACTAGATAGTGAACACTACGTAGGAGACTAGATAGTGAAGACTACGTAGGGCCTAGATAGTGAACACTACATAAGGACTAGATAGTGATCACTACGTAGGAGACTAGATAGTGAAGACTACGTAGGGACTAGATATTGAACACTACATAAGGACTCGATAGTGAACACTAGAAAAGGGGGCTAGATAGTGAACACTACAAAGGGGACTAGATAGTGAAGACTACATAAGGACTCGATAGTGAACACTACATAAGGACTCGATAGTGAACACTACAAAGGGGTCTAGATAGTGACCACTACGTAGGGACTAGATAGTGAACACTACGTAGGGGACTAGATACTGAACACTATGTAGGGGTCTAGATAGTGAACACTACGTAGGGTCTAGATAGTGAACACTATGTAGGGGTCTAGATAGTGAACACTACGTAGGGTCTAGATAGTGAACACTACGTAGGGTCTAGATAGTGAACACTATGTAGGGACTAGATAGTGAACACTATGTAGGGACTAGATAGTGAACACTACGTAGGGGTCTAGATAGTGAACACTACGTAGGGGTCTAGATAGTGAACACTACGTAGGGTCTAGATAGTGAACACTATGTAGGGGTCTAGATAGTGAACACTACGTAGGGGTCTAGATAGTGAACACTACGTAGGGGTCTAGATAGTGAACACTATGTAGGGGACTAGATAGTGAACACTACACAGTGAGTCAACGTTTGGAACACAGCGTCCGTTTCTGACCAGAGAGAAGTATTTTTTACTTCCTAGACAGCTGATGACTCATCCTGTACTTGGGGGCGTGTACCATCCAATAAAAGGCTTTCTCAAGTTTAAATTCCTGCAGAGCTGTTGCAGTCAAGTGGGCGGAGCCTTATCTGGCCACTGGAGCACACCAATCAGAGCAGACCTATTATTTCAGTAGGAGATGTAACTTTGAACCAGGAGTTTGTTTGGATTCCTCATCATTTCCAGTGAAGGCACACCTGAGCTTCTATGGTCCACATTTCCTTTTTCCTGTTAGATCAAAAGTTAAGAATGTCTGTTGACTTTCCAGTGATAAAGCCCCGCCCACCAGTAGATAGGACACGCCCCTAAGACTGAGACTAGTCATCAACAACAACATTTAACACCTGGGTCCTTTAAGACTGAGGGTCTCCTGCTGGATTGGACTTTCCTGTTAAACCTTTTGGACTCACCTGCTTCGGAACCTGAAAATAAAAAAGAGAAGAAGAGGTTAAAAGCCAGATTCAGCGTGGATCCTGAACCGAGCTCAGTGCTGGCGTTCAGACCTCGTAGATGGCAAAGCCGATGGTGTTCATGTCCTCGCCCTGCTTACGTAGACGTCTACGGTTCTTCTGGATCAGACCAACCACAAAACTGCAGCCCACCTCACCATCATCAGGGTCGTCATCCTCTTCCTCCAGCTTGATCACGAACTGAGGGTTCATCCAGAACGTGTCTGCAGAAAACCAACAGGACCAATAAGAGAACCACCAGGACAAACCAAAGGACCAACAAGAGGACCATCAGCAACACCATCTTGTCCATCACAACCAATATAATATACAGCAGGACCATCAGTAGATTCATCTGGACCAATAGAATCACTACAAGATGACCAGGATCAACATAAAAGACCATCTTGTCCATCAGGACCAACATGGGGTCCATTATTACCAACAGGAGATCCTTCAGGACCATTATGATAAATAGGACATTCATCAGTATCAACAAGAGGTCCATCAGTTCTGGAGTATCCTGTGTAGTGTGAGACTAACAGGGGTTGTTCCTGCAGCCTCCGGCTGTAGACCCCCTCCTCCAGTTGCCGTCAAATTTGCTGATGCTCCAGTGCTTGACACTGTCATCTTCAATGGCGTCGGGGGTCAGAGTGCACACCTCGATACGAGAGTAGTGACGCAAGAATTCGTTGAACGACATCCTGAGGAGACAATCAGACACAAGCTGAGTCCAAATTCACATCCTGTCACAGGTCTTCTTCTGAGCTGCTGGTCCTACCAGAACTCTCCATCCTCAGCGTTGGCGTGAGGACAGTCGCCCTGAACGTAGCTCCACTCAGAAGACCTGCAAGGACAAGAAGGAGGAGCTGTGAGCCACCATAAAGACCTGGTTAACATCTACACTGGTGTCTCTACTGGTCCACTGGACTGGTGTCTCTACTGGTCCACTGGACCGGTGTCTCTACTGGTCTAGTGGACTGGTGTCTCTACTGGTCCACTGGACTGGTGTCTCTACTGGTCCACTGGACTGGTGTCTCTACTGGTCCACTGGACTGGTGTCTCTACTGGTCTAGTGGACTGGTGTTTCTACTGGTCCAGTGGACTGGTGTCTCTACTGGTCCACTGGACTGGTGTCTCTACTGGTCTAGTGGACTGGTGTTTCTACTGGTCCACTGGACTGATGTCTCTACTGGTCTAGTGGACTGGTGTGTCTACTGGTCCACTGGACTGGTGTCTCTACTGGTCCACTGGACTGGTGTCTCTACTGGTCCACTGGACTGGTGTGTCTACTGGTCCACTGGACTGGTGTCTCTACTGGTCTAGTGGACTGGTGTCTCTACTGGTCCACTGGACTGGTGTCTCTACTGGTCTAGTGGACTGGTGTCTCTTCTGGTCTAGTGGACTGGTGTCTCTACTGGTCCACTGGACTGGTGTCTCTACTGGTCTAGTGGACTGGTGTCTCTTCTGGTCTAGTGGACTGGTGTCTCTACTGGTCCACTGGACTGGTGTCTCTGAAGGACTTTAATTTTATCCCTAATAATGTTCTATATGTTTCATTTTACTTAAAGGTAAGTATCAGGCTGAACTTTCTGTGACTGTTCAGAATTCAGGTTTGTGTGTGAAGATCAGCAGGAGGGAACCCTGGATGAGATCCACACGTACAGAGGATTTGTTTAGTGGAAACTCAACAAATGGTTGCCAAGAAAAACCCTTATCTGAGAGAATAGCGTGAGAGGAGTCAGATGTGTTCTTGTTTTTGTTCTGTTTGCGGTCAGAGGAGGTCAGAGGTTTTGGTAAGAACTGAGAACAGCACGTACACACAGTTTCTTTCTTTCTACGATAACTGAGGTTTGGCAGGAAACAGGAGACTGAATGTGAGCCAGGAACATCTTACTTCACATAGTGATGATAAATGATTATTCTTTCCAAGGTCCTGTAAGATTAGGAAACTCCAGATGGACTCCAGAGAGCTCATTTCAACAAAAACACCCCAATCCGGGAAGGAGCATTACACCACTGGTCCATGCGGAGGGCACGTGCTTAGTGTTATGTGATTGGCTAAGAATGGGTCGAGACGTGTACTGTGATAGGCTGATGTCACAGAAGCCAGGATCTATAAAAAGTGTCAGGCTCGCCTGTGTTGGAGAGATTTTTAGGGATTCTAGACTTCTGATTGGGGCTCTCTATGAAAAATGATCTCAATCTGTGCTGCGCTTGTAGATCCGCTGTAAGGCTTAACTAAATATGTAAATAAATTACCTATAATTATTTTTATAAAAGTAAAGTCTCTCTGACTCATGTTTTGAACCTGGCAAACATTTTTGCATCAACATTTCTACTGGTCTAGTGGACTGGTGTCTCTACTGGTCCACTGGACTGGTGTCTCTACTGGTCCACTGGACTGGTGTCTCTACTGGTCCACTGGACTGGTGTCTCTACTGGTCCACTGGACTGGTGTCTCTACTGGTCCACTGGACTGGTGTCTCTACTGGTCCAGTTGATCCCAGTATTCATTCCAGAGGCTGAACCTGACACTGGGGTTAAGGGAGCAGCACTGAGTCTGATTTATCTGAGAGATTCCAGTTTGATCTTCAGGGCTCTACGTTAACTTTTTAGCTCGTAGCCCCGGTGCTACAGAGGTTATTGATTTTGTAGCACAGAACAAAAAGTTGTAGCAGCAGCATAAAAATTCAGCTACAGTCTCTAAAAACCAAAATTAGCACTTATCATTTTTAACACACTGACAAAGTGTTTATGATTAAAACACAATAACAAGAAATATCTTCAAACATGTTTATGTGTCAGTGTCATTTCAAAAAGAACATTTGTTCATTCAAATTAGTGTTTTACTCAGAGGTCGCGCTAGACTTTTTAGTTTTCCGTCATTTTGACTGACAGGGTTAAAAAAATCCGGTCATAATCTATTTTTGTCCGTCACTTATTAATTTAAAAAATGATAATAATTACATTTTCAGTAGCATTATTACTCTAACACTGGGCCCATTTAGCACATAAATCCATAGGATTAGACTCTAAATTAGTTGATCAGTCAGTCATCAGATAGACATTTCTAAAAACTCCGTTTGGAGTCGAGCGCAGTGCAGCAGGTGCAGCTCTGTGCGCTCCACGGGACTCTCATTACCGTATAATATAAACGTTCATTATGAGATCATGAGAGAGATGAGGGGTTCACATATTTTTCATTGAGATACTCGGGGGGGGGAAAACCTGTCACTGATGTTTAATTCGGACCTCCTCACGTTTTGAGTCCAGTTCTATGCGCGCTCAGTTCGTGGAGCAGATTTTGCGTGTCAACAAGCCTCCACAGCCTATAACGCGACTCTGAGAGCACATTACAACAGGAAGTGTAATTAATCCATATCTGATCGCGCACTGAGCACCGGATTGCAACGCGACGTTTGAGCGGATCAGGTCTGACAGCTGATGCGCTCTGGAGGACCAGTGTTCTTCTGCTGCAGAGCGCAGGACGTCTGGATCACAGGTCTGCACACAGCAGCACAGAACCTCAGTCTGGGCTGCAGGTATTGGTTGGTGGAGATGCAGCGCTAGTTCTGCATCCTTAGTTCAAATTATTAGTGGGGACAATTCAGTGATTGCCTATGACGGTCTGATGGCGCGCACGCAAACCTGTCAGAATGACCGGCGCCCTTCAGATCTTTCCGTCAGAGTAAAAAAAAAAAAGGTTAAATACCGGAAAATTCCGGTTAACCCCTGGTTTTACTGTAGTGCATCCTGTATGAGTTTTAGAAAAAAACCATGGACAATATTATAGTTTGTATATAGAGTGCTGTCAGTCGATTAAAATAAATTAACTAATTAATCGCAAATTTGAAAGAAATTTATCGCGATTAATCGCATTTAATCGCTTCTTTTCAGAAAAAAGAAATTACATGCAGTTTACAATGTCCATCCAAGAAATATGCCAACATGTTTTGAAAAATAATTTTTAAAGCTTTTATATTTGATGAAAAAATGCATTTAAATTGCATTTCAGTTCAAAACAGTTGAAAAACAAAAACTCCTGACTAAAACTGGACAGACCCTAAATACAGTACTTTATAAATCTATTTGTTTATTTTATGTACAATCTCAGAAGGGTGTTGTTTTAAAATAATAATAAAAGGTTTCCAACATGTGGAAACACTATGAGAGAATCATTTTTTGCAGTGTTCAAACTGACCCAGGGTCTGCCTCGTTTTCAATGAGGGGTCCGAGTCACTCAGGTCTCTGTTGTTTAAAGACTGGTCTGGGAATGGGATCGCCTCGGTCCGGTACTGGTTTTACTTTTCAGATAGAGGTAGGGTCTGGGTTCGTACCGAGCCGAACTGACACCTCCGTCCGCTCGGACCTCGGTGTCAGACCGGGACTGGAGCCGTAACACCCGCTCCCTGCTGAACTGAACCGAACGGCGAGAAAGGAGCAGGAATAAACCTTAAAGGCTAGAGACCGTCCAGTTTCACCGCCGATTACTTTCGGTTTTCACGGTGGAAGGAGCGGAGAGTTGAGTTCTGCTACCGGGTAGAGACAGGTGAAGAGAGTGACCCGATTAGATCTGAGGAGCGGGTGGATCGAGCTGGAGGGAGAACACGGTCTGCGTCAAGGAGCTGTAGGAAATCTGATGCTGACAAGCGCTCCGTCTTGCTTCAAACACAAGTTGCGTTAATTTCGTTAATTTTTTTTAACGCGTTATGTCTTCCAAATTAATTAACGCAATTAACGTGTTAAATCTGACAGCACTAATATATATATATATATATTAGAGGTGGGCATAGATTAATTTTTTTAATCTAGATTAATTTTGAAATTAATCTAGATTAATCTAGATTAAAATGGCTCATTTGAATTCTGCCAAAGGGTTCATAATACCGGTATGTGTGTTCATGAGGCTGAAGAGTCGTGATACTTCAAGTCTAGAGTTTAAGGTTAGTAACAGCTGATCCACTGTTTGGATCAGCTGTTACTAACCTAACAAGAAATACTAAACCTGTCAGAACTTCCCTCAGAAACCCAGACCTGAGTCACAAACCAGAACCTCCAGACCAGACGAGCTCTGAGCTCATTTTAACAACCTCTGATGGTTGATCAGGTTATCAGGATGAAACCTTTTAACACTAAAACACATTGATCTGTAATCAGAGGTCTGTCTCCTTTAACTTTACAGCTGTTTTCTGAGGCTCACTCTGTTTTAATAGTTTTACTGTAGAAACCTTCTCATCTCCTGACAGTAAAGGATTACATTTAGTTTACAGGTCACCTGATTAAAGCATCAACTCTCTTTTTTACATTAAATAACTTCATGCTGATTTTTTTTTAGCTGTCAAAAAATGATTGTAGCATCCAGTTTATCTGTAATGGATTAAATCTCCTTAAAATGACTTCATTTCTCTGCTGTTTATTTCCCATGATCCCATAGGGCTGTTTCATCATGTTTGTGTTAAATAAAACCACTTTAGGGGATTTAAACATTAACGAGTCTGAAACTAAAGACAACCTCTGATAAAGTCACTGACAGATCAATGTGTTTTAGTGTTGATATTGTTTGATTGGTTGAATGTTCAGCTGTCAGTTATGCTGAGAAACGCAGCACGCGCTGCCACATTCACTTTAACGAGAGGCGCGTGCACAGCTGAGGCTGTCGGCCCAAATAACACGTCGGTTCACCAGGAAACACCTGGAACCAGACAGCCAGTCCAGACCTGGTTGATGACTTGGTCGAAGTTCTGCGGGAACTCTACCAAGTTGTTGCCGCGGGTTTGTGACTCGGTCAGCGCTCTGCTGCGTCTACTCCAACCTGGATCAAGTCCGAACCACACGGTCCGGTTCAGGAGGAGGGGGCGTATGCCGAGGTTGGCACGGGCGCGCGGCTCCCGGACGCGCCTCTTTCACCTCCTTGGGTCCAGGTGAAAATCCTGGACCGGAACCGGCTCCCGGTGAAGGAGACACGCCTCACGTCTCCCGAACGCGCGCTTCACCTGGAGCCGCGGCTCCCGGTCCGGGTGAAGGATCGGGTCGGATCCGGGAGCCGCTCCAGGTGAAGCGAGCGTTCGGGAGACAGGAGCCGCGCCTCCTTCAGCTAGACCGGGGGAGCGGGTCCTGCTGCAGGTCCGGACTCCGGAAAGATCCGGGCCAGGATCGGAGTCTGCCATTTGCTAATGCCTGTACATCTCCTAGACCCAGTGACCCAATTTAGATTAACGGCGTTATTTTTTTTATCGCGCGATAACAGTTTCGCGTTAACGCAGCGCGTTAAC
>SSNR01000101.1:1762300-1791403 GCA_006937965.1 Callopanchax toddi | reverse complement strand
ATATATATATATATATATATATGTATATATATGTTGTGATTGTTTACCCGTCGCTCCAGGCTCCGGTCCACTCCACCTGACCCCAAGGGTTCCTCATCCTGACCAGTTTCTCCTGACGGCCGCGGTAACTTACCTGGAAGTAGAGCACAACTTGTTTCATCCCATCACAGTCTCACGGTACCTCAGCTCCACGTGCACACGTTACCTCCACAGCACCCGTCAGTGAGTAGGCGTGGCCTTTCACCAGCTTCTGACGGGTCACAGCCTCTGAGTCTGCAGCACTCGTGATCTGCAACAGAACAGAGACACTGTCCAGATGAGGCCACTCCTCCACGCTGAGGCCAGTTACCTGATGATGAACTCACGTCGATGGAGCAGCCCAGCAGCGCTCCGGCCTCCAGCGCCTTCTTAATGATCTGGAACAAGTTTGGTGGCGGTTTCTTGAGGTCAAAGTTCTCAGCAATGCCTCCAGTGAAATCTTCAAAGCCCTCGGTGGTGGACCCTCCGGACAGCGCCTCGTAGCAGCCGTTCACTCTGCACACAGCGTTTCACAGGAAGTTAGACCCAGAAGGCTGCAGCGCTCAAACACACCAACGCCTACATCACAGCGTCCTCACAGCGTCCTCACAGACGTCCACACAGACGTCCACACAGACGTCCTCACAGACGTCCTCACAGACGTCCTCACAGACGTCCACACTGACGTCCACACTGACGTCCACACTGACGTCCACACTGACGTCCACACTGACGTCCTCACAGACGTCCACACTGACGTCCACACTGACGTCCACACTGACGTCCACACTGACGTCCACACAGACGTCCTCACAGACGTCCTCACAGACGTCCTCACAGACGTCCTCACAGACGTCCTCACAGACGTCCTCACTGACGTCCACACTGACGTCCACACTGACGTCCACACTGACGTCCACACAGACGTCCACACAGACGTCCTCACAGACGTCCTCACAGACGTCCACACTGACGTCCACACTGACGTCCACACTGACGTCCACACTGACGTCCACACTGACGTCCTCACAGACGTCCTCACAGACGTCCACACAGACGTCCTCACAGACGTCCACACAGACGTCCACACTGACGTCCACACAGACGTCCACACAGACGTCCACACAGACGTCCACACAGACGTCCACACTGACGTCCTCACTGACGTCCTCACTGACGTCCACACTGACGTCCACACTGACGTCCACACTGACGTCCTCACAGACGTCCACACTGACGTCCTCACAGACGTCCACACAGACGTCCACACAGACGTCCTCACAGACGTCCTCACAGACGTCCACACTGACGTCCTCACTGACGTCCACACTGACGTCCACACTGACGTCCTCACTGACGTCCTCACTGACGTCCTCACAGACGTCCACACAGACGTCCACACTGACGTCCACACTGACGTCCTCACAGACGTCCTCACAGACGTCCACACAGACGTCCACACTGACGTCCTCACTGACGTCCTCACTGACGTCCACACTGACGTCCACACTGACGTCCTCACTGACGTCCTCACAGACGTCCACACAGACGTCCACACAGACGTCCACACAGACGTCCTCACAGACGTCCACACTGACGTCCACACTGACGTCCACACTGACGTCCACACAGACGTCCACACTGACGTCCACACAGACGTCCACACAGACGTCCACACAGACGTCCACACAGACGTCCACACAGACGTCCACACAGACGTCCACACAGACGTCCTCACAGACGTCCACACTGACGTCCACACTGACGTCCACACTGACGTCCACACAGACGTCCACACTGACGTCCACACTGACGTCCACACTGACGTCCACACAGACGTCCACACTGACGTCCACACAGACGTCCACACTGACGTCCACACAGACGTCCACACAGACGTCCACACTGACGTCCACACAGACGTCCACACTGACGTCCACACAGACGTCCACACAGACGTCCACACTGACGTCCACACAGACGTCCACACAGACGTCCACACTGACGTCCACACTGACGTCCACACAGACGTCCTCACTGACGTCAGCTTCTCGTCGTCGTCCCTCTCATCCAGATCATCAGAGTTCTGGACCTCCTTACTTGGCGTAGGCTTTCTCCAACAGGGCGCTCCAGAACTCCCTCCCCTCTGCTGAGTGGACAAATAGCAGCTCTCCGTCTTTGACTGGCAGGCGATCATCGATCACCACGTCCACCCACTCCCCAAACTGCCAGAACTGCAGACAGACAGGTGGACAGACAGACGGTGAGGTGGACAGACAGACAGGTGGACAGACAGACGGTGAGGTGGACAGACAGACAGGTGGACAGACACCTGAGACAAAGCACACCTTTCCTGTGGAGGTGACGTCAAACATCCTGTTAAACTTAAAGATTCTGGATCAGCATCAGAATGAACCTGATGCTGCTCACATTGTCCATCTCTGGAGACACAGAGTTCACTGGGTTCAAACCAGCAGCATGAATAGAGCTAGTTAGCTAGTTAGTTAGTTAGCTAGTTAGTTAAGTTATTCAACAGCAGCACAGAGAACAATGTTACCTGTGAGATGTGACTGTCTGTTTGTCCAGAAGTATCCTAGATAGAGGGTCACTTAAACACCCGGCCCCTGGTGGGAATTTTAGAGTAAAACAATAACTAACAACTATTGTACATTATATGTCAAAACTATTGTGATCCTAGAGGGCGGGGTTAATACCCTTGTTAATAAAATATAAGATGTATTTATTTATTTATTCATCAAAGATCTAGAAGGGAGAAGCAGCGCGATAACTTACGTATACTGGAAGGACCAGAGGAGGAAGAAGGTAATGACACGGACATCTTCAATCTTTAACTGATTTGATGTATTATTTAGTTAGATTTTATCACCGTTTTATTATTTATTCTTATCATATTTATCCTGTTATTTTTATATTTTAACTTGTTATCTTTCATCCAGTGTTTCCTCTGAGGGAGTCCTCTGCCTCGGGAGCGGTGGTCAGCTGTAGCTGCCTGGTTCTCCAGGTGGAGGTGGGGTCTCAGCCCCGCCCCCTCTGGTTCTCCAGGTGGTTCCAGGTGGAGGTGGGGTCTCAGCCCCGCCTCCTCTGGTTCTCCAGGTGGTTCCAGGTGGAGGTGGGGTCTCAGCCCCGCCCCCTCTGGTTCTCCAGGTGGTTCCAGGTGGAGGTGGGGTCTCAGTCCTGCCCCCTCTGGTTCTCCAGGTGGTTCCAGGTGGAGGTGGGGTCTCAGTCCTGCCCCCTCTGGTCGGTTTCTCTGCTGCTGTTGACCTGCTGCATCCGGTGCAGAGGGCTCCTCTGATGGCGTTTCCTTATCTACCTGCTTATCTGTACTCAGCCCAATGTCCTTTGTGTGCGTGTGTTTTTTATGGGGCAGGGATGGGAATGTGGTTAATGTGGGGTCATTTTAACTTGGAAAGCACCTTGTGTTATAACTGTATCTGTATGAAAGGCGCTTTATTAATAAAGTTTATTATTACTATAAAGATATCACCACCGGTTTTGGAGAGAGCACAGTGGATAGCAACAAGCCAGAGCTCCACTAAGTATCCAAGAACCATCATCATCATCAGATGCCTACAGCATAAAGGTCCAGATAATACTCTGCCTGCAGAAGGAGGTGAAGTAACAAAATAATAAAATAAGACTTCTTCCTAACGGAGGTGTATAAACAACAACAAAGAGACGGTGGTGTGAGGAAACGACCGAGGGAACGTAGTCTGGTTAAACAGCGAATCATATTCCCCGCACGACTCCTGTTGACAAACGATGACCGTACTTTCATCAACAACAACAGAAGTGCACCAGTGCATTAAGAAGGTGGAGCTGGTGATCGATAATCAAAACAAAGATGATCGGAGAAGAGCTCCTTTACAAGTGACGGTTGAAAATAAGGTATGTAGGGCCCCATTTAGTTAAACAATGGGGCCAAATATATTTCATCACCTGAACAAAAACGACAAAGAATACAGAGACAGTCAGGTACCCATGGTACACCATCCAGCCCTAGGCCCCACAGACAGAAGGAGATTACTGCTGCTGTTACCAAACATACGGGTCTAATCTACACAGTGGAGTGTTGTGAGTTGGTGCAAACACTTGTCTTGATCTGAGACATGAAACGCCCAGCTGAAAAGACATGACTAAAGTCATGTGACCTGATTCATGTGATGCATGTTGGGCCACAATGGAAGTGGAGGTCCACAAGGGGGTGCTCTAAGTTATGACAACAAATATGTGGTCGAGCCGAACGACACATCCATGTATCGTTATCAGGTGATGAAATGGCCATATCACCCAGCCCTAATATGAGGTTATATTATGATTGATAAAAATAATAATAATGTATATTAATATTATGTTATTTCTAAGTTTTTGCTACATCAGACTGAAAGCCCCACCCACTCACCAGGTTTACTGAACTACATGGATCACAGGAGTCTGGAAACCGAACATCAGGTGTGTTTTTCATATTTACATAGGACAGAGTATGATTTACAGGGGAGCTTTGAAATCTGGGCTCTGTTTGGACATCTTTATCATTATTATTATTGATTTACTTTTACTTTGACTGGCTGGCTGATGTCACATGTTTCATTGACAGGAATCACCTGCAAAACCCGTTACCTGGAAGTGAAAGATGCCTGCATAGTCAGCACCAAAGCTCTGGTCCACGGGAACCACTCGGGCCATCACATACTCGTTCAGTGTCAGAGAGGCGATAGCAGCTAGCAACCAGCAGTCACCTGTAGAACAGGAAGTCCTGTTAGTCTGGAACGTCCTGCTGCCTTCCTGCTAACAGGCTAGTCAGTAAAGCTGTTTTCACACAGAGACCTGTACTGTATAGAAGAAACTATAAAAGGTAACAAATCAATATAGACACTAATCCTGGGCTCCAGGGTGGCAAAGTTGTTAGCACTGCTGCCTCACAGCAAGAAGGTCACAGGTTTGAATCCCAACTGTGGCCTTTCTGCGTGGAGTTGGCATGGGTGGGTTTCCTCCGGGTACTCCGGTTTACCCCACAGATCACAACATGCCCCCTACAGGACGAACCCCTACAGACTACTGCCCCCTACAGGACTAACCCCTACAGACTACTGCCCCCTACAGGACTAACCCCTACAGACTACTGCCCCCTACAGACTACTGCCCCCTACAGGACTAACCCCTACAGACTACTGCCCCCTACAGGACTAACCCCTACAGACTACTGCCCCCTACAGGACTAACCCCTACAGGACTAACCCCTACAGACTACTGCCCCCTACAGGACTAACCCCTACAGGACTAACCCCTACAGGACTAACCCCACAGACTACTGCCCCCTACAGGACTAACCCCTACAGACTACTGCCCCCTACAGGACTAACCCCTACAGACTACTGCCCCCTACAGGACTAACCCCTACAGGACTAACCCCTACAGACTACTGCCCCCTACAGGACTAACCCCTACAGGACTAACCCCTACAGGACTAACCCCTACAGGACTAACCCCTACAGACTACTGCCCCCTACAGGACTAACCCCTACAGACTACTGCCCCCTACAGGACTAACCCCTACAGACTACTGCCCCCTACAGGACTAACCCCTACAGGACTAACCCCTACAGGACTAACCCCTACAGACTACTGCCCCCTACAGGACTAACCCCTACAGACTACTGCCCCCTACAGGACTAACCCCTACAGACTACTGCCCCCTACAGGACTAACCCCTACAGGACTAACCCCCAGACTACTGCCCCCTACAGGACTAACCCCTACAGGACTAACCCCCAGACTACTGCCCCCTACAGGACTAACCCCTACAGACTACTGCCCCCTACAGGACTAACCCCTACAGACTACTGCCCCCTACAGGACTAACCCCTACAGGACTAACCCCTACAGACTACTGCCCCCTACAGGACTAACCCCTACAGACTAGCCCCCTACAGGACTAACCCCTACAGACTACTGCCCCCTACAGGACTAACCCCTACAGGACTAACCCCTACAGACTACTGCCCCCTACAGGACTAACCCCTACAGGACTAACCCCTACAGACTACTGCCCCCTACAGGACTAACCCCTACAGACTACTGCCCCCTACAGGACTAACCCCTACAGACTACTGCCCCCTACAGGACTAACCCCTACAGACTACTGCCCCCTACAGGACTAACCCCTACAGACTACTGCCCCCTACAGGACTAACCCCTACAGGACTAACCCCTACAGACTACTGCCCCCTACAGGACTAACCCCTACAGACTACTGCCCCCTACAGACTACTGCCCCCTACAGGACTAACCCCTACAGACTACTGCCCCCTACAGGACTAACCCCTACAGACTACTGCCCCCTACAGGACTAACCCCTACAGACTACTGCCCCCTACAGGACTAACCCCTACAGACTACTGCCCCCTACAGGACTAACCCCTACAGAACTGCCCCCTACAGGACTAACCCCTACAGACTACTGCCCCCTACAGGACTAACCCCTACAGACTACTGCCCCCTACAGGACTACCCCCTACAGGACTGCCCCCTACAGGACTAACCCCTACAGACTACTGCCCCCTACCGGACTCACCCCTACAGACTACTGCCCCCTACAGGACTAACCCCTACAGACTACTGCCCCCTACAGGACTAACCCCTACAGGACTAACCCCTACAGACTACTGCCCCCTACAGGACTAACCCCTACAGACTACTGCCCCCTACAGGACTAACCCCTACAGACTACTGCCCCCTACAGGACTAACCCCTACAGACTACTGCCCCCTACAGGACTAACCCCTACAGACTCCTCCAGACTACTGCCCCCTACAGGACTAACCCCTACAGGACTAACCCCCAGACTACTGCCCCCTACAGGACTAACCCCTACAGACTACTGCCCCCTACAGGACTAACCCCTACAGACTAACCCCTACAGGACTAACCCCTACAGACTACTGCCCCCTACAGACTAACCCCTACAGACTACTGCCCCCTACAGGACTAACCCCTACAGACTACTGCCCCCTCCAGGACTAACCCCTACAGACTAGCCCCCTACAGGACTAACCCCTACAGGACTAACCCCTACAGACTACTGCCCCCTACAGACTACTGCCCCCTACAGGACTAACCCCTACAGGACTAACCCCTACAGACTACTGCCCCCTACAGGACTAACCCCTACAGACTACCCCCTACAGGACTAACCCCTACAGACTACTGCCCCCTACAGGACTAACCCCTACAGACTACTGCCCCCTACAGGACTAACCCCTACAGACTACTCCCCCCTACAGGACTAACCCCTACAGCCTACTGCCCCCTACAGGACTAACCCCTACAGGACTAACCCCTACAGACTACTGCCCCCTACAGGACTAACCCCTACAGACTACTGCCCCCTACAGGACTAACCCCTACAGACTACTGCCCCCTACAGGACTAACCCCTACAGGACTAACCCCTACAGACTACTGCCCCCTACAGGACTACCCCCTACAGACTATGCCCCCTACAGGACTAACCCCTACAGACTACTGCCCCCTACAGGACTAACCCCTACAGACTACTGCCCCCTACAGGACTAACCCCTACAGGACTAAACCCCACAGACGACTGCCCCCTACAGGACTAACCCCTACAGGACTAACCCCTACAGGACTAACCCCTACAGACTACTGCCCCCTACAGGACTAACCCCTACAGACTACTGCCCCCTACAGGACTAACCCCTACAGACTACTGCCCCCTACAGACTACTGCCCCCTACAGGACTAACCCCTACAGACTACTGCCCCCTACAGGACTAACCCCTACAGGACTAACCCCCAGACTACTGCCCCCTACAGGACTAACCCCTACAGACTACTGCCCCCTACAGGACTATCCCCTACAGACTACTGCCCCCTACAGTACTATCCCCTACAGACTACTGCCCCCTACAGGACTAACCCCTACAGACTACTGCCCCCTACAGACTACTGCCCCCTACAGGACTAACCCCTACAGGACTAACCCCTACAGACTACTGCCCCCTACAGGACTAACCCCTACAGACTACTGCCCCCTACAGGACTAACCCCTACAGACTACTGCCCCCTACAGGACTAACCCCTACAGACTAACCCCTACAGGACTAACCCCTACAGACTACTGCCCCCTACAGGACTAACCCCTACAGACTACTGCCCCCTACAGGACTAACCCCTAGACACTACTGCCCCCTACAGGACTAACCCCTACAGACTACTGCCCCCTACAGGACGAACCCCTACAGACTACTGCCCCCTACCGGACTCACCCCTACCGGACTAACCCCTACAGACTACTGCCCCCTACAGGACTAACCCCTACAGACTACTGCCCCTACAGGACTAACCCCTACAGGACTAACCCCTACAGGACTAACCCCTACAGACTACTGCCCCCCACAGGACTAACCCCTACAGGACTAAACCCTACAGACGACTGCCCCCTACAGGACTAACCCCTACAGACTACTGCCCCCTACAGGACTAACCCCTACAGGACTACCCCCTACAGGACTAACCCCTACAGACTACTGCCCCCTACAGGACTAACCCCTACAGGACTAACCCCTACAGGACTAACCCCTACAGGACTAACCCCTACAGACTACTGCCCCCTACAGGACTAACCCCCACAGGACTAACCCCTACAGACTACTGCCCCCTCCAGGACTAACCCCTACAGACTACTGCCCTCTACAGGACTAACCCCTACAGACTACTGCCCCCTACAGGACGAACCCCTACAGACTACTGCCCCCTACAGGACTAACCCCTACAGACTACTGCCCCCTACAGGACTAACCCCTACAGGACTAACCCCTACAGACTACTGCCCCCTACAGGACTAACCCCTACAGGACTAACCCCTACAGGACTAACCCCTACAGACTACTGCCCCCTACAGGACTAACCCCTACAGGACTAACCCCTACAGACTACTGCCCCCTACAGGACTAACCCCTACAGACTACTGCCCTCTACAGGACTAACCCCTACAGACTACTGCCCCCTACAGGACCACCCCCTACAGGACTAACCCCTACAGGACTAACCCCTACAGGACTAACCCCCAGACTACTGCCCCCTACAGGACTAACCCCTACAGACTACTGCCCCCTACAGGACTAACCCCTACAGACTACTGCCCCCTACAGGACTAACCCCTACAGACTACTGCCCCCTACAGGACTAACCCCTACAGGACTAACCCCTACAGACTACTGCCCCCTACAGGACTAACCCCTACAGGACTAACCCCCAGACTACTGCCCCCTACAGGACTAACCCCTACAGACTACTGCCCCCTACAGGACTAACCCCTACAGACTACTGCCCCCTACAGGACTAACCCCTACAGACTACTGCCCCCTACACTCTACTGGAGGAGGATTTTAGAGCAGAAGAGAAATCTGGTCTAAACTGGTCCTGTAGACTAGGTGTGGCCCATGTGCAGACCCTGAGAGCTTCTCTCCTGGAACTTTTAGATGCATCTCTTCTCAAACAAATGGCAAATTCCACTCATCAGCAGGTCCTCAGGTAACGAGGCACTAGTCTGATTCAGATGTCGGAGAAAGAAGGCATCTCAGAGATCAGGATGGTAGGTGTGGACTTGGGCGCCCGCTGTAGACCACAGACATCCAGAGACGCTGTGTTCCAGGAGGATGTCTCACTCTGCAGTAAATTCCTGCACTTTCCTTCCAGAGATGGAAACAAACAACCAGTCTGATGTGGGTTTGGTCGGCATGACGATGAGTCACAGCCTCATGTGTGTTTATATCAGGGCGTGTCCTAGTTGGCTGACAGGCCCCTCCCTCCTCTCTCTCTGTCTGTCTCTCGCTCACTAACAGTAGCTGCAGGCCTCTTCCTGCTGGTTCTTCCTGTCAGCCAATCAGAGCACTTTTTAACTACAACTGATCCTGATTCAGCTACTCAGTCTACACACATTCGTGTGTCTGTGTGTGAAAGTGGACACCAGCTGGTCCAGGATCAGTTCTTCAGGACCAGGACCAGTGAGGAGACCTCACACTTCCTACTAATCTGCACGTTAATGTTCCAGAACCTGTTGGATTGTCTGGTTCAGGTTCAGGTCCCCTGCAGAGACATCTTGTGGGTCTGCAGATGTTAAAACTCATCCAGAGTTCTGATGAGAGATCAGGTTTCTACAGTTTCAGTATCACTTCATTGGCTCCCTGGAAGATCCAGACCTGACTTTAAATGTGAGTTCTAACTTTTATCAGAGGTCTTCTAGTTCCAGGTGTGTCCATCAGAGGTCCTGGCTCTCAGACTGCAGTCTACGTGGTTTCTAAGGCAGTAGGACTGGTTTGTTGTTAGTAAACTAATGATGGTCGCTGACTCGCTGCTTTTTGTGACCTTGACCTCTGACTTCACCTGTAACCTGAGCCTGTGTTGCCTTCAGGAACACTCAGGAAGAAACACTCACCTAAAGCGCCTTGGCAAATGTCGGTCCTGGTGGCTCCGCCCACAATGAACTCCGGGTTAGAGACCAGTTCCTGAAGAACGACAGATCAGTTACCAAGGCAACAGAATCAGACTGATGTTCCTGTCTGGTGAGTTTGGTTCTGGTCTTGGTTCTATTCCTGGTCCTAGTTCTAGTCCAGGTCCTTCATCTTGTCCTGGTTCATAGTTCTGGTCCTGCTTCTATTCCTGGTCCCGTTTCTATTCCCGGTCCTAGTTCTAGTCCTGGTCCTAGTTCCGGTCCTGGTCCTAGTTCCGGTCCTTGTTTTTGTCCTGGTTCATAGTTCTAGTCCAGGTCCAGGTCCTAGTTCTAGTCCTGGTGCTTGTTCTTGTCCTGGTTCATAGTCTTGGTCCTGTTTCTGTTCCTGGTCCTAGTTCCAGTACTGGTCTTTGTTTTTGTCCTGGTCCATAGTTCTCAGTCCTGGTCCTAGTTCCGGTCCTTGTTTTTGTCCTGGTTCATAGTTCTAGTCCAGGTCCAGGTCCTAGTTCTAGTCCTGGTGCTTGTTCTTGTCCTGGTTCATAGTCTTGGTCCTGTTTCTGTTCCTGGTCCTAGTTCCAGTACTGGTCTTTGTTTTTGTCCTGGTTCATAGTTCCAGTCCTGGTCCTAGTTCCGGTCCTTGTTTTTGTCCTGGTTCATAGTTCTAGTCCAGGTCCAGGTCCTAGTTCTAGTCCTGGTGCTTGTTCTTGTCCTGGTTCATAGTCTTGGTCCTGTTTCTGTTCCTGGTCCTAGTTCCTGTTCTGGTCTTTGTTTTTGTCCTGGTTCCTAGTTCCAGTCCTGGTCCTAGTTCCGGTCCTTGTTTTTGTCCTGGTTCATAGTTCTAGTCCAGGTCCAGGTCCTAGTTCTAGTCCTGGTGCTTGTTCTTGTCCTGGTTCATAGTCTTGGTCCTGTTTCTGTTCCAGGTCCTAGTTCCAGTACTGGTCCTTGTTTTTGTCCTGGTCCATAGTTCTGGTCCAGGTCTAGGTCCTAGTTCTAGTCCTTGATCTTGTCCTGGTTCATAGTCTTGGTCCTGTTTCTATTCCAGGTTCTAGTTCTATTCCTGGTCCTAGTTCTATTCCTGGTCCTTGTTGTTGTCCTGGTTCATAGTTCTGGTCCAGGTCTAGGTCCTAATTCTAGTCCTTGATCTTGTCCTGGTTCATAGTCTTGGTCCCGTTTCTATTCCTGGTTCTAGTTCTAGTTCTGATCCTGTTTCTATTCCTGGTCCTAGTTCCAGTACTGGTCCTTGATTTGGTCCTGGTCCAGGTCCTAGTTCTAGTCCTTGATCTTGTCCTGGTTCATAGTTTTGATCCTGTTTCTATTCCAGGTCCTTGTTCTAGTCCTGGTCCTGTTTCTATTACTGGTCCTAGTTCCAGTACTGGTCCTTGTTTTTGTCCTGGTTCATAGTTCTGGTCCAGGTCTAGGTCCTAGTTCTAGTCCTTGATCTTGTCCTGGTTCATAGTCTTGGTCCTGTTTCTAGTCCTGGTCCTAGTTCTATTCCTGGTCCTTGTTGTTGTCCTGGTTCATAGTTCTGGTCCAGGTCCAGGTTCCTTCCTGGTTTTCCTTCCCACCCTTTCCCTATTACTGAATCTAATTTAATCAATTTGATTTGATTCTAACGGGTTTTTATTCCCCGAATCTGGACTTGAAGGATTCGGCTCGTCTGACCTGACGACACTGGGTCCTGATGTAGGACTTTCAGCCCCTTGAATCCCCACAACCCGGGTGTGGTCCGGTTCTTACCGTGGGCCTCTTCCAGGTGACTCCCCGGGTCTTGTAGGAGCTGCGGCCCAGCTCATTGAAGCCCAGGGATTCGGGCGCGGCGGGGAACGTGGGGTCAGAGAAGAGCTGCCCGGAGGCACGGCACTGAGCGCGGAGCGCCTCAAAGTTCTGGTTCAGGTACTGGACCGCGTTGGCGTTGGTTCCGAAACCTGCGGCTGCGGCCCGCTTCTTGGCCAGAGTGGACGCGACGCCTGACATGATCCCGCTGAGACTCGACCTGACTCGGCTCGGCTCGGTTCGGTTCGAAGGAAAAGGCGAAGCTGAAAAGTTTTTCTGTCGGAGTTCAGACAGACCTCCGCCCAGGAGAGGAGGAGGGGGAGGGGGCGGGGCCTCAGGACCGGCACCTCTGGAACCAGCTGCGCGTCATCAGGCTGCCGCTGTAGCGCGTTCATGAGTGTTCGTGGACGCGCAGTGTCACCGCGTCCTGTATGAAACCATGTAAAACCATAGACATGTCTAATCAGTAGACTCTGCGCTGGCCGCTCTGAGGCGAGAAATGCGGCAGCCATCTTGGTCCGGGGTGTCATATCTAGATGCTTTATATTATATTAGAGGCTTTATGGTCTTTAAATATGATGTCTATGGTCCCATCGTCAGACTTCCAGCTGCAGTGATACCTGAACACTGTGGCTAACGTTAGCTACATGTTTAGTGCCGGTCTGAGACTTTATAAATCATCTATTTTAACCTGCTTACTTAGATTATTAACAACACTACAATATACTGGTGAAGGTTCTCAGTCATCAGGTCATGATAATCCAAAAAAGGGTTTTAAATAAAGACAACTGGACTTCTTTGGTCCTCTGAAGACGTTTCTGCTCATCCCAGTAGCTTTGTCAGTTCTGTCTGTAGTAAAGGAGAGAGAGTCTTCTCTTCCTCTGTCTGTGACACACCTCCTTCTCCCCCTTGAGGAGGTGTTCGCTCCACTGTATTCAGCTGGAGTCCTGGTGAGGTGTTCTGATCAGAGGAGAGAATGAAGTTCAGAGCAGACTGGTAGGAGGTGGAGAGATGAAATCTGAGTCCTCCTCTGGTTAAAGCTGGTTCTTCACGTTTGACATAGATGTCTTCTTTAACTCCTCTCTCAAACCATCGGTCTTCTCTGCCCAAAATGTGGACGTTGTGGTTTTCAAAGGTATGTCCCTTGTCTCTGAGGTGGAGGTGGACTGCTGAGTCCTGGCCTGATGAGGTGTCTCTCCTGTGTTGAGACATGTTCTTGTGTA
This sequence comes from Callopanchax toddi, assembly GCA_006937965.1. Classification (NCBI taxonomy): domain Eukaryota; kingdom Metazoa; phylum Chordata; class Actinopteri; order Cyprinodontiformes; family Nothobranchiidae; genus Callopanchax; species Callopanchax toddi. The sequence continues at coordinate 1,777,898 of SSNR01000101.1, read as the reverse complement.
GTTGTTGTTTAGTGTCTCCAGTGTAAAGGTCTGAACAGTCCTCAGAAACAACACCACTGGTCTTCTGTCTGGGAGTCTTGTCCTCAGGATGGACCAGTTCCTGTCTGAGGGTGTTGTTGGGTTGGAACTTTACTGGGATGCTGTGTTTGGAGAAAACTCTTCTCAGTGTCTCTGAGACTCCTGCTACGTATGGGATGACGGAGCTTTAGCGCTTGTTGTCCTTGTCTTTTGTAGCTGCTGTGGAGTCTTTTCCAGATTTCTTTCTTGATTTAGTGAAGGCCCAGTTTGGGTAACTGCAGGTCTGGAGAGCTTCTTTGACGTGTTTCTGTTCCTTTGGTTTCTCTTCAGTTCTGGTGGAATGTTCTCAGCTCGGTGGTGTAAAGTCCTGATAACTGATAGTGTGTGCCCCAGTGGGTGATGGGAGTCAAAATGCAGGTACTGGTCTGTGTGAGGAGGTTTCCTGTAAACCTCAGTGCTGAGACTTCCATCCTGTTGAATTTGTACAGCGCCGTCCAAGAAGGGCAGTTTGTTGTTGTGTGCGTCCTCCTGGTGGACCTGATGTTTTGATCCACAGCGTTGATGTGTTTGGTGAAGCTTCTACTTCAGGAGTCAGGATCTTGACCCGTGTGTCGTCCACATATCTGAACCAGTGGCTCGGTGCTGCTCCATTGTGGGAGTTCAGAGCTCTGTTTTCCACTTCCTCCATGTAGATGTTAGCCACACTGGAGAGCCCATGGCACATCCATGTTTCTGCCTGTAGAACTGTGGTTGTCGAAGGAGACGATGGCTTCACCTGGTGCCAGTTGGAGATTTTCAACTTTCTTGACAAAATCCACAGAGTTTTGGATGTGATGTTGGGTTTTTCCAACTAAAGGGGCCAGGATGGTGGAGAGGTGTTTAGCGATGTTGTAGGTGGTGGAGCTGATGCTGCTGCTGATGGGTCTGAGTGGTGTTCCTGCTTTGTGAATTTTTGGAAGTCCGTATATGGAATGGCTTCTCCTGGATAGAGTCTGGTCAGTGACTTTTTCTTTTTCCAGTTGCTGTAGATGGTCAGTGATTTTCTTCTTATATCCACTTGTCGGGTCCCTCTTTAGTGCTTCGTATGTGGTGCTGTCACTCAGCAGTGTGGTGACTTTGTTATGATAGTCAGTTGTACTCAGAATGACAGAACAACGCCCCTTGTCTGCTGGTAGAATGGTGACGTTCTGGTCTCTGCTGAGGGAGGACACTGCCTTTCTTTCCTGTGGGGACGGTTAGATGGAGGGGTTTTAGCATTAGAAAGAGCTGCTGTTACCTTGATCCTCAGTTCTTCAGCTTCTGCTTCCTTTAGTCTGTTGTTCCTTACTATAGCTGATTCGGTGGCACACTATGAAGCTTTAAGATTAAGAATCTTAAAAGAATCAGGGATAAGAGTACACATGAGAATACAGAGTTTGTCCTCACACTCCTTTTTTTTCATTCAAAAGGAGAACACAAAACAAAACAATGTTAAACATAAATTACATACATAAACATTTACACTACACATTTGAATGAAAAGGGACAGAAGGAAGAAATATATAATCTGCCCCATTTACAAAAACCTTTAATAATTCATTCATCTTCTAACTTTAAACAAACAGATCAATTATTACCTTAACTAGTTAGACTAATAATGCTTTATTAACATGATAGTTAACAAAGAAATAACTAATGACCCAGCTGTGATCTCCAATGCCTTTAGCCTGCTTTTCTCCCAAACTCCACCTGTTGATTCTTCTGGTTTTCACACAGATCCTGTCAGAGCTCCTTCAGATTTAAACATGTCAGTTCAACAGGTCAGTGATAGGCTCTCCTCTAGCACTGGTCCTGCCTAGAGATCCATTTGAACGCTCTAGTGTTAAAAACTGCTCAGTGCTGCTTTAACAGTCCTGAAATCAAGAACCTGAAACAACAAAGCAAACAAACTAAAACTACTACTATAAATATTCTAATTAAACTATTTTACTATTTCTTTAGACTAGATCTGATCTAGAAGCCAAAGCTCAGACAACTGGGGGGTAAGGCACAGATGTTTCTCCCCTGATCTGCAAGGTGAGCAGGCTTACCTTATAACATACCTTAGGAGTCATTTTTATAAAGAAAACAGCTCTGATGCGTCTATTCTCTGATGCAGAGCTGTGCCTAACGATATGCACAACCCTGGCTTCTGATTGGATATCAGTAGTGCGTTTTACATGCACATCAGAAAACCTATTGCCTTAGATCGACTGAAGTTAGTTTTTTAATGCATGTAAACACGTTAGTCTGGCTGAAGTCTAATGGAGCTGAAGCTCCAGATACTGAAGAGATGAGATGACCTTTATTGATCCCTTAGAGGGGAAATTATAAAGATAAATAGATCTTTTGATGAATTAAGAAGGTTATTCTATTCATTTATTTCCTTTACAGAAATCATGAAATTATATGTTCTGTGTTTTAATCTTTGGGTTTAAAATGACAAGTATTAACTTTAACTCATTTTATTAAATTGAACTTCACAAGGATTTCTTTTCTTAAAAGACTGGAGCTTTGCCACTGAGCCTCGGCCGCCTGGGGCAGGACCTCATCCCCGACCCGGAGGAGGCATTCTACCCTTTTTCCAGCTCAAGACCATGGTCTCGGATTTGGAGGTGCCGATTCTAATCCTGGCCACTTCACACTGAGAACTGCTCCAGTTTTTAAATAATATTTAATCAGTTATTGACGATTCATTGATTCATTAATTAATTAATTTATTTCACCAACCAGAGAACCAAACATCATTAAACAAATAAAAATCAGTACAAAGTGATAAAAACCTCCCTGAAGAAAACCATGGTCTGGGTCCAGGACCAGGACGAGGTCTAGATCCAGGTCCAGGAACAGAGCTAGATCTAGGTCTAGGACCTGGTTCCTGTTCGAGGAGCATGGAGTTGGTTATTTACTTTCAGACCTTGTAAGCAAACTGCTGCTGTAATAATAAATAAAGGGATGAGAAACCAACTGACCACTTTTTATTTCTTTTAAAACAAAGAAATCAACATTGCAGTGGGCGGTGCCAGGCTGACATCACAATGACATCATTGTATTTTCTGGCAGGCAAAGCGTTCAGCCCACCTCACGGCCTCCATGATGTCACCGCTGCTTCCTGTTCCCTGGGCGACCTGTGCTGAGCCCCCGGCACTGCCTCCGAGGACGCGACACACCGCCACCGCCCAATCAGAGGCGGCGAGGGCTGGCGAGTCCTACAAAGAAATGAACGGACCAATCAGAAACACTGTAGTGACCACTGTAATGACCACACCCCCTTATGATACACAGCGTTACCTTGGGAACCTGACAGGCACAAAGAATTTTCCCAGAATCCTTCTGGTGAGCGAGCAACATCACGTGACTGAGAGGAGATGCAGAGCTCAGCAGGTTTACGGTCTTCATCAGAACCTGAAACAGAACCAGAACCAGAGCCAGAACTAGAACTAGGGCTGGGAACTGATCAGTTTTTATCAACATCGACTCTGCTTACGATCCAATTCCTTAACAGTTCCCTCGTCAATTCTGGAGTGGTCGTTAAGCGGCAAAAAACGATCGCACCACGAGCAACTATGGTGCATTTGAGTGTGTGTCTATTTTAATTTTTCTGTTTTTCTTAACATACATTTATACTAGTAAAAATTTTATTTAAGATATCTTAAATTTATTTTAGAACTACCGTATTGTAGTGGTGGTCTGTCCATAGGGGGCGCTAGGGCGCCGCCCCACCAGTCCCAAGAGGAAGAGAAGAAGAAGATAGAATCACAAAATATAAAAAAACATGAAACTCAAACTAAACAATCCATCCATTATATATACAATAAGTACTGTGTATAATCTGCATTTAGGTGTAGTTTTAAAATGTTCTCTCACCTGGATGATGACAGTTTTTTTGGGTGGGGCGCATTTTGCAAGTCAGTTTTCAGATGTGCAAAAATCACAAATCATCACCACTAGAGCAGAGAATGAGGCAAAAATGTTTTCATCTGACTGAATATTTTTCTGGTAAAAATCCCTCCCACCAGTTCTCTAACAATGTGGAGCTGTTAGGTCTAATTCTACACATCAAACAGTAAAGAAATCATAAAGTCTTCATCAGGAGACCTTAGAATAATATCAATATAATCAGATACAAACAAAAACAACCACAATGTGGTCACAACAGAAGGAACAAACAACCTGACCTCCACAAGGTCAGAAACACAACTTCATATTCACAACCAGCTTTCTACTGACACCACAGACACATCAATCATCTCTAACTAACAGTCAGATCATTAATGTTACAGTTCAGACAACAACCACTAACCAAGTCATGACAATCAGCTCCACTAATGAAGTGAATTAACAACAAAATAAAGTCAAATCCACTGATATGTCCCATCAAACCCAGTCAGACCAAACTCCATTCAAACACCATCATGTTTTAAGGAAAAGAAACAAAAACCTCCTCAATACGACTAAACTACATAAACCAACGTATTAATCAACAGTATCAGTGTTTCTCTAACATTCAGCATCAACTATAACAAAAACATGTCACTATTTAAGGTATAAATTCACTCATCAGGACTTAGAACAGCTAGCCGCGGCTAGCTAGGTCTATGGGGTTTTTAGATAGAAATTCTGTGACAGACACAATGTTATTAAGAAAAAAAAACAAACGAAGTCACTAACCAGTGAGCTGATTAAATCAGGTGTAGCCTTATGGAATACGCTAATCCTCTGACATTTTGACCCCTTAACCATCACACACAATAATCTGGATTATCTGACTCTTCATCAGGTCCTGACCTCTGGTAACCTGACTCAACATGCCTAAAGGTGTCCAACCGTCCACTTTCCCAGAGGACCTCAACTACACTCCCTTAGTTATAATAAACTTAAGACTCTCTTAATGATGAATTCAGATTCTAAAGTGTTCCTTTCCTTATGACACTGCTGGTCTAACCTCTTGTTAACATTTGAAGTGTTTCACAGTGTTCCAGCTCTAAGGTCATTCACACACATCCACTCTCACAGTGTTATAAATGTGTCTTCTGCTTCAGCATTATTTTATATAAATCATCTGGTTTACACATTTCTACTTTACTAAAGTTAAACTAATGTTTATTACTTAAAGGTAAATTATTGTATTACTCATTTAAAATGATACGTTTTTACTTTAATCTTTTTATTGAGTTAAACACTTTACAATGGGTTAAGTCATGTGATCTTGTTAAGAAACTCCCTCAAAATCTCATCGGTCCACAAAGACACTTCTAACTCTATGATTGGTTATTAGGTTCATCACAACTAATTCAGTTGACTCTTCAGTCTGAGCTGATCCCTCATCAGCTTTGAACAAGGCCTTCAGAGACACCTGCTGACCTCTATCTCTGCCTCCTCCCCGCCGGTCAAGACGAGTTTGCAGAAACTCTCAGACGACCTCAAAAGAGAAATGCCTTCTCTTTAAACCAATCAATGGGGACTAATCAGAAACGCTTTCAGCATGCCGGCTGAAATGCTTCCCTCGTCGACCGAGACGTATCCACGGACTGTCACGCCTTCCAGGACCATCTCCGGGTCTGGGGACCCCACCTCAGCTTGTCGAGAAACCGACGCCTGCCAGATCCAGGAACGTCCACACTCAGCAAGCGAAAACCCCTTTCTGATCGAGAGGCTTGGCTTTGAAGATTAATTCTCCTAAACTAAATTGAACCATCCAACTCAAAACAGCAACTAAACTAAAGTAGCATCTAAAATTTCCCCTAGTCTCACCAAACATACTTAAGTCTGTTAACCTCACGATGAGACACCTCTTTAAACATTCCACATGTTTAAGAATCTTAATTGTGTGCTACAAATGAGCTACCTCAGAAATCAGAACTGTCCTATTTCTCTGTGTTCTTAGTTCTTTTATAAATAAATTATTGTAAAGTCTTTTATTTTGCCTCAGCTTCACATTATTAATAAGGTGTTAATTAATTCACTGTTCACAACCGAAAAAGAACCTAATACACCTTCAATAAATATTAGCCATCTTACAAGGTTAAAGCCATACTCAGTAGCCAGGTAAACAATGTAGCTTTTAACGTTTTTTTTAAAGCCTCTTAACAACGTTCCAACATAGTATAGCCATAAATATATTGTGGAGATTTAAAAAAAACCCTGAAAGAAATCAATAAAGTAGTTGTCCCGCAGTTCTCTATAAACTTCAGCCAATCCTATCGTTCGGTCCAAACGACAGGATTGGACAATCCAGCTGTCTGTCTGCCGCATTTCCTCACTGCTTGGATTCACCAATAATCCGCCCGGACACATTTTCTGTCTGAACATCCCGGAAGTGAAAGGAGGACAGAATTAGCCGGTGGTCAGTGCTTCCACTTTAAGATAAAAATACCAGAGTCCCCCCAAAAAACACCTTTTCAGCTAGCAGAGAACTAAAAACGTTTGGAGGTGAAAAGAGGAAAAGCTGGGGGAACGTTTCTACGGCTGGAGTTAGACTCTGCTTTGTTATCGTCGCAAAACGGAGTCCCATGTCCGCGGAAGGCTGGCGTACCGATTATACCCGACGGGAGGGGTGAGCGCTCCGAGTCGTGTTTCTGTAAACTAGCTAGCGAGACCTAGCTTGTTTACCTGGCTACCGAGTATGGCTTTAAATGACAGTATCACTGTACATTCTTAGTCCTTAAATGAGTATAATATTTCTTCAAGAGGGTGTAGTAATTCAGAACTCTACATAATCCAGCCACTTCCATTATACTACACAGGACACATGGAAAAAATCATTATGTTGTCACAAGCTGCCAAGAAGGATTACTTGAATAAATATCTATTTTGTTTCCTCCTGATAAATCCAAGAAAAAGAACTTCTGGGTCACCGTCCTGCCGGTCTGTGCATGACACAGACGCTAGACTCAGCTCCCTTCAGCTCTCCTGTACTTTACACTAAAGGCTGGTTCCAGTGCGTCAGTAACAGAGAACAAAGCGTAGGTCTGTTGGTAAAGCTGAGAGGGCCCAGGACATGCGCAGTAGACCCCAAAGAAACAGGAAATACATCACTCAACCTTTTAGTCTGGTAAAACTAGTGAGAGAACATTTTAAAACTACACCTAAATGCAGATTATACACAGTACTTATTGTGTATATAGTGGATGGATCCTTTTGTTTTATTTTCATGCTTTATTTTTTTTTATATTTTGTGATTCCTATTCTCTTCTTCCTCGTGGACTGGTGGGGCAGCGCCCTAGCGCCCCCTATGGACGGGCTGCCACTGCTGCAGAGTGAAATTTGTGAAAAAGCGTTGTTGCGAGTTTGTCTGTAGACGCTGCAGCGGTTCCATCGGGACCTCACCTCGTCAAGCCCCTCCACTGCTCGCGCTGCCCTTGTTCAACAAAAACCCTGGTATTGTTCTGTTGGACCAGTGGGAGGGGCATCAAATCTAATTTCTCCACGGGTTTCAGGAAAACCGGACACAAAAGAATCGTTAAGAAGAATGGATAAAGTTGGAGGTGTGGAATTCCCATATGGAGAGAAAACAGTCTCAATATATCTGTGCGTGTGTACTATTTGATTTGTAACTTGTGTTAACCTGTTTGTGTGTAACTTTGGGTAGTTGTAGCTGTACAACATGATTTGTTACCCGTAAATTACATTTTGTGTGTAACTTTGTGTACTTGTAAATGTGTCTTTAAATGCACACACAAATATCAACAAATCATAATTACAAAAAATATTTAAATACACACAAATAAAAATTACACAAACATTTAAATTCCACACACAGATTTTTTACCTTCAACCTCACAAATCTAATAATTACACCTACAAATAGTTAAATACGTGTGTACAAATCACCTGTTACACACAGACAAAACTACATTTACACACAAATCAGTTTACAAGTGCACAAAGGGTTTTGAGACTCCTTTCACGCTTCCGGGAGCGCCACAGATTCGTGCGTAAGTGGTGCGTTTAAATGCTGTTGGAAAGCTGGGTCATTTGATTTTTCTTCAGAGTCTAGTGTCTTCCTTCAATACCTTTTGCCAGAGGGGCATAGACGTTTTTCTGTGTAATAAATAATATCTCAGCTCACCTTAGTTCTAACACATATATCTTTATTTACTTGTTATTATTCTATAAATGTTTATATAGGCATATATATGCATGTATAAGCCGTATGAATGTATTTAAACAGTTAAATAAAACGACCACTAGGTGGTGTAAAGGTCTGTTGGCTGATGAACACAGGCAGCCTCAGCCCTTGGAGGCAGCCAGAGGCAGGAACACAGCGATGGCTGGGAATCGCGGTGGTCTCCTCTCTGAAGTAAGTACAAGTTACAGCTGCACTCTTTGCTAGCTGATTATAATCATACAGCCTGCCATGATTTTTAGATCATTGACCGTCCACCTCACATTTCTCTGTTAGCAGGAGCTAATGTGAGCTGAGCTGAGCTAATTTAGCAGTTGGTAGCTTTTCTTTAATCTTTGTATTTAGTGTCAGTACGGTTTAATTTGGCATTTTCTTGATCCATGACCAAGCTAAGCTCTTTTTATTATGTAAATGGCAACTTGTGTAGCCCTTAGCCACGATCAGGAAAGTAGGAAGCTATCCCACCAAGTCGAGTTTTGCTGTTCTGTCTTTAATGACAAAACCATTTAATGACCCATTAAAAAAAAAAGCCAATCACACACATATGCTTACAGTAAAATAGTAGCCTATAATGTAAACGAAAAAGTAATGGCATTGTTTCCCACTTCACTAACAAGTTAAACTTAATGCACTGTGAATTTGATGATGCTCACAGCCAAAATAGGTATCAAATATCAATACCAGAGGGGCAACCAGTTACTGATTTGGTACAATGTGATTTTTTTTTTGTATAAAACGAGCTAATCTTGATGATTCAGTCACCAACTCCCCTCTCTCTCTCTCTCTCTCTCTCTCTCTCCCTCTCAAGAACAGCGACTTTGCTAAAAACCGTAAGACCTTCAAAATAAAAGCCTCCACAGAAAAGTCCTTTACATTATATTGTACTGATGTGAATAATAACAAGTAAATAAAGATATATGTGTTAGAACTAAGGTGTGCTGAGATATTATTTATTACACAGAAAAACGTCTATGCCCCTCTGGCAAAAGGTATTGAAGGAAGACACTAGACTCTGAAGAAAATTCAAATGACCCAGCTTTCCAACAGCATTTAAACGCACCACTTACGCACGAATCTGTGGCGCTCCCGGAAGCGTGAAAGGAGTCTCAAAACCCTTTGTGCACTTGTAAACTGATTTGTGTGTAAATGTAGTTTTGTCTGTGTGTAACAGGTGATTTGTACACACGTATTTAACTATTTGTAGGTGTAATTATTAGATTTGTGAGGTTGAAGGTAAAAAATCTGTGTGTGGAATTTAAATGTTTGTGTAATTTTTATTTGTGTGTATTTAAATATTTTTTGTAATTATGATTTGTTGATATTTGTGTGTGCATTTAAAGACACATTTACAAGTACACAAAGTTACACACAAAATGTAATTTACGGGTAACAAATCATGTTGTACAACTACAACTACCCAAAGTTACACACAAACAGGTTAACACAAGTTACAAATCAAATAGTACACACGCACAGATATATTGAGACTGTTTTCTCTCCATATTCCCACCCCTAACCAGAACCTTGGACTGATCACTGTAGAGACTGGAACCACTCAGACCCGACCTCAGCAGCAGATCAGGTCCTGTTGGACCCTGTTCTGATCTCACATCTTGTTTCTGGTCTGACCTGATCTAGGGCTGGGTACCGTCAAATATTTTTCGATACTACTACTTTAAGGAAACCTGGTTTTCAATGCTGGTACTTTTTTTGGTACCTATATGTATAATTCTGAGAGAAAATAAGAAAGTATTAAACGTTTTTTAAAATAAAAAAACATATATATAAACTATCATTTTGTGGCATATTTATGCATTTACTATTATTACCGGTATTTATTGCTCACCTTGGGAACTTTCTGTGATGTCACTGTCTCCCCTCACACACCTCCTGATACAGTAGAGGCTGGAAGCTCGGAGTCGGACTGAACACGGCGCTGCAGTAGCAAGTTAATTCCATATGTGATGCGTGGCTTAGACTAATTCCTGGAATTCCCGTTTTTGGTGGCACAAATCTCATTGCATATGTTGCATTTTGCTCTGTTCCCGTTTACCTTTCCAAAATGCAGCCAGACTTTAGAGTTTATTGGAATTTTTAACCTGAAACTCACTTGTGGCCAGAACTGTTCTGAAAGGGAAGGGAGGGGCGCTCTGCTCCTCCACACCACCTGTGTCTCCACCCGTGGAGCAGAGCAGTGGTGGAGAAATGAAGCGGCTCATTCACAGGGGGATTTTACTGTAAAAGTACCGACATCTGTACCGTGTTTTCTCGGTACCAGTCTAGTACCGTGTTTCGGTGCCCAGCCCTAATCTGATCTGATGGGGGCATCAGGTGGATCTGACTCACAATAACGAGGTCAATCTTCTCCAGCATTCTGGAGGTCCTATTGGGTCAGGTCCTTGTGGGTCAGGTTCTAGAGGGTCGACTTCAAGACCCGATGGACTTGTTCACATCTGAACCATCAGAACAATAGAAAGGACCTGGTAAAGTTCTACTCACCGACAGCGAGTCTGTCTCCACAGAGTCCACCAGCAGCTTCTTCCTGCCATTCTTCTCCATCAGAACCAGAGCCCTCTGTGCCGCCTGAGCAAAGCATGATGGTTAAAGAGCGTATCTTCAGCTGAAGTTTTGATCTTTAGTCAGACATGAGTGAGACAGGAGTGAGACTGGTCCAGGATCAGGGGCATCCGCCCAGGCTGCATGGTGGTGTAGTTATTAGCACTGTTGCCTCGCAGCAGGAAGGTTGCAGGTTTGAATTCTAACTGTGGCCTTTCTACATGGAGTTGCATGCATGCGCGGTTTTCTCCGGGTACTCCGGTTTCCCCCACAGACCACAACATGTCTGATAGGGTGATTGTAAATTGTGTAAGTCACTTTGGACAAAAGCGTTTGGTCTGATGGAGGTCAGAGGGTCTGGTGGAGGTCAGAGGGTCTAATGGAGGTCAGAGGGTCTGATGGAGGTCAGAAGGTCTGGTGGAGGTCAGAGGGTCTGGTGGAGGTCAGAGGGTCTGATGGAGGTCAGAGGGTCTGATGGAGGTCAGAGGGTCTGGTGGAGGTCAGAGGGTCTGATGGAGGTCAGAGGGTCTGATGGAGGTCAGAGGGTCTGATGGAGGTCAGAGGGTCTGGTGGAGGTCAGAGGGTCTGGTGGAGGTCAGAGGGTCTGATGGAGGTCAGAGGGTCTGATGGAGGTCAGAGGGTCTGGTGGAGGTCAGAGGGTCTGGTGGAGGTCAGAGTGAGGTTGGAGGTTAGAGGTTAGGAGTGAGACAGGTGTGCTCTGACCTCTTGGGTCTGTAGTTTCCTGATGAGCGTGTTGCTGGTCCTCTGCAGCGCTCGGAGGCGGCCCTGCAGGTCTCTGCGCTGCCACTGGGGGATGGGGGTGTTATCTACAGTCTGTCAGACACAACCCAGGGTTTAAAAGCAAAGCAAATACTTCATTATCACCTTATCAGCTGGTTCACTTACATCAGAAAGGCCACTAGCCTCCTTAGAGATGTGCAGGGCGGAGTCAAGGCTGGATGGGGCGGAGCCTGAGAATCTGGCTGACAGAGAGTCCACATCCTGAGACAAAATCTGCCCCACCCCTCGCGCCTGAGGGCACACAGGTGTTAAGGGACTATCTTGGGCTACACCTGGATGATGTCAGAGACTGTGATCATGTGAACTGACCCGTATGGCGTCGCGTCCCGTCACCGCGATGACCCGACTGATTCCTTTCGCCAGCTGTTTCTCTGAGACGATGACAAGATCCTCAATGGCGCCAGTCTGCTGCAGGTGTCTGAGAACAGAAACGCACCTGAAGGTGATGCTGGTGAATGACAGGTGTTGAGCTGCACAGGTGAGAGGATGTTCTGGTCTCACGTTCCACAGCAGAGCTCCACCGACGTCTCTTTGTCTGTTTCAGCATCCAGAAGCTCAGAGACCGGAACCTCCAGGGACACCACCCGAACCGGGTCCGGATACACCTGTAGACACCCTGGAGGTCAGCACACCTGAAGACAGCAGTGGAGATCAGGACATGGGTGTCTCTGCTCACCTCGTCCACCATCCTCAGTCCTCTGATGGTCCTGGCTGTCTGCAGGGGCAGCTCCAGGCTGTGGACCATCTGATTGGCTGAGATGATGTCGCTCACACAGCTTTCTACCTGCTGGAGCTCAGAGGAGCTGAGGGAACCCTGAGGAGATCCAACCAGACTCATCAGAACAAGCCAAACCTGTACAGGTCGGTCCCTGGTGGACGGGTCTCACCTTGATACTAAAGTCAAAGCGCAGACGGTCCGCCGACACATGAGAACCCCTCTGGTGGACCGCCGGACCCAGAACCTTCCTCAGGGCGAAGTTCAGGATGTGGGTTGCTGTGTGTTGGACCATGCATGACAACCGGTGGACCTGAGACAGAACCGGGACATGAGAAAACCCAGAAGCTGTAGGAGGTTCTGGTTGTGGCGCCCAGCTGGTTCCTACCTGGTCCAGGTGCAGCTGGACCTGATCTCCAGTCTTCAGGCTGTCAGTCGCAGTGACCTGGTGGACCACGTAGCCGCCGGCACGGACCACCGCCTCCACAGGAAACACAACGCCCTGAAACACAGAACCTGGCGTTACCTGGGCTCCGGAGGTTTCCCATGATGCACCTCCAGCGTGACGTCAGCTGACCTGTAGCCCAGTGCGGGTTAGGTATCCCAGGTCATGTGACTGCCCCCCCTGCTCAGAATAGAAGCAGGTCCGGTCCAGAACAACTCCACAGCACTGACCTTCAGCCACTTCTGGAACCAGAGCCTGGCCGTCATACAGGGCCAGGACTGTCGCCTGGCATGCTGGGAACACTGGAAGGAGGGCTGGTTTTACTGGTGTGGACCAATCGGAGGCTCCGCTGTTAACTGTGCAGGTAGAGCGTACCGTATCTTCCTCGGTCCAGTTGGTACCGGTACTTCAGGCTGTCGTCGGTGTGAGGAAGTCCCAGACGCTGCATCTCCGCCAGGCTGAGGACGTCCAGCGTCACCTGACAGGAAACACCTGGCTGCAGCTCGGACGCCACCTGAAACAGGCATGATGTCATCAGGTAACAACAGGTAGAGTTCAACATGTCACCAGTTCTCTGTGTAAATCGATTCTAGTGAGTAAAGTTAAAGTGCTTCAAAAACATCGGAATGAAAACCCAAAGAAGGGTTTGGAATAAAGGCAACTGGACTTATTTGGTCCAGAGGACGGACTTTAAAACAAGGAGCAGCACGCTTCATTTTATATTATAATATATAATATAATTCATTATATATGATGTTATTTTATAATATTACCGTATATATTTAGGAATGTTTTACTTCAAATTTTGTGCCTTTTTCAGTAAAACAACACAACCGTTTTGGTTTTCTAAAGAAACCAAATTACTTTTTTGTATAATACAAATACAATAAAATGTATTTTATACTTAACATTAAAATGTTTTCATTATTAGGTGGTCCGTCTTTTTTATATTGTATATTTATAATTGAACCTTAATTTAGCAAAAGTATATTTTATTTGATTAATCGATCAGGATATTCGATAGAATACTCGATTACTTAAACATTTTTGAGCTGCAGCCCTAGATAGATCTGAATGAGATCTCTCATAAGCAGTTCAGCCTTACATCTTTATGTTGTGGGTTTGTTTGTTGATTGCCTAGTTTAGTAATAAAGATGATTTTTATATAAAGTCAGTTATTAACGAAGGGAGTTCACTGGACATCAAAGAACCTGTCTTCTGATTAAAGCCAAACTAAATTCATCCTCATGGTTTGTGAATATTTGGATTTTGTTTGATCCCTTTCTATCTGATTAGACCTCCTTTATAAGAATGTAATAACACAACACAAGACTTCACAATAAAAGCTTGAATGTGACTTTAAATTTCAAATGATGAAACACTCAGCTTGGAGGAAGCAGGTGCATTATGGGAGTTTTCGGGTTGGTTTGACTTTGAAAAGCGAGTGAAGCTCCACCTTCTGATTCTCTGCGATGAGTCGGTCCAGCTCCCGACGGTCCACCTGGACACCACTCTCCTCCAGCATCAGGTCCACCAGGTCCAGAGGAAAACCCAGGTCCCGGTGCAAAGACCAGGCCACTGAGGCTGGAACCAGACCAATGGGACAGTTAGACCTTGAACCAAAACCTGGTCCAGGATTATGACCAGGACTATGAATATGACTATGACCAGGGGTAAACATCATTTCTTCAATGAGGTACTTAAGGGAGTACCTGGCGCAGATTGTTGGTGTGCATACCTTTGTCGTGAGCTTGCCTTAGTTGGATGGCGGTGGGTGTGTGTATGTGTGTGCCGGGGGGGGCATATGTGTCATGCGTGAGCAGTCGTATAAGTGCTCCTTAGCAGCGCTCCTTAGCAGCGCGCTGCTTACAACGAACTGCTCAGCTCATTCTGCAGACTGTCAGTGTGTGATCATGGGTTGTGTGACTGATACCACAACGTAACACTGTGTGCAAAGGAGCGTTGACCTTTGACCATGACTATAACTACGTATGACCAGGACCAGGACCAAGGCCATAAATAAATGGTAAAATGTCCTGTATTTATAGAGTGTTTTCTAGAGTGTTCTTCACTCCCCAAAGTGCTGTACAACACAACAGTCATTCACCCATTAAGACTCACATTTACACACTGTATACACACACTATAACTAGGACCATGACCAGGACCAGGACCAGAACCAGGAAAAAGACCAGAACCAGGAAAAAGACCAGGACCAGGCAGAGTGATAACAGACCAGGGAACAGGCCGTCTCTGAAGTTCTTGCTGAGAGTTCGTTGAATCAGCCGGCTGCCCTGCTGCAGAGATGACAGGAACTGAGCTTCATTCTCGTTGATCACATCCACGATCTGTCAGAGGAAACGGATGATGACATCTTCCTGTGACATCATGTAGCTGCTGAACATTGGCAGGAGACTCAAAATGAAACTGGAGCCCTTACCCGATCCACGTCTGCAGACAGCTCCGGATTCGCATCGCCCTGACAGAAGAAATGGGACTGCTGATCAGTCAGTCAAAGAACCAGCCAGGAAAACAATCAGCTACAAAACCAGTCAAATAACCAGTTAGTCAAAATAAAAACAGTCAAATAACCAGTTAGTTAAAATAAAAACAGTCAAATAACCAGTTAGTTAAAATAAAAACCAGTCAAATAACCAGTTAGTTAAAATAAAAAATAGTCAAATAACCAGTTAGTCAAAATAAAAACCAGTCAAATAACCAGTTAGTCAAAATAAAAACCAGTCAAATAACCAGTTAGTTAAAACAAAAAACAGTCAAATAACCAGTTAGTTAAAATAAAACCAGTCAAATAACCAGTTAGTCAAAATAAAAAATAGTCAAATAACCAGTTAGTTAAAATAAAAAATAGTCAAATAACCAGTTAGTTAAAATAAAAACAGTCAAATAACCAGTTAGT
>SSNR01000101.1:1705272-1732463 GCA_006937965.1 Callopanchax toddi | reverse complement strand
AACCTCCCCAGCAAGAGCTGAAGGTCAGAGCTCGATGAAGCTAGGAGGACCACATCATCCGCAAAAAGCAGAGACGCGATTCTCCTGTCACCAAACTCCACCCCCTCCACACCACGGCTGCTCCTAGAAATCCTGTCCATAAAGGTTCTGAACAGGACCGGTGACAAAGGGCAGCCCTGGAGGAGTCCAACCCTCACTGGGAACAGGTCCGACTTACTGCCGGCTATGAGGACCAGACTCACACTCCTCTGGTACAGGGACTGAATGGCCCTTAACAAAAGACCATCCACCCCGTACTCCTGGAGCGCCCCCCACAGGGTGTCCCTGGGGACACGGTCATAAGCTTTCTCCAAATCCACAAAACACATGTGGACTGGTTGGGCAAACTCCCATGACCCCTCCATCACCCTAGCGAGGGTAAAGAGCTGGTCCACAGTTCCACGACCAGAACCACATTGCTCCTCTTCAATCCGAGATTCAACCATCGACCGGAACCTCTTCTCCAGTACCCTGGAGTAGACCTTTCCAGGGAGGCTGAGGAGTGTGATCCCCCTATAGTTGGAACACACCCTCTGGTCCCCCTTCTTAAAAATGGGAACCACCACCCCGGTTTGCCACTCCACAGGAACTGCCCCCGATGACCACGCAATGTTGCAGAGACGTGTCAACCACGACAGACCTACAACATCCATCGCCTTGAGATACCCAGGTCGGATCTCATCCACCCCCGGGGCTCCATCACTGTGTAGTTGTTTGACTACCTCAGAGACTTCTGCCCCAGAGATTGGACAGTCCGTCCCCAGGTCTCCCAGCTCTGGTTCCTCCTCGGAATGCGCGTCGGTGGGATTGAGGAGCTCCTCAAAGTATTCCTTCCACCGTCCGACTATAGCCCCAGTTGACGTCAGCAGCTCCTCGTCCCCACTGTAAACAGTGTGAGCGAGTTGCTGCCTTCCTCCCCTGAGGCGCCGGATGGTTTACCAGAACCTCTTTGGAGCCGACCGATAGTCTTTTTCCATGGCCTCGCCAAACTCCTCCCACGCCCGAGATTTTGCCTCGGCAACTGCCACTGCTGCACTTCGCTTGGCCCGCCGGTACCTGTCTGCTGCCTCTGGAGACCCACAGACCAGCCACGCCCTGTAGGCCTCCTTCTTCAGCCTGACGGCTCCCCTAACCTCTGGTGTCCACCAGCGGGTACGGGGGTTACCGCCACGACTGGCACCGGCTACCTTGCGACCACAGCTAGCAACAGCCGCCTCAACAATCGCAGAGCGGAACAAGGCCCATTCGGACTCAATGTCCCCCACTGCTCTCGGGACGCGGTCGAAGCTCTGCCGGAGGTGGGAGTTGAAGACCATCTTGACAGGCTCTTCTGCCAGGCGTTCCCAGCAGACCCTCACTATACGTTTGGGTCTACCAGGTCTGCATAGCATCTTCCCCTGCCATCTGATCCAGCTCACCACCGCTCCGCTCCTCCGCTCCTCTCTTCACTCGAGTGTCCAAAACATACAGTCTCAGGTCAGATGATACAACTATAAAGTCAATCATCGACCTGTAACCTAGGCTGCCCTGGTACCAGGTGTACCGATGGGCATCCTTATGTTCGAACATGGTGTTCGTTATGGCCAAACTGCGACTTGCACAGAAGTCCAATAACAGAACACCACTCGGATTCAGATTGGGCGGGCCGTTCCTCCCAATCACGCCCCTCCAGGTCACGCTGTCATTGCCCACGTGAGCGTTGATGTCCCCCAGCAGGACAATGGAGTCCCCAGTAGGAGCGCTATCCAGCACTCGTCCCAGAGACTCCAAAAAGGGTGGGTACTCTGAACTGCTATTTGGAGGATAAGCACAAACAACAGTCAGGACCCGTTCCCCAACCCGAAGGCGTAGGGAAGCTGCCCTTTCATCCCCCGGGGTAAACCCCAACATACAGGCAGAGAGTCTTGGGGCTAACAGAAAGCCCACCCCAGCCCTCCGCCTCTCACCCGGATCAACTCCAGCAAAGAAAAGTGTCCAACCCCTCTCCAGGACTCGGGTTCCAGAGCCAACGCTATGTGTCGAGGTGAGCCCGACTATATCTAGCCGGTATCGCTCAGCCTCTTCCACAAGCTCCAGCTCCTTCCCCGCCAGAGAGGTGACGTTCCATGTCCCAATAGCCAGTTTTAGTGTCCGGGGATCGGACCGCCAAAGCTCCCGCCTTGGTCTGCCACCCGATCCACAATGCACCGGACCCTTCACTCTCCTCCTGCAGGTGGTGGGCCCACAGGTGGATGAGCCCATGTCTCCGGTTCGGGCTGGGCCCGGCCGGGCCCCATGGGCGAAAGCCCGGCCACCAGGCGCTCGTCCACGGGCCCCAACCCCAGGCCTGGCTCCAGGGTGAGACCCCGGTAACCCTCCGGGCCAGGTACTCAGACTCTTTGCTTGTGTCTCCATGAAGGGTCTTCTGAACCGTTCTTTGTCTCACCCCTCCCCTAGGACCAATTTGCCATGGGTGACCCTACCAGGGGCACAAGTGCCCCAGACAACATGGCTCCTAGGATCGTTAGGGCACTCAAACTCCTCCACCACGATAAGGTGACGGTTCAGGGAGGAGAATTTTTTTTAATGTTTTTAATGTGTTTTAATATATAACTGTATTTCTAATGTATTTTTAATGTAATTTAATGTATTTTAATATATAACTGTATTTCTAATGTATTTTTTAATGTAATTTAATGTTTTTAATGTGTTTTTAATATATTTTATTGTATTTCTAATGTGTTTTTAATGTGTTTTAATATATAACTGTATTTCTAATGTATTTTTAATGTAATTTAATGTGTTTTAATATATAACTGTATTTCTAATGTATTTTTTAATGTAATTTAATGTTTTTAATGTGTTTTTAATATATTTTATTGTATTTCTAATGTGTTTTTAATGTGTTTTAATATATAACTGTATTTCTAATGTATTTTAATGTAATTTAATGTATTTTAATATATAACTGTATTTCTAATGTATTTTTAATGTAATTTAATGTGTTTTAATATATATTAATGTATTTTTAATGTTTTTAATGTGTTTTAATATATAACTGTATTTTTAATGTATTTTTAATGTAATTCAATGTGTTTTAATATATAACTGTATTTTTAATGTATTTTCTAATGTAATTTAATGTTTTTAATGTGTTTTAATATATTTTATTGTATTTCTAATGTGTTTTTAATGTGTTTTAATATATTTTATTGTATTTCTAATGTGTTTTTAATGTGTTTTAATATATTTTATTGTATTCCTAATGTGTTTTTAATGTGTTTTAATATATAACTGTATTTCTAATGTATTTTTAATGTAATTTAATGTGTTTTAATATATAACTGTATTTCTAATGTATTTTTAATGTAATTTAATGTGTTTTAATATATAACTGTATTTCTAATGTATGTTTTAATGTAATTTAATGTGTTTTGGAAAATAACCCCCCTAACATTTCATTTTCAGATCGCTGTCTCTCTCTGGTGCAGTGCTGTGGTTTCCTAGCCTTGTTGGGTCCGTAAACGCCCCTGACGCGGATCATACCTGATTAAACTCACCTGTTGGCGCCGCGGAGTCTCGAGCTGCTGAAGCGAGGAGGAGCGCTGCTGTTTCCAGGAGCTCGGTTCGGTTCTGGTCGGGATGCAGAAAGGTCTGAAGAAGTACTTCATGAACATGGACGAGTACCTGTCCAGTCTGGGACTCTACAGGAAGATGGTGGCGCGGGACGCGTCCAGTCTGTTCCGGGCCGTGTCCGAACAGGTGAGCAGCAATGGTCCAGACCCCATGCCGGTCGTTATGGTAAACCTCGGTAGTTATGGGCTAACGCAGTTATTTTCTCCAGTCATTCTAACAATGACCAGTTTATTAGTCAAGTAAAATTCATGAACGTTTAATTTTTAATAATAATTCTGCCCTGAACACAACTTTCCTTTTTCAGTAAACGGACACAAGTCTGTGTGTTTTTCATGTCCAGCTCCAGTCTGTTCATTTAAACCAGGTGGAAACGGAGACTGAAGCAGCAAAAAGACTAAATAAACTACAAGGATGGAGGCAGTGGCGTAGCAAGGTTGAGCTGGGCCCTGGGGCAAGAGTTGCTTTAGGGCCCCCCTCCAAACCAAATACTATTGTGAAAAGCGTTGATTATCGTAGATCGGTCTGATCTAAGAGGGAAGCAGAGTACTGATACTGATGAGCCCTGATATCTAGCTGAATAAAGAGAAAATCTACAGTAAAACAAAATATGTTTGTCAGAATACAAAGGCGCCTTTTGAGCCTTTAAGGCAGGGTGGGGAACCTTTATTTGCTATAAAGAAGTCCTCTGAGGGCCACATTCAGAACGTACACCAGTGATGTCTGTCCAGTTGTTTCAAGACAGGGAAAAATCACCAAGTATAAAGTTCTCAGGCACAAAAATTTGAATTGAAAAACGAAGACAAAATTATTCTTTTTTTTTGTTTTTTTTTTTGCACTTTTAGGTAGTCAACAATGTCATATTTACCTGAGTAGAATAAAGTATTAGTTCTTGTAGGAAAGGATCAGTAGATCTCTGTAGACTGGAGACATAAAGGGTCTGATAGGTTTCCTTAATTAAAAGAAAAATGAATTTTATTGGCTGATTGGTTTCTGGTTTCGTGGTCTTGAAAATAAATTTGAGTCCAACAGAAACAAGAACTGGATCCTGGTCTTGCTTCAGAAATACTGAAAGTATCCATTTAATAGAGTGGAACTTTGGTTTTAGATGGTAAAAACTACTACAGGGGTAAAAACTACTACAGGGGTAAAAACTACTACAGGTGTAAAAGCTACTACAGGGGTAAAAACTACTACAGGGATTAAAAACTACTACAGGGATTAAAAACTACTACAGGGGTAAAAACTACTACAGGGATTAAAAACTACTACAGGGGTAAAAACTACTACAGGTGTAAAAGCTACTACAGGGGTAAAAACTACTACAGGGATTAAAAACTACTACAGGGATTAAAAACTACTACAGGGATTAAAAACTACTACAGGGATTAAAAACTACTACAGGGATTAAAAACTACTACAGGGGTAAAAACTACTACAGGGATTAAAAACTACTACAGGGATTAAAAACTACTACAGGGATTAAAAACTACTACAGGGGTAAAAACTACTACAGGGATAAAAAACTACTACGGGGATAAAAAACTACTACGGGGATAAAAAACTACTACGGGGATAAAAAACTACTACGGGGATAAAAAACTACTACGGGGATAAAAAACTACTACGGGGATAAAAAACTACAACGGGGATAAAAAACTACAACGGGGATAAAAAACTACAACGGGGATAAAAAACTACAACGGGGATAAAAAACTACAACGGGGATAAAAAACTACAACGGGGATAAAAAACTACAACGGGGATAAAAAACTACAACGGGGATTAAAAAACTACAGCGGGGATTAAAAAACTACAGCGGGGATTAAAAAACTACAACGCGGGGATTAAAAAACTACAACGCGGGGATTAAAAAACTACAACGCGGGGATTAAAAAACTACAACGCGGGGATTAAAAAACTACAACGCGGGGATTAAAAAACTACAACGCGGGGATTAAAAACTACAGCGGGGATTAAAAAACTACAGCGGGGATTAAAAAACTACAGCGGGGATTAAAAAACTACAGCGGGGATTAAAAAACTACAACGCGGGGATTAAAAACTACAACGCGGGGATTAAAAACTACAACGCGGGGATTAAAAACTACAACGCGGGGATTAAAAACTAAGTAAAAATTTGCAGGCCCCCCCCCCACACACACACACACCTCTGAAATGGATCCAACGAGGTCACCGCTCTGGGTGGATTCACACACGAGAGCCGGTAGACCTGTGATGTCGCCGGTAGACCTGTGATGTCGCCGGTAGACCTGTGATGTCGCCGGTAGACCTGTGATGTCGCCGGGCTGTTCTGTGTTTCTGCAGCTGTACTTCTCTCAGAACTACCATCAGAAGATCCGACAGGAGTGCGCTGACTTCATGAGAGCCAACAGATGCAACTTTGAGCCGGTGAGCAGAACCCATTTGGCTCAGTGACACACACACACACACACACACACACACACACATCACTACGGTGGCATAACGCGTTAATCATGGCTGTAATTAAGCTGTGGTGTAATCTGACACCCCGAGTTTTGATACCCTTCCTCTTCCAAACAGTGAAGGTGCCTCTAACTGCCCAGGCCTTAAAAAAGGATTTTGACGAATTGGGGCTAATATGGAATGTTTGTGAGAAGTGGTGACCCTTTTCATCTGCCTCCATATACCCAATGTATGTTCTGGATTGATGTATATGTTGTGGAACCTGAGAACAATAATGAACAGAGTGATACACTGGCGTCTCCAGCTGTAACCATAAGGGGGTGCTACCCTGTTCAGCCTCACCAGCAGTGCCATGTTTCCAGTAGGTGAGAGCTGCTCAGTGATGGTGTTTAAAGTTTGGAAGGCCAAGACCTCCATCCCCAGTTGGTTTGAGCACATGGGCTTTAGATATCCTGTGTGCTTTATATCCCCACACAAAGGGTAACGGAATCTTTTTTTTTAAAAGAAGCACTTGTATAAATGGGCAAGTTCTAAAATAGATGGAGAAATCTGGGTAAACTGACCTTTTTAATAGTGTTGACCCTCCGATCATGTCCTCCACGCCTCATTGTTGACTCTGAGTCTAGTGACTCTGCAGAGTTGGCCTTACAGTAAAGAGCAAATTGCAGGTTTTTTAAAATTCAGATAAAATTCAGAATTGAAACGTTTGAGGATATTTTGTTTTACAATACATTTTAAAACTATTTTTATTGTCAAAAGTGACCCGTTTCAGCAAAGCTTCTAAAAACACTTTGTTTAAAAATCTCCAGTTGTGACACAATGCAAGGGGGCGCTCTACACTAGGTGGCGCTGCAGTGTTGCAAGATGTATGATAATTATTGTCTTTGTAGGATATTTTAGCACTCTGTCTGATCAATAGTTCCATTAATACAATAATTTGAGCCCTTTGTTGCGTGGAGTCTGTGTAAGAGATGCTTGTTTTAATCATTGTGTTGGATTCTTTAAAGCTAAAATAACCAACCTGGAAACGCGCTGCCTCGCTCCCTCAGCTCACTGTGGACAGTTGATAGTTTTCAGGCAGAGCGGCTGTTTAATCGAGTCGGTGCGTGTTCATTTTTTTTTTAAATGCTAAATTATTGTTTGTTTAGGGCTGGGGGAAAACAATTATTCAGGCGATTATTTTACCGAATAGGCGACTATTCTAATGGCTAATTAGATGATTATTCTAATGACTATTTTTCTGTTGCACGATTATTAAAAACCATCAAATCTCAAATAAATACCCCAAAAAATGTAATAAATTACTTTATTAAACAATGGTTTTCCAAAGTCAAACATCTTCCGTTTAAAACAAAATAAATGCAGTTATAAAGCAGCAAACTGAAAGGCCTCATCGAGTATACTCGATATATCCCCCTGTCCTACGGTACTAAGAGATGAAGCCATTCTACAAGTTCCAGCGATGGAAGTGTCATGTGTTCCTCATCAGCTAAATGTAATTCAGCAGTCAGTTTTCACACATGTCCACTGGATGAACAACTTAGAGAGGTTGTGAACTTATGAAGAGAAAGCGTGATCATTTCTAACCACACCGTGTCTGCAGACGACACTTTGCAGCAGGACGTCAAAGAGGGAGGAAGAGGAGGCTAACGCCTGACGCGGCGCCGCTCCCGTTTTGTTTAGCAGGAACAACTGTTCTCTGTGAGTGAAGACTTGGTGTCTGATAACGTACAGCTAGACCAGAGAAGGGTGAAACTGGAGAAGCAGTTGGAGATCACGGCTATACAGTATAGATTTGTCTCACTGTTTTTTGATGATGGAAGCGCCGAGCTAACGCTGTTAGCTTACCTTCACATTCGTGAATGAAGCTGGTTATATAGTCTTTCACCTGCTTGCTCACAGACGTCTGTGTGTTTTTTAAACATCGTCTACCGTGATGCGCGGCAGGTCTTGAAGAAAACGGGTAAATGCCATTAAATAGAATTTACATCATAATTTGGAACAGGGTGTGTTATTTCAGTCCGAGCTCAGTGTTCTGTTTTTGCATAACAAGCCACACCCCCTGCCTGTTCCAATAAGCTCCACCCCCTGCCAGGTCTAAGCCTTACCAGCTGACTCACCTCTGACCTTCTCTCAGGAGTCATGTTTGTCTTTCAGTTCGTTGAGGGCTCATTTGAGAAGTATCTGGAGCGTTTGGAGGACCCGAAGGTGAGCTCTGACCCTCCAGACACGACCTGTACGGCTGGACCAGGTGTGCTCAGGGGTGTGTGTGTGTGTGTGTGTGTGTGTGTGTGTGTGTGTGTGTGTTTGCAGGAGACAGTGGGCCAGGTGGAGATCAAGGCTCTATCTCAGCTCTTCAGGTAAGTTCAACACACCTGTCCTGGGGCTTTGACTCCTGGAGGTCAGGTGGTTTGTGTTGGTTCAGGTCACTTCCTGTTCTAACTGTAGGCGAGGCTTCCTAATTTACCGTTACCCTGGGAAACCAGCCACCATCATCTCAGAGGACGACTTTGTTGACCAGGTGAGAGAGAATTGGGTTGCCATGGTAATGAGATGGGAGAAGAGCTGTGTCCTGATTGGCTGTTGTTCCACAGGTGACCCTGTGCTGCTCCATCAATGGTCACTATGACATTGTGTACCCGAGGAGTTACCCCGCGTCTGCGGCGCTCTGTCAGTGTGAGTATCACAGCAAACGGCCAGCAGCAGAGCGTCGGTCTCACCCGCTCAGGTGTTTGTTTTTGTGATCAGCTCTGCTGTTCGAGCTGCTCTACACACAGGTGTTCGGCTTGGAAGAGGTGGAGCTCTGTCAGGCCATGGAGGCCTTCAAGGTGGGAAGTCGTCGCTATAGAAACAGTCCTTCGGTGTGCAGCGACGTTGATGTTGGTTATGACATACCTGATGATCGCGGACATAGGTAGAGACACCTGGAGTGGTTCTGTCTCTTTGGGTCTGAGTGGCTCTGGTGGTCACCTACACAGGTGTTGGTTTTACCTGCAGGGAGGAGGTGGAGACTCGAGGGCCTGCTGAGGAGAAGCCTCCAGCTGGGAGGGATGACGTAAAGGTGAGAATGTTCTGTCCAAACAGAGGCTCCGCCCACATGGCTTTATTGACCCTTTGTACTTGCGTCACCTGATCACGTGGGTTCACCGTGGCTGACGGCAACAGTGAATTACGGGAGTAATGACCAGATCAAAGTGGCCACTGAGGTTGTTCCTGCCAGTTTAGCCTGTCTTCATAAGAGAAGCACTTTGAGGAGGAGCTTCATGATTAAGTGTTGCTCCAAAACACGCAGACGCTGGCAGATTTCTTCAAATTGTCTAAGAAGTTGGACAGAGTTGCTCCTGCGCTGGGAGCAGAGGATAAATCAGCGCACAGCTCAGGTGGAGTGAAGGAGAGGAAGTATGGAAAGCCGTTTTAGTCTAATATAAATAAATACTGTTATTAGGAAATAATTAGGAAATACTCCATGAAATAAATAAATCTCCCCCTTAAATAAATGTTAAAAATGCTGTTACTGATAATTAGTAAATACTCCATGAAATAAATTAAATAAAAATCCTAGAGGAAACCCTGTATATGTGTATATATATTCTCATTATTTTTTAACATCTATGGTCATCTGGTGGCACAGAGTTAGACCTCTGGACTCCACACAGAAACAGCAGCATGACATCACTTTGTTGGAGAGACGCTATTGGTGATACGCTGGCAAAGTAGGACACAGAAGCAGCTTGAAGCAGAAAGCGTGAGTATGTCTGTGGTGTGGAGGTTTTATAAAGTTGATGACAACATTGTAAAAGTATCAGATCGGGACTCTTATCGGCAGTTATTCAAAATCAAATGACTCGGACTCGAGGGCAAAAAACCCTGACCGGGACATCCCTAGTATTTAGAACGTTGGCGTACGTTCTCCCTGCTGCTGTTTACATCGGCGAACGGCAGCACGTTGCTGACTTGGCCAGAATTCACCCCGCTGGATTTATAACATTATGTGATAAACAGCGTCCACTTTACACTGGAGCTGACTTATAAAATAAAAACTAGTCCGGATCCCGACCAGTTTTAGTGGCTGAAGGGGTCAACGGGTTCAGACGCTGCTCACACCGGAGTGAGACGAGATGTCTCATAACGGCGATGCTCATCATGCTAAATAACGTCATTTTTACACACGTAATCCTACGTTGGAATATTGTAATCAATAACTAGGGCTGGGTACCGTTAAATAATTTACAATACTACTATTTTAATGAGACGTGGTTTTTGATACCGGTACCTTAACGACATTCTTCAGTAGCTATGTGTATAATTCTTAGAGAAAATAACAATACTAAAAGTTTTTAAAAATTTAACAGAAAAATCATATTGTTATGGCATAGGGGTGTAACGATATCCAAATCCCACGGTATATCGTCACTGTATGGACCTCACGGTACGATATCGTCACTGTATGGACCTCACGGTACGATATCGTCACGGTACGATATCGTCACTGTATGGACCTCACGGTACGATATCGTCACTGTATGGACCTCACGGTACGATATCGTCACGGTACGATATCGTCACTGTATGGACCTCACGGTACGATATCGTCACTGTATGGACCTCACGGTACGATATCGTCACTGTATGGACCTCACGGTACGATATCGTCACTGTATGGACCTCACGGTACGATATCGTCACTGTATGGACCTCACGGTACGATATCGTCACTGTATGGACCTCACGGTACGATATCGTCACGGTACGATATCGTCACTGTATGGACCTCACGGTACGATATCGTCACGGTACGATATCGTCACTGTATGGACCTCACGGTACGATATCGTCACTGTATGGACCTCACGGTACGATATCGTCACTGTATGGACCTCACGGTACGATATCGTCACGGTACGATATCGTCACGGTACGATATCGTCACTGTATGGACCTCACGGTACGATATCGTCACGGTACGATATCGTCACTGTATGGACCTCACGGTACGATATCGTCACTGTATGGACCTCACGGTACGATATCGTCACTGTATGGACCTCACGGTACGATATCGTCACTGTATGGACCTCACGGTACGATATCGTCACGGTACGATATCGTCACTGTATGGACCTCACGGTACGATATCGTCACGGTACGATATCGTCACTGTATGGACCTCACGGTACGATATCGTCACTGTATGGACCTCACGGTACGATATCGTCACTGTATGGACCTCACGGTACGATATCGTCACTGTATGGACCTCACGGTACGATATCGTCACTGTATGGACCTCACGGTACGATATCGTCACTGTATGGACCTCACGGTACGATATCGTCACTGTATGGACCTCACGGTACGATATCGTCACGGTACGATATCGTCACTGTATGGACCTCACGGTACGATATCGTCACGGTACGATATCGTCACTGTATGGACCTCACGGTACGATATCGTCACGGTACGATATCGTCACTGTATGGACCTCACGGTACGATATCGTCACGGTACGATATCGTCACTGTATGGACCTCACGGTACGATATCGTCACGGTACGATATCGTCACGGTATGGACCTCACGGTACGATATCGTCACGGTACGATATCGTCACGGTACGATATCGTCACGGTATGGACCTCACGGTACGATATCGTCACGGTACGATATCGTCACGGTACGATATCGTCACGGTATGGACCTCACGGTACGATATTTATTGCGACATTGTGGGGAGACTCACAATATTGTGGCTATGCTCGCGGTAATAAGCCTCACAACATAAATGAACCATTATGACGTTTTAAACAGCCTGAAAAGCCATTCCTAAAGTTTTACATTCAAGTAACGACTCAACATATAAAGAAAAGACAGAACAGCTGATTTAATAAATAAAAGTAACCAAGAAATACACAACTGCCTCGTTATTAAAGTGCCTGTGACTCCATATTTAAATCACTTTATATTAAACAGGTGTAATCTCTGATGCCTCTAGATCAGCGTTGCACCATTAGAACTCAAAATACGCTGTAATTATTTCCTAACGAGCAACTCGGAGATCAGAAGAAAGCGCCGCCTTCCGGTTCTGCTGGGTTTCTCCTTATTTGGCAGCCTGACACTTCTGCTGCAGTAGGGGGCAGTGTCCAGTAGGGGGCAGTGTCCAGTAGGGGGCAGTGCCGTCGCGTGAAAGAGAAACGAAACTGAAACTAAACGCTACACGGTCTATGGACAATGGCGGCGGCACTGCCTCGCTCCAGGTGTCGTGAACGTGCATGTGGGAGGAGAATTTACCATATAAGCAAGTCCGGATCACTATGACCTCATAGCGGGCTGGAGTGAAAAAACTGTTTGAAACCTGGGTCTGAAATCTGGAAGAGCTTCTCACTGGCTGGACTAGGAGACAGATGGACGCTGTTTTTTGCTCTTTCTGACAGGTTTAAGGTGAGAACTCAACGTTGCAACATGATAGATAAGTCAGAAAACACGGAAAACGATGTCATGGGCACTTTAAGTCATAAATAAAAATACCTAATCATCACCAAACAGGAAACTAATTAGAAGGTAGCCTCTTCTAGTTTCTAGAGTTCTAGTCCAGTTCAGTTTAAAAGAAAAAAAAATCAACATTTAAGGACAGGGTTTCCGCGCGGTGGTAAAAGGTAGTAAAAGGTAGTAAATGAAATGTGCTCAAATTAAGGCCCTTAAAAGGTAGTAAATTACTGCATTTGGTAGTAAAAAAAATTCCGACTTGGTAGTACATTTCTGTCACAAAATTAAAATATTTTAACCTTCCCCATTCGTTTAACTAAAAACGTCTTTTTATCGTGCTGACAGGACAGCCGAACCCTGAACGCTGTTGATAGCCTTGCACATGCGCACAACAGCTTTATTGTGCATGCATGGTGTCAGGATAACTCATGTAGAAGCTAGCAAGTAGCACCGCAAACAATGGGGAAAATGTAAGTTTTCCAAACTTTGGCTCGACGACCCATTCTCTAAAGGCTGGCTAAACCAGTCACGGGCAATGATCGAGAGGCTTTTTGTTAGGTGTGCCGAAAAACTATTAATTTGACGTGGAATGGGGGTGGCCATCGTCCGGCTTTAGGACGGACTGTCCGGTTTTCAGGAGGCGTGTCCGCCGTCCGGCGAGCCCTTGAGACGGACGCCGGCTTTTGGCTGAATTATTTTCTTCACATGGTCCAGAGTCTCTGGTCCAGAGAAACGAATTGTGAAAAAAAAAAAAAAAACCCGGAGCGCTCTGCTCAGCGTGTGTGAGGTAACTCGGGGTGCTCTCCGCACTCAGCTGTGCCCCGGACACGCCTCCTCCTGGACCGGATAGAGAACTCACGCTGCAGCTGAAACCTGAACCATGAAACAGGTCGACCAGAAACCGGAGCGGAGAAAAAAACAGAGACCTCAGATCTGTGCCATGTCGCGCCGTTATTTTGATTAAAAATCATTGTGATCACTCACACGGTGACCGCCACAGCGCGTCCCAGAACCGCGAGTCCACGCCACGGCACTAATTAAGATACTCACCAGTTTAACTCCAGGGGGTCCAGGGTGGAGAAGCACAGCATGAGGAGATAAATCCCCACTAATAATCACACCTATGGTCTCTAATGACAAATTTAATGCGCCTAAAGTAAGCAAATCTGGTGATCAACAAGTAAAACTTTGTTTTTATTTTACAAAAAGAGCACTAAAGATCATCAGTAATAGATTCCTCTAACCTGTTATTTATCAAATATAAAATACTGACATGATTTAGTTGACTTGAAAATATTACAATGTCCAAAGCTAGTACCAACTAATATTCAGAAAATGTTTCAAGAAAAAGTTAGTAGTTGTAATTTGAAAGGAAGTGAAGTTTGTGAAAAGCCTCAATTTAGAACCAAAAAGCCAATTGAATATTTCTGTAAATGGGGTAAAATAATATAACAACCTTGGCAAAGAAATAAAAGAATCAAAATCATTAATATATTTAAAACTGTATCAAACTGAGGGGTAAGGAATATCATTGTTTTATAAAAATGGACAGAAATATTTTTTTAAAGTCTCTGCTCCTTTTCATTCATATTTTTTAGTGTTGATTTGTAAATGTTATTAAAGTGATACAAAAATAACAAAGTCTAAATGCAATTATACATCCATAAGATGTTTTTGTAACAGATTATTGGATGAAGTGTCAAATATCAGAAATGTAACTGGTTAAAGCCCAAACCTAATCAGATTAGCCATGTTGATGAGGTCGATGCAGGCAGACCAACCTATCAGAAGCAGCCTGGGAAGAACAACATTTTTTAAAAAACCTTATATTTTGGGAGAGTACAACAATCATACTATGTAATGGAATTGATTATGTTATAGCTTTTTTTTCTTGGGTCATCGCTGAAAAATGTCCTCCTTTTTGATGTTGTGGAAATGGCCACCCACCGAACATCCGGCGTTCACCAACAGTGGATTCGCACACGGGGCAAGCAGCTCCATATTTCGTTTTTTGGCGATGCACAGAGCAGCGTTCCTGCAACTTCGAACTCAGAAACCACGACAACTGAAAATCAAACCCTGGCTCGTGAAGTCTAAAAGTGATTTTACTTTGTCTGTATCCAGAGAAGACATCATGTTCCAAGTCCTCTAGAACTGAGTTTGGAATGTTTGTGTCAGATGTCTTAGTCAGTGCTGCCCCCCCCCAAAAAAAAGGGCCGCTGCGTGATGCATTGGTAGTAAAAAATGTTGTTGAGGTAGTAAAAAGGGTAGTAAAAGGTAGTAAATTCAGTTCTAGGTTTCCTGTATAAACCCTGAAGGAGGAGGAGGAGGAGGACAGATTATAGAGCTGTTAAATGACCTCTGCTGTTTTTACTGCTCCAGTAGGAACTCCTCTCCTTGGTTTCTGTCTGACCAGTCTAAGTTAATATCACTGTCTTCATCTGAGCAATGACTGAATTAAAAGAAATTAAATAATTGACTAAAATGTGTTGATGATGGCATTTTATATTTAAGTTCCAGTTTAGCCACTAATGATTTAAACCCCACGACGTTCACGGTGGAAACTGGATGCAAATCAGTCGGTAAATCTTCTGGGATGTATTTTATTTCTTGAGCTGCTGTGAGGCAGCGCTGATCTAAGAGCTTCATGCTGGGGTTTTTGACCCGTCTGGACTTTCTTAACACGTGAAACTTTTCACAAGGGGGCGGGTTATTGTTACCTCTCACGCTGCTCGTATTTGCCGAGGAGTCCAGCTCTGTACACCGACAGTGTCTGCATATCGTCAGCTGTCCGTTCTTTTCTCCTTCACCGTTTCTCAACACGATAAATCCAAAATGCTTCCAAAACTCAGACGGAAAAGCCGCTCCGTGCTGCGTTTACCGCTGTGTCCCATCCGCCTCCATGTTTGTTTTTGTTTGCCATGTGGGCTGCGCGCGCTCCCATTGGTGCAATGGCTGACGCGGAAGCAAAGGATCATGGTCTATGTAGTTTACTTTGCTATACTCCGGTGCGGCGAACCAAAACATGTTATTTTTAACTCAGGACGTACTGTTCGATACCGTGACAAGACCACGACGATATCGTGGCCATTTTACTACCGCGGTATCACGGTGTTTCCAATACTGTTACACCCCTATTATGGCATATTTATGCTTTTATTATTATTATTACCGGTATTTATTGCTTACCTTGGAAACTGTCTGTTATGTCACGGTATTCCCCCACAGATGCAGCAGAGGCTGGAAGCTCGGGGTCTCCTTTTTTTTTTTTTTTTTTTTGCAGTCAGACTGAACACAACTTAATTCCATAGACGATGCGTTGCCTTGACTGATTGCTGGTATTCCTGTTTTTCGCAGCACAAATCTTATTGCATATGCTGCATTTTGCTCTGTTCCTGTTTACCTTTTTTTAAAATGCAGCCAGACTTCAGATGTTTTTCTGCGTTTTTAACCCGACAGCTGCTGAGTTTTGCAGACAGGAGAGAGGAGGGGCTGGGTCAAAGTGTGTGACCAAACAAGCTCTTCTCCTCCGCACGTCACGTGACACAGAGTGGAGCTGGACGAAATACAGCTGCTCATTTATAGGGACATTTTATTGTAAAAGTACCTAAATTTAGTACTGAAATTAATTTATTTTCCAGTACCTACCGAATACTTTTGATCAGTTCCAAAGACGTACCAAGTCTCAGTACCCAGCCCTAGCGATGAAAAGCTGCCCACTGGCTTGTTTCGACTAGCTTCATAGGAGACTCAACGTGTGTGACCAGTCTTTCTGCTGTCCCTCATGGCTAAAGCGGCGGTCCCATGAGCGGCGTGACGTAACGTGCAAAGGGTCAATCTCAGACAGGAAGTAGGAATATGAGTCATGTGACTGAGCTGGGATCTGTTTCCAGTCAGTTTTAGTGACTCGATCTGTTCTGTGTTGGTCTGAGGTTCCTGATTGTTTAGATACCTTGTCCAATCAGAAGCATTGTAATGATGATCCTTGAAGTTGATTTGCTGTGTTGGTGTTTAGCCTCCTGCAGAAGCCCCGCCCCTCTCCAGGCTTTCTCTGCCCTACAAAGTGTTGAAGTCTCTAGACGGAGAAGTTTACCGAAACCTGGAGTTTGACGTGTGGCAGGACACCTGTAAAGGTAGGAGGAGGGGCTTAATCACACTGTGGCAGATTCAGACTGACCTTTGGTCCAAAGGAAGCCTAATCCTGAGTGGTGGAACCACAGTCCTGTGGAGAAGAGGGGCTTTAGTATTTAACACCTTCAGATGTGACGTGTCCAACTGCAGGAGGAACGCTGTTCTACGTTACCATTGCAGAGTGACGAAAACTCCAGTCCAGGCATTTGGTGGAGCATGGCAGAGTGATGCAACCTGAAACTAGTAGAGCCTTCAGATTCACCAGGCAGTTGAGTGTTCATCGTATAGAGAAGAGTTCTTCTAGGTTCATCCATCAGCCTGAGAGTGTAGAGTGAAGCATTCATCCAGGCAAGTCAGGAGTACCCTGACCTGAGCTGACCCGGTCATTGTAGATGTAGACTCTGCTGTTAGGGTCAGGTTTAGCAGTCAGTCTGTGCAATGCCCTGAGATGCTCCAAGTTTGATGCCATCAACTCCTCACTGAGAATATTTGTGTTCCTGATCAGAGATCAGGTTGAGATGGACTTGGTGTTTTCAGCCTTTCCTTTCATGCATCAGCCCAGCGACACACTTATCTTTCTGGTTGCTTTTCCACTTGAGTGAAGCTGCTTTGAGATACTTCTGGAGAAAGTAAACAGAAAAAGAGAAGAGAACAAGAGACACAAAGAATCCACTTCTAGACCTGCAAATAAAGCACAAACAAAATGGGGAGAAAAGACACAACAGCAACGAACGGCATATGAATACACAACAGTTGTGGTATCCTTTAAATGTACATGGTAATGATTAATTCAAGAGAGTTCAGTGTCAACCACAGCCCCAGTGAATGTGTCTGAAAACACCTGAGCATATCTTTATGTGAACACCTTGTGATCACCTGTGTGTGTATATGCGCGCTTGTAGTCCAGCAGTGGGAACAGAAGCCGAGTGACGATACGTTTTCTTACAGCTAAGTCAAAACATCTGATAGAACTATACAAAGTTTTTAGACTAAAGCTGATTTTATTTATGACAGTTTGAGTCTTGAATGAGAGATTCAGATCTAACCAGACACCAAGATATTTAAGAGTCAGAACCTTTCACCAGAGACCGATCTAGAAAATGTAGATTTAAATTACCAAGAGAAGCAGAGGTGTGTCTCTTAAACAGCATTGAATAAGATTTAGATTTACTCAATCAGCTTTTTAGAAGCTAGCCAGTGTTGAACACTGTTGAAATTGAACTGAAGACGCTCCTGGATTTCTGTTATACTGGGGTTTGTGCAGTATAAGACGGTGTCATCAGCGTATAAATGAACAGAACACGAGGAACAGCACAGAGGCATGTCATTAATAATAATAGAAAATAAGAGACCCCAGGGAAGAACTCTGAGGAACACCTCTAACAACTCCTCGTTATCTCGACTGGCACAAAAACAGTAATTTAATAATGGTTATGAAAAAATGAATTAAACCAGAGTAATGAGGTCCTAGATAAACCAAAAGAATATATTTTGTCAAGGAGCAAATAATTATTGGTCCCCTTGGGGAAATTCATCCTCATTTGACCCATCCTCATTGTTCGAGGAGCAGTGGGCTGCCAACTCAGAATGGCGCCCGGGAGGCGGTTGTTGGGGGTTCACTGTCACTGCCCGATCTGTAACAGAAACCCAATCGGTTCTGCGCATGTGCAAAATGCGTCTACATCCGCTGAAGCTTTTTACGGTAATTACGGGTCAGAGTATCTTTTAAGATGTTAACAGTAATAAGTATTTATTAAGTTTACAATAATGACAACATTTCATACGTCGAAGAAAATAAAGAATAAAAAGGGAGTTATGGATCAGGACAACCCGATCGGTTCTGCTCATGTGCAGAACGCGTGTACTCCCAGTGAAGTGTTTTACGGTAGTTACGGTTCAGAGTATCTTTAAGGTGTTAACAATTATATAATAAATTTATATTCATACATAATGTATTAAATGTTTATACACGTAGGTATCCATTGTTTAAATGGTCCGCGCAGTCGAGAAAGAGGCTAAGCTGTTGGTAAAAGCTAAGGGCTAACTGGGAGCTAACTGTCTCATTCAAAAGACTGGAATGTCGCTAAGTTGGCAAAAAGAGGAAGTGACGTAGTGAAGTGGCATGCGCAGAACTGATCGTGCTTCCGGGTACGGATCGGGCAGTGATGGATACTTTGACACATGTCTGAGCCGGGGTTTGAACCCCCGCTCTCTGACATGGGAGGCGATCTCTCTTGTCACTGCACCACAGTCACCCCAGGCAGAGAGCCAGGACAGACAATCATACATATGACAGTGGTGAGTTCGAAATGGACAACGTAAAACAAAAAGACATAAATGATTAACCAAATCAAATGCCTTGGTTAGATCTAGAAAAATAGCACCTGTAGCTAGGTATTGTGTAATCATAAACAACATGATTATTCAGTTGGAAAGGTTAAATAAATGTTTATGTATTTATATGAACCAAAAAGAACATTTACCGTGCCCCCCAGTAGGAAGCGTTTGTGTTGAAGTCGTCATACTGTATTTACCTGGACTGTGGTGTAGTAATCTGATTACTGTGTTGTGACAGAGATGCAGAAGATGGACTACATGGTGTTTGCAGGCCGGCAGTACTTCCTGGGAGACAAGTGTCAGGTAGAATCTTCTTTCTTCCATTAAGGAAGACCTGTGGACTGGATCAGAACTGAGATCCAGTCGATTGGATTTCAGGTCCGTCTGGAACCAAAGGGAAAGTTCTACAACGCCTTTATCCAGGAAGTAGGAACACACTCTGCAGCTGTCACGGTGTTCATTGAGGAGTTGGGAGAGAAGTAACGGACACAGAGCTGGGTCTGGGTTTAGAATCAGGTCTGAACCCCAGAGCTTGTTCCTCAGGTTGGTGTGTGTTGCTTTCAGGCACCTCGTCCCTTTGACGGATCTGAAACCAGTTAACCCAGTTCCAGCCTGGAACGTGGCAGCGCCCACCAGGAAGGGAGACCTGGGTAGGTCCTGGTCCTGATTCTGTCCTGATCCGTCTTAAACCTGCTGATGCCGTGTTCTCTTTGTCAGACCCGGACTCTAGAAGTCAGCGCCATCACCGTCATCGGTACTTCAGGAAATCACGGGGCAGCAGTGGCATGAAGGGGGCGGAGATACTGATGCTGTCTCCTGCTTCGTATGAAGGCCCCGCCCCCTCCTCTCTGCCCCCCCGCTTTCAGCCTGCAGGTCATCCCCGCCCACCACTTCCTCCATCACCAGGAGCGATGACCTATGACCCCTATGTCCCTCCTCACCACCACCCCCCTGCAGTCAGACCCCCACGCTATGGAGCCTCAAGGTATGACACTGTCCCCGCCTTATGCCCCGCCCCTCTGATATGCCTGTCTATGCCCCGCCTCCACCTCTCTAAACCAGTGTTTTGATGGTTGATGTTTTTGCCTATCTT
The DNA here is from genome assembly GCA_006937965.1 of Callopanchax toddi. NCBI lineage: Eukaryota > Metazoa > Chordata > Actinopteri > Cyprinodontiformes > Nothobranchiidae > Callopanchax > Callopanchax toddi. Next base: position 1,712,317 of record SSNR01000101.1, on the reverse strand, counting down.
TGTGTCTTTGTCTACCTCTTTCTCTTGTGTTCCTGTTAGAAGCTCTTCACGTTTTTTGAACCGTCACCTGATTGGTCCTCAGCTGACCTATTACCACGCTGGCAGGCGTTATTACCATGACTACGAAAGCTATGCCTTCAAGTCCCGGTAAACATCAACCACCTTCACTCGCATTCAGTCACCTGCTGATCATCTGTTCAGATTTCATCCAGGACTCTGTAGTCCTAGCAGGGTTCCTTTAGACCAGTGGGTCACAAACTTTTTCCTCTAAGCCCCCTTGATTTGACACATTTTTTCTGTGCCCCCCCCTTACACACTCCAAACAGACAAATCTCATTTTTGAACTCCATTAGTTTACTTCACATCTCAAACCTTAAGTAACTGCATTAAACTAGCTCAGTGGTAGAGCGCATGCTTCACGTGTATGAGGTCCCGGGTTCAATCCCCGCCATCTTCAGTTCTTTGTGAGGCAACTGTGGCAACTCTCAGTGGCAAGAGAGATCGCCTCCCATGTGGGAGAGTGGGGGTTCTAACACCGGCCCGGCCATGAGTCAAAGTATCCTTGGGCACGAAACTGAACCTCCAACTGCCTCCTGGGCGCCACCAAAAATGGCTGCCCTCTGCTCTGTGATGGGTCAAATGCAGAGAACAAATTCCACTACGTTGTACTGAGGTATAGACGCAAGTGACCACAAATTCCCCTTTCCTTTTCTTTAGCAATAAAATAAACTTCAACGTTTTCTTAAAAAACAACAATCTGAACCATTTATACAGCTCTATAGACCCTGTGCACGATAAAAGGCTAATTTCCAGGTTGTTTACCGGAGGTTAGCGCAGCAGTTTCCGGTTAGCGTTCTACGACCCACAAGCTAATGGCTTCCACGAAAAAGAAAGTGATCTCGGCTAAAACTACCACAAAATTTCAACGTACTGACGGTGGAGGGGGTAGTTGCCACTGTTGTGTACCATTGTGTAGTACTTCCAATCTATTTAACAGCTTGTTGAGCTTCCATCACTTTCCAAAAGAGGCTAATCTGCGCAAAGCATGGGTCACTAAGACCCACCAACACCACCAGGGTGTGTAGTCGGCACTTTGACAGTTTGCGTATCAGAACTAGGGCTGGGTATCGTAACACGGTACTACTGTGGTACCGACCGAAAACCTTCGGTAGGTACCGATACCGAAAAAAAAAAAGTTTTTCGATACTACGTTTTGGTACTTTTACAATAAAATGTCCCTTTAAATGCCCCGCTCTGATCGGTGCACACACAGGCTGAGGGACACACAGCCCCTCCCTCTCCCTCTCCTCAACAGCTATGGCGAAAAAAAAGAAGTCAGACACGATCCGTGACCCAGGTCTGGAGAAGCGGAGGGAGACGAAGCGAGACCTTCCTCTCTTGTTTAAACACTCTCTGGTACCGACCGGACCGTCAGACCTGAACACCGTGTTTAACCCGCAGCTCCGTTTTCACCTGCTGAGGCGTCGGAGCTGCAGCTCCTCAGGACGACTCAGAACACATGCTCTGTTTTTTTAATTGCATTTAAAAAATCTGCGAGGCCACGAGACGTTCTTGTTTTATTTAGGAGGATTTACTTTTTATTAGAGACCATAGAGGCTCTGTTATCAGCGACGATGTGGAGGGTCTCCTCCTCTGGTTCTGTTTTTCCTGTGCCCCCATCCTGACACCTCCAGAGTAACACTAGTTTCTGGTCGACCTGAATCCGTGTTCTCTTTATTAGCAAAAAGGGAATAATGAAATCATGAAAACAGATCTGTTTTCCTGTATTTCTGATTGTTTTTCCATAACAAAAACCAAATAACTCTTAAATCTGGATATTCAGTTTCCCTTTCAGAAACAAAACCACAAAAGAAAGAGTTCATGGATTGTATGACAGCCTTAGTTAGTTCCAGAGGGAAGAGATAAATTAATAATAATAATAATAATAATAATAAATGCATCAATATGCCATAAAACTTTTTTTGTTTTGTTTTGTTTAATAAAAAAAAAACTTTAAGTACTTGTTATTTTCTCTAAGAATTGTACATATAGGTATCGAAAAAAGTATCGTTAAGGTACTGGTATCGAAAACCAGGTATCGTTAAAGTAGTAGTATCGAAAAATATTTAACGCTACCCAGCCCTAATCAGAACTTTGCCAAATGGTAAGCGGAGCCTTTTGCCAAACGCCGTTCCCACATTGTTCCAGTGGAACAACTATGGAGAAGCTAAGTGTAAGCGAACCGGAGTGTGGGAACGTCGCCCCCGGCCGATCCAGAATGACGCAGCGCTGCTGGAAGAGGACATTCCCGCTAGGGGTCGCACGAACTAGTCGACTAGTCGACTTTTATGGGCTGTAGTGACTTTTTAAACCAAAGGTCGACTTTTCGCTGATCACGTGAACTTTTATTTTGAAGGGGTTTTGTTCCATTTCCTTTGTGTTCCGGTCTGGCGCTGCGCTATTAAAATGTATATTTACTCAAAGAATACTTCTTGGCAGCTTTTGATGCCCTTACCAATCGATTGTCCTGATTTAATCAACTTAACGGTGAGTCTTTGCTTTCTTTATCTCTTGTTTTACTAAAAATGCGGCGCTATTCAAACCTCCGATGTGCTAACGGCTAAGCTAACGAGCTAATGGCTCGGCTATCAAGCTTTGAGTGATTTTATTCATTAAATAGCGAATGTCTTTGTTATGATTATGGCCAAGCAATAGACCACAATCTGACTTAAAGTGACTAAAACTGTAGTTCTAGTCAGATTAAAACTGTTTTCATATAAACCTGACTAAAATGTGACTAAAACTAATCGGCATTTTAGTCTAAAGACTTGATATTAAAACCAAAGTGCTCCTAAAACAACTGCTCTCTCTCAGCCGTTTGTTGTCAGCATTAAAATATATTTTTGCAATAAAGCCCGTCAAGTTTTGTAAAGCCGTCCTGTATACGCCGTATGTATGACGTCATCAGCCATTAGTCAAAGGCGACGCCACTTTTATTACTTGGTAGTCGACTTGTAAAATAGCAAGTCGTTCAACCCCTAATTCCCGCTGCGTACTGGGAAATATAAAATTTGAACCCCTTTTCCCGTTTTGTGGAGCAGATTAAAACTCATTTACAACGCGATGAGCATCGTCCACTGAAATTGTCGGTAAATTTCCAAGGCATCTTGAGAAGTACAGTTCACTACAGGCTCCATCCATATTGATAGCGCTGTGGCGACAAGAGGAACTGCAGGTGCAAGCCAAGGCTTGGAAACCAGAAGTAGCATTTACTAACGTGCACAGGGTCTATAGAAACTTCAAAACATGCCTCTGTGTAAAATGGATTTTTAAACATGAACAACTCCCTGAGAAAATGAAAATAAAATGTAAAGGTATATTTTTACTAAAATGAGATTTATTCTCTCATCTTCTCGATGACTGGTGTGAGCCTGCTTGTTGCTGCAGATCTTGTGTTTTTGTGTTAGCCCCATTGAACAGTGTCCTAGCATAATGTGCCCCCCCTGCAATTACACCGCTCCTCCCCAGAGGGCACGCGCTCTGGAAACTCAGAACTCAGTTTGTGTATTTTTACTTCCTGTGTGTTCAGTCGCAGCCGGCGCCAGCTGGGGGCGGAGCTAAACAAGGAGTGTCAGTTTGGGTTGTCTGCAGAGACTGAGGAGCCGCCGGCTGATCTGGACTCGGCCATCGCCTTCTACCAGCTGGACAATGTCAACGACGCCGTGTTCGCTCCGCTGACCGTAACCCAGTTCTTATAAAAAGCTCCTCCCATTTCACTGCTTTTATTAATTAATCATTTAATAATCATCCCTATCACATAAAGCACACTGACAAAAGGGTCAAATGTTGACACTGTGCTATCCACAGATGTGCCTGCCTTTTTAAATTGGCTTAGTATGCCCAGGTGTGTGTGTGTGTGTGTGTGTGTGTGTGTGTATATATATTTCTTAATGCCAAGTTACCAACTGGTCTAAATATTCAGTCAACTGATCAGTTTGTCAGACTTCAGTGATAAAACTCATCAAAGTTTAAAATTTAAATGGCCTGTTTCCATTTGTTTGGTTTCCTTCACCATTTAACACCTGTAGTGAAAGGAAAGGAGAATACATCATCATTTGGCTTCTTTGAACAAACGTTTGACCAAAAATCCTAAACATTTCTAAAGAATCATTAAAACAAATAAAAATGTGTAACATAAAATAAGTGATTACATCAATATTCACCTCCTGACTTAAAGCCATACTCAGTAGCCAGGTAAACAAACGAGGTCTCGCTAGCTAGTTTACAGAAACACGACTCGGAGCTCTCACCCCTCCCGTCGGGTATAATCGGTACGCCAGCCTTCCGCGGACATGGGACTCCGTTTTGCGACAATAACAAAGCAGAGTCTAACTCCAGCCGTAGAAACGTTCCCCCAGCTTTTCCTCTTTTCACCTCCAAACGTTTTTAGTTTTCTGCTAGCTGAAAAGGTGTTTTTTGGGGGGACTCTGGTATTTTTATCTTAAAGTGAAAGCACTGACCACCGGCTAATTCTGTCCTCCTTTCACTTCCGGGATGTTCAGACGGAAAATGTGTCCGGGCGGATTAATGGTGATTCCAAGCAGTGAGGAAATGCGGCAGACAGACAGCTGGATTGTCCAATCCTATCGTTCGGTCCGAACGATATGATTGGCTGAAGTTTTTAGAGAACTGCGGGACAACTACTTTATTGATTTCTTTCAGGGTTTTTTTTGTCTCAACAGTATGTTTTTGGCTATACTATGTTGGAACGTCCGACCTGGGTATCTGAAAGCTATGTATGTTGTAGGTCTGTCATGGCTGACACGTCTCTGCAACATTGCGTGGTCATCGGGGGCAGTTCCTGTTGAGTGGCAAACCGGGGTGGTGGTTCCCATTTTTAAGAAGGGGGACCAGAGGGTGTGTTCCAACTATAGGGGGATCACACTCCTCAGCCTCCCTGGAAAGGTCTACTCCAGGGTCCTGGAGAGGAGGGTCCGGTCGATGGTTGAACCTCAGATAGAAGAGGAGCAATGTGGTTTTCGTCCTGGTCGTGGAACTGTGGACCAGCTCTTTACCCTCGCTAGGGTGATGGAGGGGTCATGGGAGTTTGCCCAACCAGTCCACATGTGTTTTGTGGATTTGGAGAAGGCTTATGACCGTGTCCCCAGGGACACCCTGTGGGGGGCGCTCCAGGAGTACGGGGTGGATGGTCTTTTGTTAAGGGCCATTCAGTCCCTGTACCAGAGGAGTGTGAGTCTGGTCCTCATAGCCGGCAGTAAGTCGGACCTGTTCCCAGTGAGGGTTGGACTCCTCCAGGGCTGCCCTTTGTCACCGGTCCTGTTCAGAACCTTTATGGACAGGATTTCTAGGCGCAGCCGTGGTGTGGAGGGGGTGGAGTTTGGTGACAGGAGAATCTCGTCTCTGCTTTTTGCAGATGATGTGGTCCTCCTAGCTTCATCAGGCTCTGACCTTCAGCTCTTGCTGGGGAGGTTCGCAGCCGAGTGTGAAGCGGCTGGGATGAGGATCAGCACCTCCAAGTCTGAGGCCATGGTTCTCGGTCGGAAAAGGGTGGCTTGCCAACTCCAGGTCGGGAGAGAGATCCTGCCTCAAGTGGAGGAGTTCAAGTATCTCGGGGTCTTGTTCACGAGTGAGGGAAGGAGGGAGCAGGAGATCGACAGGCGGATTGAGGACCGGTCTGTTGTGGTGAAGAGGGAGCTGAGCCAGAATGCAAGGCTCTCGATTTACCAGTCGGTCTACGTCCCAATCCTCACCTGGTCATGAGCTTTGGGTAGTGACCGAAAGAACGAGGTCGCGGATACAAGCGGCTGAAATGAGTTTTCTCCGCAGGGTGGCCGGGCTCAGCCTTAGGGATAGGGTGAGGAGCTCGGACATCCGGGAGAGACTCGGAGTAGAACCGCTGCTCCTCCATGTCGAAAGGAGCCAGCTGAGGTGGTTCGGGCATCTTGTTAGGATGCCCCCTGGACGCCTCCCCAGGGAGGTGTGTCAGGCATGTCCTGCCGGCAGGAGGCCCCCGGGTCGACCCAGGACACGCTGGAGAAAATATATCTCTGGTTTGGCCCTGGAGCGCCTTGGGATCCTGCCGGAGGAGCTGGTAGAAGTGGCTGGGGAGAAGACCGTCTGGAGCTCCCTAATTGGGATGCTGCCCCCGCGACCCGGACCCGGATAAGCGGAAGAAGACGAGACGAGACAGACGATGTTGGAACGTTGTTAAGAGGCTTTAAAAAAAACGTTAAAAGCTACATTGTTTACCTGGATGCTGATTATGGCTTTAATTCAACAGAGGTCCAGCCAATTGGTGCTAGTAGTCCCACAGTTAGTGGAATGGAGACCTCGTACAGCTCATTCTACTCAACCTGCTCTTCTCAGTCTCCAGGGACATTCTTTTTTTTATCAAGGTCTTTTTATTGAACAAAAATTGTATTTAACAACAATTACAACGTATTCATAAACAGTTCTTTTTTTTTTTTTTACCCTTCCAGAACAATGTAACCAAAATCCAGCCAGATTAAGTAATAAAATGATAAATAAAATAAATTATTAATTTTAAATAAATAAAAATTAGTCATAAATATTAAATTAAATTAATAAATAAAGAAACATGAAGCAATGGTGTCTGCATTCATACTTTTCAAAGTAGGTAAGAAAAGGTTGCCACGTGTCATCAGATTTCTGAGTTGAGCCTTTTAAAGTGTAACGGATCTTTTCCAGCTGAACATAATACATGACATCTTTAACCCACTGCCCATAGACGGGTGGGAGTGGGTCTTTCCATTTCACTAAGATCATTCTACGGGCCAAAACAGTACAGAAAGAAAATGGGTTGGAATGTGATTTGGAAATGTTGGTATTATGAAGTGTCACCCTGAAAACAGCCACAAATGGACAGGGTGTGCCAGCGCCACACATCTTGGACATGGTTTCAAATACACTTTTCCAGAAGCGACCTAATTTTGGACAAGTCCAAAACCTGTAGAGAAGCAGGCTCTTGTTTACACCTGTCACATGTGGGGTCAAGCTCATCTTT